>JAPMOR010112247.1:0-35946 GCA_026543865.1 Argiope aurantia
GTAACATGAAAAAAAAGTAATTAAATAATTTCAGACACCAAAATAAAACTCAAAAATAATTTTGACGAAAATATGTGATCTATATCATTGAAATATTACGGTTAACATATTACTATAATTTTAATGTTTATTGCTGTGTATTTAAATAAATGGTGTGAGCAATTTTAAGTTCCTTTTATTTGTTGTTTTGGCCACAGAAAATAATATGTTTAATTTTTTGCATTAAAAAATTGAATAAAATTCTATTAAAATGTATAATTTATAAATAAGACGAAATACATTGGCCTTTGCAACAATAGGAAAATATAATCTCCCTGTCATAGCATGCAATCGTCCAAATAAAAAAATTGACTACACAATAAAATCAGAAGGTAAAATTGATTTTATACAATCACTCCATAAATTGATAAAATAATTTGATTAAAAAAAGGATATTTATAACGATTTTTTTCTGATTCGTATTCTCAGAATAATTTATGTATCATTATCATTTTCTTCGGCAACTTTCTTGGACACACAAATTAGTTAAAGTTTTATCTTTTTGTGACTTCTTAATCAGTTTTCCTGTAAATAAAACAGGTATAGGAAATAAGTAAAAAACGAGAAAGATATTTCGAAATTCAAAACAACTAATCATAAGTCAAAAAGCGAATTACCTTTTTTTTGTTATTATTTTTATATATCTAATCAAATGTATAAAATTTCCATTGTAATTTTCCGAAAATAATAATTTTGGTTGCAAAAAATAAGTTTGTAAAAGGATATTTTTAATAATTTTTTCTTCTTATTTGCATTTCTATACTTAGAAAAATGCATGCATCTTTTTGCATTTCAAGTCATTAGAAGGTAAAATTTCTACCATTTGTGGGGTTAATTATTTTTATCTTTCATCATTAGTATGTTAATAACACACACAATGTGTTTAATATTTCATTTTGTAAACAAGATGCAATACTAAACACACTGTTAAAATTTCTTTTCATGCAAAAGATAATAGTGCATTTGAAAATCCTTTAGTGGTTGGGGTTCAATGACTCAAGTGTCGGCTCTCGAAAGTGCCACCAATACGTAACGTTTGTTAGATTATAGAATCTTAATAATCAAAGGTAATTCCAGAAGCCATTATAAACTAAAAAATGTAATTAAAATTTTATAAATAAGTTTATGTTCGGAGCTTTCTAATGCCAGTCTTCAATAAATGTTTGCTGTTTTTCTATTTCTAAGAACATTTTCATCAGCAAAAAGAACTTGCTAATTTCATGTAAGCGTGGAATGTTTTCCAACGAGATTCAGTTTGGAGTAAAAGAAATTCTAAAAGACATCTATTTAATTATTATTACTTATTAATAATTATTATTTAATTATTATTAATTATTTTTAATCTCTACGTTGAATTGCGGCAAGGGAAAAAAATAGAAAGGAAAAAAAACATATAATTAAACTTAAAATTTATAACTTTAACGTTAAATAACTTTAGAAATTAACTTTTTCAAATCATTATTCTTAACTGGATAATAAAAAAGTGTTCACTTTTGAAGAATTTAATTTTTCAATCAAGCCATTCATACGGATTTTTAATTGTTCTAACTTAATATATAATAATAATAATATAATTGTAATAAAATAATCTACCATGCTTTGAAATGGTTTATTATTTCAAAACATACATATAACTATAATATGTTATAAAAGGAGTGAGATATTACATTCAAATTAATGGAAGTCATAATTGAAATGGGTATATTAAACTGAAAAAAATTAAATATTGTTAATGATTTTATTTTAAGTAATCATCTTCTCAAATTTTTGGTATTAAAAAATATTTTTTTAATTGAATTCCATGTAAACTAATGAACTTACAAGAATCAAACCAAATATAAGAGATCAAAGAATGCATTGACAATAATTTGCATATTATATTTTACATTATATATATGATGTATTAACTAAATTTAGTAAAAATTGTGGTTACTTTTCTTTCACGGAAGTAATCGATCAAACTTATAATCAAATTCAATATTAAACTAGGCATAATTATTTAAGGCTGAAGAATTTTGAAAACGTATCATCAAAGTTTATTCAAAAATAAAATGCGTTATGGGATACATATCAATCATATATAATAGATTATATTTTGAAGCCCTCATCATGAAATCAGATCAGTGTCTGCCAGAGTTACTCATGAAAAATATCTTTAATAATTATTATAAAAAATATTAATAAAATGCATACTATGATTTTAAGAACGTTATTGATAAAAACAATTGTTCCATGCTTTTAAGAACAATGAAAATAATGTTGAAAAAGGAAAACTGCATATATTTTTTCAGATTTTTTTCTAAAAAAATTGGTTGTATCCATTAGAAATATTAAAATAAACAGATATTGTAAGAGAATTTTAGGCAAAGTATAAGCGAAAACAAAAGGAATTTACCGATGCAAAGAAAAATCAAATTATATTTTGTACTTTCAATCTCTTTTGAAAGAAAAATTTCTTTTCTTCAAAATTTCCATAAAAAATTTATATATTTATATAATGAAAAAGTTTGCATACTCGGTAATTTAAATTCAGAATAAAGTAGAAATTCTTTCAAAAATGCTTTTTGAAAAATTTTGTGGAACATTTTTAAAAGCTTATTAAAAATTTAATATTTAGTACTTGCAGCTACAAAAGAAATCAATAGGTCAAAGAAAATAAATGTTTAAGGAATAAGAAAAAGGGGAAAAAAGTTCTTGCTGTGATACTATAGCACTGCAAAATTTTTTCGAAATTTCCTAAATTGCATTTTTTATTCAATTCTTTTAAATTAAGAATTTCAAAATTTGAAACAAAAATTAAATGATTTTAACAAAAAATGTAATTTATTCGAAATTTAATTTGATTAAATTTAATTTGATTTCGAAAATAAATATGATCGAAATTTTAAACTACTATTAATTACAAACTTTTCTTCACTTCATTTTTATGACATTCACCAAATTTTGGAATAAAACGTTAAATTCAATAAAGTTTGAAAAGTCGAGTACATAAATTTGTAATTTTCAAAATTCTAAACATATATTTTATGCTTGATTTTTAAATCAACCTGTAACAATTAGTTTATAAACATATATTATTGTCTTATTCAGTCGCGTTTCAGTCATTTAAATGCGCTTACGAACACATTGCTTTTGATTAGAAGCTCCTAAAATGTAATCATTGAGTAGGTTTATTTTACTCTGTCTATAATAGAATTCACTAACTTGAAAAAATATTATGTAATTAATTAAATATCAAACATAAACTTATTAAATAATTTTTCAAAATAAAAAAAATCTGAGTATCTGATTATTAAAGTATTTAGTAGTTATTGCTCCATAGTAAGTTTAGATGATATCATCATGTTACAAAGATCAATTTAAACTAAATCATCTGTAGTTTATTTCTGATTTTCAAAAAAGAAAATTCAATCATTGTCAGTATTTATATAACATGTATTTTTATTAAATTTAAAATATTTATTAAAAATATTTTAGTCAAACACAGTCGTAATGGACTAAAATAGAATCGATAAAAAATATTTAAAAAAAAGCTTCAAATTAATGATGTTAATAAATGAAACAAAGTAAATAAGTAAAAAAAGTTTTAAAAAAATGGAAGTATGCAAATTACACTGCATTTACAAAAAAACAATGCTGCAAAAAAAACTGCATTTGGAATTAAAAAAGAATTTACAAAATCACAATTATAGTGTCCACATATAATTTAAATTTAAATCACATCTTCTATGATTATTAAATTTTAAAAGAGATCCGAGGAACTTTCTAACTGACTGAAGTAAGTTCTGAAGAACATTTATAAATGCATTTTTATCACGGGTTATTCTTTAATAGATATCACGGCACAGGAAAGAAGGCACATATCTTTCGAAAAATGTGCATTTTTAGAATAGTTCAGTTTGGTGAAAAAAAAAAATTGGAATATTTCCTCCTTAGAAAAATTTTCATCATTCGGGAAAAAGATCGAAAAAGAAGTCTCAGGGTTTACTATTCCACTTCTACTAGAATTTTCTGATCTCACATCATTAAGATAAAACGGAACTGCTAGCAAAAGCATTTCATGTACACCAACGACACTCTCTTATCATTTTATTTGTGTTTGCTACGCTTTTTCCACTTCACAATTTCAACATTTATTTTTTTTCCAGCAGTTTTCCTTCTTTAGTGAAGGATGTAATATGGAAAATTCTGCAATGCATTCTTTTCAATTTTCTGCGTCTTTTTTCCCTTACAATTTTTGGAGTTGAATTACTTTGCGTACAACTACTTGAGGAACTAAGTTGCAGAGCTTGAGATGTGAAAGAAATGCTTGCATTTTTAAGAATGTTTAAGCCGTGTGAATACTGAGAAAAATTAACTGTAACAATGTGGAAATCAAAGCACAAAAGTAATTGAAATAGTAGAAATTCTTACTCATTATTTTGCTGATTTTCACGAATTTTTGAAACTGGAAAGATATTTCACGTAGAGTTTAAATCATGGAAATTTCTCTTTTTTTCCTCGCATTTTTGAAATTTTTGATTCTTAGGAAATATTTAAGTAAAAACTTTAGCGGCGATGCTTGGTCTTTACAGCATTCATTTATAAAAGTCCATGATGTACGTAGTTTTTTGGATTAAAATTAAAATATTTTTTTAAACCTTATCACTAAAAATAATTATTTTTCAAAATCCATTTTTGAACATTGCTTAACTTATCCTTCTGGAATAAATGCATATTTATTTTCATTTTTTTTTGTAATACTTGATATGAAATTCTTTTAAATACGTAACATTTCTAACTATATATATTTATTAATTTTGGTGAAGCACATTTGAAATTTTTGAGCTGAATGAAGCAACATTTCGATCACAAAATTTGTACTTAAAAATTGTACGTTTGCTAATCAGCATTACAAAAAAAAAGGCTTAAAACTATATCCAAGGAAAATGTAAAAAACATTGTGCATTGAAGTAAACTCTCAGCGTATCCTTTTGGTAACATAATTTTAACATCACCGTAATTTTCAAGAGGATATCGCGTAAGTCTGATGATGAATGATGTGATGACGAGGAGTCGTGTGATCTGATGACACTATCACATGGAGTAATTTGGGTGATCTGATGACGAATTGATAAGAGTTTTCCATATTTGCATGAGATATCAATAACAATACATTATAACGAATATAGATTTATGGTGGATGATGTCTACATAATTATTATGGTGTAGTCAAATTCCGTAGATGGAACTTTTGCCTTGAAGCTGTAATACACCCTTATGCTGTAAATAACAAGATGTAAAAACTGTTCACTCATCAATGAATTTTAGAAAGAACATAATACTTATTTTACAGTTTCCTAATGATACATACTTAAAATTACATTATCATATCAAAAAATAGTATTAATTTTAAAATAAACGAGCTAAAAAATATCTCATGAAAATAAAATCAGAAAAAGAGATTGACTATAGAGTATTTGTCGAATGTTCCATAAAGGATAATTTGGCAATAATAATTTTCCAGAAAAAAAAAATTATGTATTAAACAAACAAATTGTATATGACGACTAGTTTCTCAATTTTATTTGGAAACTTATTAATAACCATACAAAAATTAAATGAAAATTATAGAAAATTATATCACTATTAATAAGAAGTAAACAACAATGAAATACGCTTGAATTAAGCATAATACATTCAATGGTAGAAGATTATTTCTAAATAAAATTTAAAAATTAACATATCAATCAGCTTTGAAACTAATTTTTTTTAAAGTCTATTACAATAGCAAGTAAATAATCAGTCAAATCAGCACAAACTTTTTAAGTATTTCTACAACAGAATTGATTGTTTCACTCTATGTAAGATCATCAAATTTGAGAAAAGTAAATTAAAACATAACTGCAGACATTTTAACTTCAAAATGATGTTTATATCTATATATACGAAGTAAATTCAGCAATATATTGAAAATTAAACTTAATATGGTTACACGGCCAACTCAACTGCTGAATTCAAATATAAAAGTCAAGTAAAAAATAATCGCGCATGAATAAATGAAAGCAAAGTTTTAAAAAAATTGATAGTGAATTTAAAAAAAAAATGTCTGTTGAATTTCTTAATATATAAAGACCATAAATAATGCCGTGGAATTTTTTTTTTTTTTTTGTAAGGGAAAAAAAATAAGATACAAAAGATTTTTTCTAGTATCAACAAGATTTGCTGAAAAACTATTCTTATTAATTTTGTTTGATATATGCATATTTTTTAGTAACTTTGGTCGTTATAAGATTTCTTAAAAAAAATGCAATTTTTTTTTCTTTGCCTCACTTCTTGGATTAATGTTTCGGGCATTTATTTGCTCCACCAAAGTGAAGATGTTTTGTTATTCAAATTGAATTATCGATTCTGTATGAATATATGCGCCATTTATCTTTTCTCATCAGACATTTGCTTTCATTTCGCCAGAAGTAGCAACCAAATTAAATGTATAATTTTGTTATTTTTTCCCATTTCTTTTGTTAACTAAGTCATGAAATCTGAATTGCATCAGACAGAATCGAAAACGAAACATCAGAATTATCACAAAAAAATTTCTAATTACAACACAAAGAAAATTTCAATTTTTTTCCTCACTTTTTTTACAATAAATATTTCTGATTTTTTTTTTTTTTTACTTAGATATTTAGTAATAATTTAGTTTACAAAAAAGATATATGCAATTGACGAAAACAAACACAACTATATAATTATTACTGCTAGTTCATGATTATTCCTAAGAAAATGAAGGTTTAATATTGAATAAATCCTTTCTTGCATAATTAGTTCCGTATTTTAACAAGCAGGAATATGAAAAGCCAAGAGTAAATATTATTATAATAAAGATGCGAAATAAAAAATACTTTTGCATACTTTAATGACGAGCAATTCTTTATCATAGCTTACTAACAATAAAAAAACAATATTCTAAAGTACAGAAAATATAGTTTTTACTTTCATTTCTTTCATAAATGGAAATAAGTTTAGCTTCTATTTATGGTAAAATAGGCTTCCAATGGTGAAATATTTAGAGAGGAATTAATAATATGAGTGGAGATTCTAATTTCAATAACTATATAAAGTTCCCATATAATTTTAGTTGAATCAAATTATCAGTTAATATTCGAAAAAAAAAAGAAAAAAGTGTTGTAATCATGAATAACTACACGTTGACTTTTTCAAAAGTTTCTTAATTCATATTCGTTTAAAAAACTACAAACGAAAAAATTACGAACAATAGCATTAAAGGAATTTAAAATCAATCCAATTGTTATATATTCAATTTTTAAGCATCTAATAATACATTATGGCTATGAAGTAACTTTCCCATTTTTGTTGGTATTTGCAACTATAAAATTAGGATCTTGAGCTAAATTAAGACATGAAAAATGGATTCAGTAAAATTTAATTAAAGATGAGGCGATAAAAAAATTGCATGTACAGATTTGAATTATATCCATTAAAAAATTCAAAAAAAAAATAACACATTTTATATATATATAATTGACATTAAGATCCTTTGGAACACATGCAGCATTTTTACTATGTAGACCATTCTTGCGTTCAAGATATAACATCGATAACTTCTGGCTCTTTTTATTTACATATTCATTGTTTTTACTGTATTGCTTTTTAATTAAAAATGATCAGAATTTAGAAATTAAATTTCCATGGCACGTGTAGCGAAATTTAATTTCATTCCATAACTTAATTTTAATTGCAGATATATCGAAACAAGAAAGAGTAAGTTTTATAGTAGCTCTATATAACTAAGGTAAATGAAAGTATTTCCCATTGTAACTAATGACAAGTTCGCAAAAATGAATAGATGTTTTATCGTGAAAGTTTCACTTTGCCGATTTCAAGAGAGTGTCACGGAGTTCTTGAAATGAAGATTCTTAGCCATAGGACATAACAGGTGAGTAGAGAAATGGCATATCAATGGCATAATTAATGGTATTAAGTAAGTGGTGGTTGTACTAATATATTAAAGGATTTACTTAGTAGGAAACATGTTACAAATAAATTGTGGGGTAAATGAAGAGAAGACAAGAATTTCACATGAATAATTTTCGGAAAATTCGGTCCAGAGTCAAGTCAATGCAATAAAGCTATGGTTATGATTTAGACATAAAGGGGATGGCGAGATCTCTTAGCATTTTTTTGTTAATGGATGGTTTTAATTTCCTATTACTTTAATTGCGGTGTTATCGCTTTTGTAGAGTCTTTCAAAGAGACATCACCAAAAACGAATGCTTCACACAAATCATTGTTAAGTCACTTTTGCAAATGGTGTCATGAGACATTCTGCGACTGAGGGAAATCAGAAATTCTATTTTTCATGTAGAATAATGTTAAAGGTTATCATATAAAGATCATGAATTAAATGAGGTAGATCTTTATCATCCAATGGATCTGAATTGAATTATTATGGTGAACTGAACTTTTCTAATATTTTGAAATATTTGAATACCTATTATTTATTAATATTCATTAAAAATCATTTTCAATAATTCGAGTTAAAAACTTTGATACTTATTAATTAATCGTGAAGGTTGGCGATAATTTCGTTGACGAAACTTAAAAATTTGATTTTGGTGTTACATTTGGCGAGTTTTGGGTCTTTCACTGTTAATTAATAAGTATTAAGACCTTTTTTTTAAAAAAAACTAATTTTCTTAAATAGAATGTTTGGTGAGATCATGAAAGATGCTTGTAATTAAAAATTAAAAATTCATAGAACGGTCCAAAAAAAAGCAAAATAAAAGAAAATGTATATCGTCAGGATATAATTTCACTTTGCATGAAATGACTTTATGTATTAAAAAACAGTAATCTTTTTTAGTAAATTAAGAATAAATGTGTTAAAGGATGAAATTTTTAATGATGAAATTATTTTCGTATTATTACATGGTTAAATTCATTGCAATTCTTATATGAAATCACTCTAATTTTTTTAATGATTTTATAAAAATCTAAGGAAATTTAACTAAAACAAATTTCATCTGAAAAGAATGAAATCCAATAAATCTAATTCAAGCATTAAAGCTAAAATATTCAATTTTTTTAATCATAATCTGCAATATAAAAAGGTCGTAACCATAGAAACAAAATCATTAAATCCTATGAATCCTTACTACTTGTTACAAAGACATAAATCTTGTAATCTTTTTCTCTCGTTTAATTCTAGGTTATGTAAAGGAACTTGATCATTCTTCCATTAAATGAAACATGTCATTCAATAATCGACATATGTTCCATCTTTTTGATAAAATTATAAAATATTAATGCTGAAATTCATCTAATAGAAATTCGATTGGAAGCGGTTATACTCACAATTCATATCTACAGTGACTGATGAAGACATGGGTAGAGAAACGTTGTTATTGGAAGCTTGGCACGATAAAACTGCCATCAGGTCGTGACGTTGTAATGACGATATAAGTAATTCGTTTCGAATTACACCGTTTGGGAGAATGTCGTAACTATCGTCTAAAAGCACGGATTCTCTCCACCAAGTGAGTGTCGGTGTAGGTTGCCCTGAAAAAAAAACGTATAATATCAACAAATATTGCTAAGGAAAGTATGAGGATTAAATAAAAGGATTAAGTTTCAATAGAATGTGAATTTGTAAAATCGATATTCAACTATAAACATAAGGTCCACTTAAAATCTTTTAAAATGGATAAGCATAATTATTAAAACAGTTCATTAAAGTCGTTAATCAACAATTATTTAGAACAATTATTATCAATTTTTATCAATGAACCAATTATTTATAAACAATTATTAACCCTAAAAATAGTCTAAAAATACTTGGACTTATCTTAAGGGAACGAAAAAAATCACTATAAATATAAATATTTAAAAATTAAGTTGTTTTTGCTTTCAGCAACAGGTTTTTTTTCTTTTTGATTTCTGTGTCACTTAAATGTCCCAGAACCAAACTCATTAATCAGAAAATGGTTTGCAATTATATATAGCCTTTTTCAATAAAAAAGTAATTGCAAATGAATTTTCACATTTCGCTAAAATTATATGCATATGTAATGTTAATTAACCATAGATTTCTTTCAAACATTTGTATGAATTGTATTTATGTATTTCAAGGAAAACAACTAAAGTAAGATCATTGTACACATTTTATTCTTTATATATTTTCTGAATAAAAAATTTGAAAAACTTACTCTTTCTTCATCAATTAAATCAACAATATTTTTTTTCTTTACATTTGTTTCAATTCCATTTGATTCAAAAGCATTAAAAAGCTTTCAATCATTAACAAAAGTTTATAAAGTTACAAGACTATTTTTATCTGTCTTCCTATTATGCAGATAAATTTTCGCTGAATATTCCATTTCAAAGCAATTTTCAAAGACTCCATTACCGAAAATACATTTAAATTTTGAACAATATATCTCATTCATATTCAATCCCTGTCCCAGGCAATATTTCCTATAAAGGCTCCCTGTCATAATTGAATGAAGCCTTGTAGGAGCTCCTTCTTTTGAATGGCTTCCAATAAAACATCCCATGAATATACCTGTCACCATCAGTATTATTAAAGCCATTATTATTCAAGAAGGGAGGAGTTTTTGAAGCCAAAGACAAATGAATTCCAAATCCAGCCAAGGCTTACTAGCTCAGTGCCCGCTTTTAAGCAATCTCTGTCATCCTGTACAGGTAATGTATTAGGTAATAAAGCCCAGACTACAGCCAAAATAATCAATTATCGCAGGAGTTTGGCGACCAATTTCATTAGCCATTAAAATGTGCGGAACGATGCATGGGACTATCAGGATGACGTTTAGTACGATGAGGAGACTTTGAAAATTCTCTTCTAAATCATAATGGCTGCGATTTCCAACTAATACCATGCTCAAAACCAACTGCACTTATGAATTCAAATTATCAATCAGCTTATCTTTATTTCGCTTTGGATGGTTCAAAGATAAATCTTGGAAAGCCTTAAAGGAAATATGGAGAAATTATTTTTTTTCCGTCTGGAAGTAAAGCAGAGATTTTAAGAAGACTTTGTTGGATAATTGTCTTTAAGCACTACTTTTAATACTAAAATAGCAGCATTTTCATTGCATAAAAATTCAAAAATGTTTTAATTTGATTACTTAAGAGATAAGTGACGGTAGAAAAGGAATTCATTTAATATTACAATTCGAATTTCAGAAAGGTTAGCAGTTTCTGCTCGTATTTTGTAGATTATAGAATAGTCATTCTAGAGTGAAAAATAGAAAGAAAAACTAAATTTTTATAAAATTTTCAATTGAGAATGTTTTTGATAAATTTTATCAGATCGTGTTTAACTGACTAATGTTTCTAAAATAGTATAAGGTCCCTTATATTTAACTCAGAGGATAAATATGGACATTTTTTTCGTTGCATTTTCTTGAAAATATTTTAAGCAGAAAAAAAAAGTATCTTAGATTCAAAAGTCACACAATAATTCAAATTACATATATATTACTAAAACAGTTGAACTTCTTAAGCAAATATTTATCGTAGAATGTGTACTATTAAAATACATTTAGTTGAGAAACAAATACTGCAATTTATGTCAATGAATCTGTTATTTAAATATATATAAAATCGTTTCAAAAACTATTTATTAAATAGTAAATCATTTTAGTTATTATGTCATGGACAACCTAAAATTACTACTCCTCAACACTATTTTTTTTATCGTTTCTGGGTCCAAGATACTTTGTAACAAATGCAATAATTGATTTTAGATGGTAAAGCTGTCACAAGCACTCAAAACAATCGTTTCACTGTTGCAAGAAAGTTTGCAGGAAAATCAATACTTGGTATCCCATCAACTATATCTTGAAAAAGAGGTCTTTTAAAGGGATGTCGCTGGATGCATTAAAGAAACAAAAATATGAACATGGCGAAGTCTGATGCAGCCTAAGCAGCTATCTATACATGATTTGAAATAGAAAGAGTGAAGAATTCTCAACTTACCTTCTCTTGTTCAAGAAAAATCATGTTTCTACAGAAGTAATTTGATTGTTTCGAACTGAATCAATACGAATTATAGCAACAAGATGGGTATCTGAATTAAAAATATGTTACTGAGCAGCAAATTTCATATTATAGAAGAGAAATATGTGGACTTGGTCTCGTTCCTCATATAAGGTTGATAAGGTGGCCAAAAAGTTTCCCACATTGATAGCAAACATCACCCTGGAGGATTTAACATTTCCGTAGCAAGAAAATACCGAAACAGAATATCTCTTACGAATGTGCCATCTAGATGATTTAGAAAGCCTTATTAAATAGAAATACAAATTTGGATTGAAACGCCGATTTATTGCTTGTTGGTGGCCTTCCCAGATGTTGCAGGAGCAAAAAGGTGTACTTGCATCTTTAAGATACATTTGGTGTATTGTAAAATAAATTTATCAATATCTGATTAGTAATTTGGTAAATTATATTAGCCCAATATGTGATATATGTCGTCCAAACTCTAAATAAAGGAAGGCTTTTTTTTTCAAAACATATGTCATAGTTTTATCGCCTTTTCTAAATTTGAATACATTAATATCGATCTAAATGTGAAATATATGGCAATTTATACTATGCTTTTATACAGTCCCAAGTGGGGGCACCTCATAATTGAGGATGAGAGGCTTCCGGAATGGTGGTTGGTTCTCGCCACCCTGGTGGTTACAAAAAAACTGGGGGTCTGGATCCTCTCATCAATGGCTTTCCAAGGGAAGGGTTGTACCGTGGCTGATGATGTACCTTAGGACTCAACCGCAGCTCCCACCAGTGTTGCTGTTCGATGTTCCGACCATTCAGATTTATTTTTTGCGTGCCTCCCGGCGGGTCGGTGTAGCCAGTTTAAGGTTGTACTTTTATACAACTCTTTAACTCGTTTTAAAATAAACGATTTTTCTTTTTTATTTATTTTCATAATTTAATTTTCATAAGAGTATTTCACTCCAACCTTCCAAAATAATTTAAATAAATCATAAATCATTTTGAATTATTAATATTTCGCATTTATGAATGCTTTATAGCAAATTGTATCACGGACTCACTTTAAGAGTCCGAAGTTATTAGACAACAAAAGTTTACAATTTAATCAAATGTTAAAGTCAACAAAAAAATTGCTCTCTATCGATACATATTCTTCTATCAAGTATTTATTAAATATTTCTTTACTGATCTATCATAAGTCTGAAAAGTATTAGTTTATATTCTGTGGTATAATATATAAGCTCAAACATATGCCATATATCATCTGATGCGAGAGGTGATTACTTCTTTAATAGTATGAAATTTAATAAAAAGACTTCCACATACATTTCAGGCTTTGTTATTGGTAAAGATCTATATGAAAAGAAAAAAATAAATGGACAGATTTCTTTTCATTACCATAAGTCATTTGTGTAGTTAATTTTATAGCGCAATGTCACAAACTTGCTTATAATAGTTCCTCGCATTACATGCATCTGTTATTCTTATGCGGTGGTACTAATCTACAGTGAAACCCACTCCAGTTGGATATACTGGCAGTCGTCATTAGAAATATCTCCGGTGAACAACTGCATTATTCATGATTGACGGTAACTCCTTCTAGGAAACGATCTAGATGTCACTGTAACATTTTGCATTATGTTCTGGTGGAATGCCTGGATTGTTTCTGTCTATAAACGATTCATTTACTTAAATGCCATTCACCTGCCATTCTTATTATTTTTAATATAATGATTACTTATATACAGTAATGTATAATGATTTATATTTTAGTGTCGCAGGAAATTGATCTATTAGATTATTTTAATGGATTTGGAGCTACGTTTGAGATTGGCAGAATATATATAATAATAAATAATTAAATTAACATTAGATTTAAGTATAAATAATAATTCACTTAAATCATTCTATTGTAAATTGAAAAATGCATATATTATGAAATAAAAATAGAAGTAAAAATTCTATCTTGAAGTTAAACGCCAGCTACTAGCGGTATAGATGGTTGAATCTGAATTCCATCATAATATTTAAATACATTGTTTATTTATTATGATAAATATGATAATTGTAATAAACTGAATTTAAAAAAATTGTCTTAAAATTAAAGGGAAAAATTGTAAGATGATGGAATTAATATCATTAAAAAGGTAATTTTGTGATCTTAAAATAATATGAAAATCATTTTTGTAAGATAGCTGCTTTGAAAGTAATGAATGGGCTTTTTCATTAACCTGCGAATATTCTTCATTCTAATAACAATTTCTAATAACATTTTCATGCACCATTAATATGCTAATTTGCTGTTGTGAAAACGTTCAATGAAGTAGTTTGATTTTGATTCCATGTTTTGTTTACATTTTACAGTTGCTATTCGACAATATTTAATAAAAGTGATTTCTGTGCTATGTACGTTAGCGTTATATTATATGTGTGTGTGTGTGTAATGATATTTTAATTCTAATTTCAGTTAAATTCATTTCCAAGATTTCATCTTAATTTAGCTCATAGTAACTTCCTTCTAAAAATATTCTCTTATTTCTTGATCCAATTCCACTTTCGGTTTAATTAATCAGTTTGTAAAAATAATGCGCCATCAGTATTACATATCAAATGAAAGTGATATCTTCTGTACCCTTGAAAAGGTGTCAAAGGTCACCCACATGTATAGAATTGGCACTTGGCCAGAAACCATATCTTATGTAACACTAGTGATCACTTGTTCGTCCCTTTTTGCCTTCTTTTTTTGTGCCGCGCTGCCGCCTTGCAAATAATCATGAATGCCACTCGGAATAGAATAAAATGAAATTAAAAATACCAAGTCTCTTCACTGTTTCGAACCTGCATTCTACTTAAACCAAAAATATGTTGCATATATATATGATTGATAAATGTAAGGTCACAGAAAAATATAGCATAGCTTATTTAAAAGCAAAAATAAAATTGTACCAAGAACCAATAAATTCAGTGGAAATTGATATCAAGTTACAAGAGAGTTAATATTCATGATGAAAAGGTTGCTGACAACACAGAAACGTTGGTAAAATACTCCGCTTTCAGTTTGAATTTTTTATTTCAAAATATCTCTGATATAGATATATGATTTTCTTTGTGGTCGAAACTACAGAATTTGCGATACTAGATGGCAGTTTTTGAGATTCATGAATTGTTTTGACGAAAGAGGAATAATTTTCTATCGTATGAATAAAATCCTTTGACATTATTTAGTAAATGAAAATCAAATTTGTGCAGCAATAGAAAATAAGCAGTGAATGAAAGAAACATTCTCAAACGATAGATATTTTCTTAAAACAAAATGAATAAAGATGGAAGTTTGTTGAAAATTATTCATTAAAAATTAAACATTTTAAAGTATTTCGAACTTTAAAACGTCTTTAAAAGATTAAGAAATTTCCTTTTAGCCATCCGAATATTAATGAAGCTTCTTATTATCAAGAAGCAATTGAAAATATTGCTAAAGTTATACAATAATTTGAATTAGGTAGAATAAATTGCTTCTCAAAAATGATGTTTGCATATATGTCACGAAATAAAAATGAGAAAACTAAATATAGCGAAAAATGATTTTTCATCTAAAATTATTATTTTTGTGGGCTCTTCGTAGTTTCTTAATTATACGTAAGCACGTGCTTCAAAAATATTGTCTTAATTGATACTTCATTATTAAAAGAAGAAATATTTTAAGAGTTCTGGAAATATCTGCTTCAACAACCTTCATTTAAATTATGAATTTTCAGTCAAATGTGTAATCTATACATTGATATTATTTTTGTTTTATTGCATTTAAGAAAAATGAATTATTCAGTGATTTATATTCTTAATTCTAATTTCTATAATAAATTTTAATCTAAACATTTTTTTTAAATTTCTCTTGGGAGACAATTTTTATTTTTCAAATAATTAGACTGAATACATCTTTTTCTTTACGAAAATGTTATACAAAATCGAATCAAATAATGAATATTATTTTGGAAAAGCAACAAATTGAAAATTTTAATTATTTTAAATTTAATTAAATAACCAAACATAATCCATTACATTAAATATTTCAAAAAATTCTTAGGTGCCAGATTTTTATGGAGGTATAAATATAAAAAAATAATATTCAAACAAATATCATATAAATTTGAAAAAATAAATTGAATAATAATATAATAACTTAAATAGAATAATGATATTATAAGTATATATACATATTTGGATATGGCATATTTTTTGCCGTTTCAATTACAGTTCAACACACTCTTTTCTCTTGTTTCATGGAGTAATTAGAGACATCATTTGTTCAAATAAAAGGTGGGAATTTTATGCTTCATCACGATAGAAGAGGGAAAATTGAGGATGAAAGCGCTGACATATTCATTTATCCATGTTAAACTCTCTGCCATTCTGTCTTTCTCAATCTGCTCTAATCAATTTTTGAATCGTCTATGAGTGTAATTATGGCTTCTAATTTCTATTCGAATATCCCTTATTTTTTGATGTTTTAACTTGAGTACAAGCACGCCCTTTCTTTATGTTTTGAGGAGCAATTAGAGACCTCAATTGCTCAAATTAGAAGTGAGAATTCGATGTCTTATCTCGAAAGAAGTAGAAAGATTGAAAAAGTAGGCCCCGACTGGTTGATCCATGCCATGTTTGTAAATAAATTACTGTTGCTTTTCTTGATTACACAATAATTTATTTGATAGTGAAGATTGTGTCCTGGGTGAAATGACTTGAAGACACATGTTATCTTTTATATGGTTTATTGGTAACATCAACTACAAAAGACACAAGATTACGCCATAATGCAGTAGGCCTAGAGAACTACACATAAAATTTCTCGGGAGAGAGAGGGCCGAAATAACACTCCCCCAAGTACAGGAGTCAAGTTTACTTCTACTAGAAGAAAAAATATACTAAACAACAACAGGGAGATCACGTAATACATGATTGGCAGTTAGCTCCGCCCAGAAAGATCACGTGGTTAACTGAATTCTTAACAATGTTCTCCTCTCTGTCATTTTCTCGTTCTCAATCTATTCTATTCGATGCCCGATCTCTGTATGAGGGTAATTATGACTTCTAATTTGAAAAGTGGCGCCCGAAATGTTTATTTAGTTGACCGTAAGTGTCAACAATTATCTCCAATTAACCTGCAGACACTATTGGTGATATTTTATAATATAAGTACCAACTTACACAAACATACAAAGGCTTCATTTTTTTCGGGAAAAGGCAAGCGTTATTTAATAAAGCGTGCCCCCTCCCGTCTCCACTTTTTTTGGGGGAAAGGAGAAAGGAATTACTATAAGAGGTGTTGAGAGTACCACATGGTGTTGAAAATGTTACAAAAATATGCTGTTATTACCGAAATCTTCAAAAACAAATACCGACCAAATGTCAGATACTGAAAGATTGCAGGCAAGTTTTTTACCAAATTAAATTACCATTTCTATTTTTTTTTTTTTACATTTAACATACAGATGATTTGAAAATTTTAAAAATTAACGAAGATGTAAAGCTTTTATTTGATCAAATAAACCTGGGACGCTGGCAATATCTAGGAAAAATCAATGCAAAGCCAGTAGAGCATGAAGAGAAAACATTATTGGGAGTCAGGGAACATGGAAACAGACAAAATAACGCATCATTGTAGTTCAGAGATCGTTGGGAATTACATGGAATCATCAAAAGTCTATCATCAGACAACGAGGATAATTCTTCATCAAGCATTACCAGAAGCGTCTCTCAAGGAAAGCGTAGATGTGCATATAGGTTTTGACATAGAAAAATGCATAAGGGAGGAATTGTTTATAACTCCAGAATTAATGGCTATACTCAACTGATGCAAAATTAAACACAGAAAAATCTAAAAAGTCCATCATAGAGAATTTGGATTTAGGTATATAAAGGACAAAGTGTGTACAATGCCAATTGAAGATATCGATATACTCAAAATTAGAATAATAGATATCGTGTCTAGAATGATAGCCAAAATGTTAATATATGTCTATAATTGGAATATCGCCTTGACATTCTTCAAACTAGCAAAGCCGTTCACATTGAAATTTACTGATGCAAATGATTTTATTAATAATATTATAAAAGTCTTTACACTATATCGAAACGTTCATATGTCAAAAACTATAAAAGTTTTCTGCAGTAAATTTTTGTAATCAAAGTAAGACTTTGTAAAGAGTAGAAATATTTGGTACTCTTAAGCATTATGATAAATAGAAAAAAAATATGTAAGGTCTTATTCGTGCAAACTACGATAGCTGAATTTTTCATACTTATAATAAGAGGAATCCTTATTAATATATTTAGGAAATTAATGAGAATTCAAATGCTCACATTTTAATACATGATTGAAATAGACCGATTAAAAATATAATGAAAAAATAATGAATATCTCTTTAAATCTCATTCATGATTTACCATCAATACCATTATAATACCATCTTATTCGTGACTGAAATGTTTTATTTTCTCTACAATTTCAAAGAAGTTACCTTTATTATTATCTAAAGTGCTTCCATAAAGAAGAAAATATATTTTGCTGCATTAACCTGATAAAAAATGTAGTATTGATTCTTATCACAGAATCGTCAAATGTACATTATGACCGATTTTTACTGAAACGCCTCTACTAAAGAAAAATCTTGCATTTGGAATATTCTTGAACGAAAGAGATGAATTGTTGGAAAAATTTTATTTCTATCATCTCTTTGTGAAAGCTATCTAAAAACTGAGAAATTTTGACCTATATTGCTAAAATATTAAAACTATATATTTTTTCAAAATAAATTTTTAAATAAAAAGTGAATAAAAAAATTACTTCAAAGAGATGAATGAACAGTTTTTTCAAATATTGATTTTGTAATTTTGTCAGCTTTTTATAGAAGCAGAGTGCAATATAGACAGTCGAAAAATATTGCTTCAAATAAAATGCCTTGTCTTAGAGAATCCTATATAAAGAGCTGAATTAGATTTTTTTATAAGTAGTAAATAAAAAATAAACTGCTAAATATTTAAGCGATGTAATAAATCCATGCTCCTTGTTTGTAAATGGAATTAGAAGCATATTCCAAAAATAATTTAGAATGAGAAAATTTTGATATTCAGAAGAAAAATTTCAACTATTTGTGCTTATAAAAATAAGCATAAAAAATATGTTCTCCAATATTGTAAATGGAATAAAAGTTACATCAAAACCAAGAAATGTTAACTAAAGGTTGCATTTTAAGCAATGTTTCAGTAAAATTGTAGTTTTTAACACTAATGTATTTTGTATCATACATGAGCAGTAAAATTTCATTTTAAGTATATGAGGCTGAAATATGATTTATTTATTTCATAAATCAGTTAATTTCCATGATAATTTGAATATTTTTAATACTTTGGAGAAGGAATTAACTAAAATGAATTACAATAATGTATTATTAAGCAAAGATTTAATGTGATAAAAATGCTCACTTTCCGAAACAACATTTCATTGTGTTCAGAAGTCTGCACTTACAGTATGCCTTTCTTTAAAGTAATAAATTACATCATAACCATTAAACTCTTCATGCAGAATTAAGCTTTTTGTTCAAGGCACTTGTGTGAGAATAATTATATTCCTTTGTCTAGTAACCTAATTTTAACTAGAATGCATTAATTGAAATCATGTTTCTGTTTTATGGTGAATTATCATTGTCTGAGAAAAGTTAAATTATTCTAAACATAAAAATGTTATTTTCGCTTATTTAAAAGACTTTTACTTTTCTATTTAAAGTAAAACTTTTAAAAGAAAGACAAAAGTGAGCAACTGCGTTTTTAATATATATTGTGTAAAGTTAGAATTAAAATTAACTTTGCAATTATATTTCATTTTAATAGTATTTTTAATATATTTTGTTAGTCTATATGTAAAAATCTTAATTTTTCATGAATATTTGCTTGATTCCTATTTATAAAATTAATCTTACATTTGGTTAATATATTGCTTTGAGAAAACCAAATTACAAAAAGAAATCTATCTAACAAGCGCAATGTTTAGAAACTGCTTTATTCGCACATAAAAAATAGATATCATTACAGATTTAATTATTATTATTATTTCAAATTTTTTATTTATATTTCAATATTATCAAAAATTACAAAAAATTTCATACATATTTGCTTGCTTCTTATTTATTAAATAAATTTTACATCTGTGTTAACACAATGTCTCACAAAAAATTACAAAATAGAACCAATGTAACAAAAGGAATATTTAGAAATTCTGCTTTTTAATAGGTTTAATTATAGCTTTAATTATTATTGCTTTTTTAATTTTTAATTTATAATTCAATATTATATTTAAAATTAAATTACAAGTCATATAAGAAAAATCTTTTTTTTTTTACTGAATTTATTACTAGATAACTTCAATGATAACTGAAGAGTTTATTTATATTTATCGCCTAACTGATAATTAAGATAAAAAATATTAAATAATATATTTTCTGTGTTAACACACATGAAAAAATTGAGAAAGTCTAATGCAAAAAACGAAAAGGGAAAAATTGATTATAAATTTTCATTTTCACACAAAAAAAATCATGTTTGATAAAAAGGTTTAAAGAAATTTTAACATAAATATATAGAAAAAAATAAAAAAAGTAATTATTTTTTTAGTTATCAAATAATTATTTTTAAATTAATGCATAAAGATGCTAAATAAAACACTCATATTTTTAAATATAAGATTATTTATATCACATTTTATACAAAATCTAAGTTAATCGGATCATTTCTCTCCAATGTAGAATATAGCGATCAATGAAGAATATCTATTTGCAAAGAATTGGAAAATTATAAGAGAGTATTGCCCTTACCTCCAACAGCTTCACAAATCAACACGAGTGGTTCTCCCTCGTTATATGGTCCTATTAGGCTTTGAAGGACTTCTTTGTTTCGATCTGTTATTACAGGTTTACCAGGTGGCACTAAATATTTAAAAAAATCATGTCATTAGCTCTCCGTAAATAAACTTTTTTTTAGCATGAAATTATCAGTGAAAAGTTTATTAATCCTTTCCAGCTTAAATTAT
Organism: Argiope aurantia; assembly: GCA_026543865.1. Lineage (NCBI taxonomy): Eukaryota > Metazoa > Arthropoda > Arachnida > Araneae > Araneidae > Argiope > Argiope aurantia. The sequence goes on from JAPMOR010112247.1 coordinate 21,140, forward strand.
TATTTGCTTTTAAATAAAATAAAATAAGAATAAAAACAGAAATATTTCATATTCAAATTTTTGCATTTTGCCTTGATTAATCTAAAATTTTTTATTCCGCTGAAAGAATTAATTAATGAATTCCGATAAATTAATTAAATGCTTTTATTTATATTTCAGATCTTTTTACCATCTGCAAACATGCAAGGACAAAATTATTGCGATATCTGCTAATTATCATTTACCAGTACCAGGGAGCAAGAAAGGATTAATAATAAAAAAAAATTGAAAAACAACAATAGCAATTAATTATAGGTTTGAAATACAAACATTAATAACATTATTCTATCAATGTGTTAATATTTTATCGACATATTGCCAGATAAATGGTCAGATTTATAAAAATATTTTTTTTTATTTACCAATGGTTTACGAATTTCAGATGATGTTCTAAAATAAAAGTTAATCTTTGCATCGTAATATATTCTTTTTCAAGGCTTAATTCATATAAACAAGAAAAAATTTTTACTTCTGTTAGTTATCATTTTTTATCACTCTCATAGAAGGACTAAAAAAGTATCATCTCACCTATTTCACTTTTTGTTAGGAAAATCTCTTTTGTTATTTAAAGTTGAAAATATTCTTTATTCTATTTTTCTTCATGTAATAATTATTCTTTCTATCTTTATATATATATTTCACCCTTGAGATAATTTTTTTGTTATCACAGGTTCTTTATTTCTTGCCCACGTTGTGGCTTAGGAGATTAAAATGTTTATTCTTTGAAGGTCATCATTCGTCATGTTGTGAATTCTGCTTTCAATCTCTAGTCTTAAACGTTATTATTCAAAATCGGATAGACTGATGGCGTTTTAGCAACATATTTAAGCAATGTATATATGTTGGTTAATTGCGCATAAAAATAAATCAGTTGTGCAAAAAAGGGAATCTTCCCACACACAACATATCTAAAAATAGATTTCTAAATTAAAGTATACTTAAATGCTGTAAGCTTCAATTTAATTAACAAAATGTATCAGAATTATTCAACACTATCACTCCTTTTTTTTTTTTTTTTTTTTTACTCTTAGACTTGATTAGAATAGATTTCTCTTGACCAAGAGAAAGAAGAGGAAGAAGTAAAAAATATTTTTTTTTGTCATGAAAGATTATGCATTGAGAATTCTTCTCTTGGACCTAAATCATGAAATTGGAAGCTCACTGTAAGCACATATTTTAAGATGCATTTGTTTTTTGTAAAACGTTACAGAAACATATTGAGGTTGAATTTTTAAAATAAAATATTGTATTGTAATTATTCTGCTGTGCAACGGAATATTTTTTGTGGCTTTTTTTGACTAAAACTGAATTCATTTAGATATAATATACAATTATGAGTCCTAAATCCACAAAACTGTAATTGATCTTCGTGGTTAATTCGTAACATCCTTTGTCCAGTAATAAAAGCATGCAAAAAGTATGAAGTTTTCGCTTTCTTTCCGAAAAGAAAAAAAAAAGCATTGGATAAAGTTCATACAACACGTTTCTACATTCAAGGTTTATTTTTTTCTTCTTATTTTAGATAATTTTAATTGTATGAAGAATGATGATTTTTTATAAAAATCATAATTTAATCAAGATTTATGTAGAAGTAACGTTTGTGTGCAGTAAAGCTTATGTAGAGATAAAAACATATTTGATTTTTAATTCTCCTCGTCGGAATAAGCAAAAACGGTATTATAGTCAAATGTCATCTACTCGCTGAAGATATCTATTCTGCAGATATTCTTACACTTATTTTCTGGTAATATTATATATCAAATTTATATTTATTTATCCAGCGAAATCAAGAATACATTATCCTCGCAGTCAAATGAAATCACAAATTTTTTTCCCTCAGCAACTTGAAAGAGAAAAGGCACAATCAATTTTTCTCAGTACCTTATCAATCTCCGAATGAAAAGGTAGTTTTAAGGTTTATATAGTTTAATTAGTTAACATTTAATAACCAGCAATAAATTCTGAATTCACAACAAATAGGTATTCCTTCCACATTAACTTCTTTTACAGAAAATAAGAAAGTATTCTATACTAATATATAAAGAGAACCACAGGAAAGGAAATATAAAAACCAGCGGAAGTCTACTCCCAAAACTTTATCATATTCTCTATAATAAAGGTGTTATCCTAGAGAAGACCTTGAACAACATTGGCATACAATAATCACGAAATATTAACCTTTGACGAGAATTTAGCATTTCACTGAGTCTGTTCGCGTCACCATATATCATCGTAGCCAGGTATTTGACGATCAATCCCTGTCAAGCAGTTAATAGTATCCGAGAATCAAATTTGTGTTTCAGACACATTTTTTCCAACCGATTGAAATACAAATTTAATTCAGGATTACACTTGTAGTCAAAAAATCCCATACCAAATTTCATATATTTAAGTCATTGCGTCTTTGAGTTATCACGTTTACATGTTTCTGAAAGTACAGACTGACAGACATTCAATCCCTTGTAGGATTTGGCTCAAAATTTGAAAGGTATATAAAATATAGATATTGATTTTGCGTATCAAATTTTATCTGTCTATCTCTTCATTTTATAGTTAGCGTGTTAAATTACATTTTACAGTCGGACAGATATATTTCCTCTGATCCGATTTTACTCAAATTTTGATAGAAATCTACTGATTCGGTATAAGGACCGTATATCAAATTCCCATTATCTAGATCACAACGTTTTCTCAGTTATCTTTGCCACAGACAGACAGCTGGACATTTTCCAAAAATGTATTTTTCGAACTTAAAGAGATCTAAACCGTAGAGATTCGTCAAATTTCAAATTTATTGACGATTACTATACTTCCTCTATACTACGTATACCAGAAAGTAATAAAAAATGATATGACAATACTCACCCACTACTTTCAGAAATACAGACATGTACCGCGTCCTTGCTTTTTTGAAATCCGCCCTGCATTTATACTCTCCCTCATCTTCTACCATTACCGGATCCAATTTAAGGAAAGCTGGTCTTTCTGATATACTTAAGTGAGCTCTGGCATTTAGACTGTCTTTAGCAGCGTGCCGTGCTTGGTCCAAGCTGCCCTGTCTGGCATCTAAACTGTAAATCGGGGTTGTCGATTCATCCTTGTACCACAGAACCAAGGCTATGGCGTCCTCTGCATCTTCTTCTCCTGGAGGTGTTATGTTGCAGGGCAGATTGACTGGTGAGCCTGCGACACCTATCACTGTCATAGGTGCTTCTGGCGTTTCTGAAAATAAAAACATAGAATGACTTAGTGAAATTTTTTGATTATATTTGCAATCAAATCTGCCTGTAGTACTAAACTATTTCTATGTTTTTTTCTGTCCTAGGACAGTATTTATAAGAATTCAAAGAAACATGTGAAAACATACTTCTTCACGAAGAAAACATGTAGAATGTTCTATAAAAATCAGAATGTAGCAAACCAGGTTTCTATATTGTTTACTGGTATTTTTCATTGTGTACAATTCAGGGCATGACGATTACATAACAAAAACAACTGAGGATATCATTTAGTGTCTAACTTTAACACCATTGTATTCCACTGTACTTAAATCTTGAATCTTCTCCATCAGTGATGATGGTCAAATATAGGAAGACAAAAAGTGAATCGTACTTTTTTGAAGAAGCATTAAACAACTAAAGAGAAATAAAAACAAAACACGCTGCATTTGAAATTGTATAATATACATATAGCTCTTTGATGGTCCATATCTTTTTTCAGTAAGACACACACTGAGTTTCAAAATAAATTTCATGTATATTACAGAAAAGTAAATCTATTCCATGAACTGAACCGTCTAAAGTGTAAAGCACACTTTTACTCAGTCAAAATCCGATCTATTCCATCAAAAGTGTGTAAAGAACACTTTTTACATGTGGGTTTATGGAAGATTCTATCGCAAAATCTCAGTATAGTATTTGTAAGAGCAAATTCGTTAAGCAATCATTGTTATTTATTCGATATAGAGGGAATGCTTGAGTGCTTTGCGAATTTCAGCTTGCAATGTTTGTTGTATAAAAGAATTTCTGTTCATTTTCCTAAATATAGATATTTTTACAAAAATCATAAATTCTGAATGATTGAGAAGTAATATCATACATTTTATACCATATAAGTTATTGAATTGTGTGTGACTGTTTATGCAGAAAAAAGATAATATATAAGGGACAAATGAGAGTATCTAGTATCTTTATAAACTGATTGATTTGCTATTACATTTGAATACCAGAGAAATTTTTTAAACAAACTATTTGAAATTAATAATTACTGATATTTATAAAATCTTGCTATATGAAAGTACCCGAAAAACTCTAAACTTCCTGATGCTGTTTTTAATTTCTAGGGCTCCAGGTATTTGAGACAATTCTTTGCCCGTACTACTTACTTTGCATTTTAAAATACCTGATATATAAATTTGCCATTTTATTATTAAAGTACAAATCATAGAAGTATATCTTGTATTTACTAATAACCTCAATGCTTATATTTTAATAAAGAATTGTTAGAAATGGGATGAGTAAGAAAATACAATAACATATTAAAAGCAAACAATAATATAAGAAATACAAAGTAACTAAAATAATTTCAATGAAGTAATTGAATTTTTTTGCTGCGTCTGAAACATTATATGATACAGTTGGAATTTCCAAACTTAATTGTTTTCTGTACTGCTCCTTTCAACTGTATATTTTAATTTCGTTGAAACAACCCTAAAGCAATTTCAAGATCTTTTTGCATAACTTCTTTGAGCTACATTAAAAAGAAAGAAAGAAAACACACTCCGTCGAGAATTAATTTTACTTCACAGCGAAAACAACCACTACATTAATATGAACTAAGTTGATAAAAAAAATAATTGCTTCAAGCTTTCAACAAGTTTTTCTCATTAAATTTTTAATTCCCTTGAATAATAGTAAAACAAATATTACAAGGTGGTCTGTATTTGCAAACATATAAAAACAATCTTAAAGGTTGCATTGAAAAAAAAAGAAAATATTTGACTTGGGCAATTTAAATCATTGGAAAATCCACAAATGTTTTTATTAAGTAACTGCAAGGTATTTTAATTTTTATTTCAAAGGATTCTGATGTAAAAATATTTCTTTACAACTTCTTTTATGTTCTAATACATTTAATTTTTTCGGATGTGATCAAAATTAAGAATATGAATATTAGAAAGTCTCGCCATAATGTTTTAATGTTTTTTCTTGTAAAATTGGTCTTGTGTAAATATTTTAATCCCTCTTGATGAAAATTTGAACTGAAATTTAAGCACTTTCAAGATGTTTATCCATGTAATGAATATTTCGTCCAGAATTATTTAAAGGATAGGGCTATGCTTTTCTTTTTATCTAAATTTTCGAATATGATAGATAATATCACATTATTTTATCGAAAATTTGCAAAGCCTGCCATTTTTATAAAACTATTCCTAATTATTTTGCTGCTTATTTTATGATAAATAGTTTTTTTAATTGTAATGGAAACTGTGTCATCTTGTTTGATTATACTTGTTTTATTTTTAAATACAGGGTAATTCAAAATGAATATAGCGATTACAAACGACTATAACTATTTAATGAAAAAGAATTTATCGGTAAGATTAACACATAATGTAGACGGATTTTGTAGAAAATTTTGTGTACATACATCTTAGATGTTCTATGCGACTTCCCTTGGTCACATGGACAGTATCTAGGCGTAATCCATTTCACACTATGCATTTTGAAGCATGTCTGCAGTCACCGACTCAACCGCGTTACAAATGCGTACTTTGTTTCCCATGGAAGCACATACACATGTTTATTCTCCTCAAATGCTTCCCATGCCTAAAACAATTGAAGAACTGAAAGTGCGCATTTATAATGCGTTTGCGTCGGTGACTGCAAACATGCTTCAGATTGCATGCTGTGAAATGGACTACTGCCTGGATACTGTCCGTGTGACAAAGGGAAGTCGCATAGAACAACTATGACGTATGTATATAAAATGTTGAAGTTCCGTCTACTTTAAGTGTTAATCTTATCTATAAACTCTTTTTCATAAAATAGTTATAACTGTTTGGAATCGCTATATTCCTTTCGAATTATCCTGTATTACATTAGCCACCTGTAGTGACCGGCTATTCGCACAGCATATAGAAATCTAGCAATTTCGCCCAAACTGACGAAATGTATCAAATCAACTACCATTTTTATTATATTATTTATAATATTATTTTTATTACATTATATATTATATTATTTTATTTTAATTATTCACATCAAATATACAGCATTTTGTTATCTAGATCTGCAAAAGACGCAAAAGAATCTTTTAATGGATGATTAAATTAGTATTTTCCTTTTAACATCAAAATGATTGTGAGTTATTATTTATTATTCTGAAATAGTGTTAACTTTTTAATTAAAACAAAAGACAGAACGAAAATTAAGTTTATGTTACCAGATTATTTTCTCCAATCATTCAAAATAAATAAAAAATTAAAAGAAGCTTGTCAAATAGTCTTTTAGTATTATTCAATGAGTTCCGACATCACGCGAACTATCGGCAAAGAAGAATTCACGTCTTGTGACGGTGCGGAGCGGTGCGGTGCTATTTAGTCTAATCAAAAAATCAATTCCAGATATAAGAAAAGAATTAAATTAATGGAATATACTAAAATTAAATTTGAAAATTGGTTTTACTGGGACCATTAAAGAAGCACATCAAAATAATCATTTTCTTTCCTTTAATGTAAAACTAATTTTACACCATTCAACTATTATAGAACATTTTTCTTAACTTTTATAGCAGCAAAATTTTCACGGTATCCCACTTTATTATATATAACAGTGAACTCCGAGAACATAATAAAGTACGGCCCACTGCTAATCATTAATGAAGATAAACTGAAGCGGAAACTATTGTTATTTCCTTTTAACTATACAAAAAAAATGACTGTTTTAGTTTGTGTTGTCTTCATTTTTGGTCATTAGCAACATCTCTATCGTTCAGTTTCTAAGAGTATTTAACGAACATTATGTACAGAAAAGCGGAATTAATAAATATTAAGGTAATAAAGCGTAAAATAAATTTTTCTATCAGTGCCAATGTCCTATCAATAATCACGCCCTATTTGTTACATGCCATTCATTATTATTATACAATAGTAGGCGGTTGCAACCAGCGAGTTCACCGAGATTATAGTTTATATTTAATTTCAATTAATACTTTAGATTTAACTTCTTGCTTATGATTCCACCGTATTGTTGGGCATGAAAGTCGTATTATTTTAATTGTCTCTTACATCTGCTTTGTTTATTAATAAACATGAACTTTTATAATGGAAATCAAACCGTGACATCACAGTGCTATTAATAAAATAAATAGTCGACTCATCTGTCATCTAAATTTCGCCGTATTTGAACTTCACTTTTTTATTCGTTTTGTAGATAGTAAAGATATTAAACATAATCATCCTCTTAAGCTTTCAGTAACGGAAGAAAATCATGTGATTACTGATTTCGTTCGTATAGCAATGGAACCAATTTGAAGCCAAATATATATATATATTAAAACATTTAATTGAATTTAGACTATTTAATTGATATAATAATTATTTTCAAAATTTGAAAACGGTGTAAAATTTATTTTTGTGCAATAATATTTTCGGCATTATCGTGGAAAACATCAATGTTTCACAATTTTTAACCAATTAAAATTTTTCAAAAATACTCAGGGCAATTATAGTCGTATATATACTCATTTCCATCTTCTAAGATATACATTCGCCAAATTTGGTAGCTATAGATCAAGCACTCTGCTCTGTACTGCGCTCTCACACACATACAAACGTTCTACTTTATTATAAGTAGAAACACAGATAGAGAATTGATTGGTAGGCTCTGCCGACCATTGGGATCCCCGGGAATATTTATACTGTTTAATCTTAATTAAATTTTTTATGAAAAACCTGATGATACTCATTCTCCGAATAATGTATTCTTAAATATCGAATTTTGATAGGCGACGGAAAAGAACAGGTGATGGCATATATAAGCAACACGAGCATCATATATGAATTTTTCAAATAGAATTTCTATATATAGAACAAAAATTTTCAAAGCCCGTAAAGCTGTTGTGAGTAGGGGAATGTGTCAAGGTTTTATTTTTCAATGAAAGTGCTGATGAAGTAGTGTTTCTGAGATTTTTCCGAAAAGTGAAGTACAGTCATCGAGGAGGCGACCATTGAAGACATGTCTAAAGTTAACGCATTTTCGTACAAAGTAAAAATTGGTTGAATCGGTCTGGCGGTTGGGACTAGGAGACTACTTTTTACTTTCTCGTATATGCAGTATAGAGGAAGTATAGTAATCGTCAAAAAATTTAAACTCGAGATTTTGACGAATCTTTAAGATTTAGGACTTCTAGAGTCCGAAAAACGCAATTTTGGAAAGTGTCAGTTTGTTTGTGACAAAGATAACTCATAAACGCTTTGAGCTAGACGGATGAAATTTGGTATAAGTTTTTTACATCAGATTTGTAGATTTCTATCAAATTTTGAGTCAAATCTATTCAGAGAAAGTACGTCTTTCCAATTATTCAAATATAACATGATAATAACAAAACGAAGAGAGCTAGACAGATAAAATTCAATGCACAGATTTAACATCTATACTGCAGACACCTGCAAAATTTTGAAATTCGTCCATTTAAGGTTTGACTGTCTTTCAGTCGGTGCATTCAAAAACATGTAAATGTGATAATTCAAATAAGCCATGGCTTAAATATATCTAATCTGATATGCGATTTTCTGACTACAAGTACAGTTTAAAGACACAAATTCGATTTTTGGATACTATTAACACATTTTCAGGGATTAATCGCCTAATAACTCGCAAAGATGACACCATAGTTTTAGTAAAAATAATAATTTCAAGCCAAAATATATTTCGAAACTTCTCTACGCCCATGTAATGCAAAGCATTCTCTGGCATGACAAGTTCATTAGATAGTATGCGAGAAAGTTTTGGGGAGACTACTACCGCTGTTTTTGTAGTGAGTGAGTGAGGATTATACGATAATGCAAAAGAAAATTTGGAAAAATAGTGAATTTGAGAAACAAATGAGATTATGGGAAAAAAATATTTACGAGAAGAAAATGGTAAACACGCTTCAGAAAAAGAAAAATATAGTTAATTAAGAGAGGGAAAAAAAACTTTCATTGATCAATTTCCTTCATCGTATAAAATTTGGAACAGCTCAAATCTGATATTAATGAGCAATATTTTCCTTCCTTGGACAGTTTATTAAAAAAATATATTGATCTGCATATATGACTTTTGCAGCACTGTAATTGGTTTCGTTAGATTAAACATTTTTCTTCACTCTGCATATTAAATAAGACTAATTTGTTTGTACATACACATTGCAAGTTGTGCGTAATCTAGGTCAAATTTCGGAAAACTCATCATTTCCGGTAACTCACCATCCACTGCGAATTATGTTGATTTACCCGGATTTTAGCTTAATTAGAATCATCAGTCACTAATTATTAAATGATAATGTCGCCATCATTAGCTGTAAAAGTTTTACTGCAGAAAATGTAGCAATTTTGATAAGTTAGAATGTTCGAAATTTATAAATGGTGTCTCTTAAATTTTTTTTGATATTCAAAATATGTCAATTTAAATTGATTAGTTTATGATTGATTTTGAAGTTATGTTTAATATTGAAACTATCTTTACTATTTCTTTTACAAATCCAAGTTTTGAGGAAAAAATATATATATTTTTTAAAAATGTGTCAATAATAAATATGCGTCGTATACAAAGGTTATGTTATATGAGGTTTGTTATATAAATTTGAATAATATTAACAAAGACTTTATTTTATAGCATTCTACATGAAACGTGTAAAAGCAATATATAATGTCTATATTTCTAATTAATATCATTCGTGTGAAAATATTGGTGTATTTACTTTTGCGATAATTAATTTTATTTATTCGCCACTTAAAATCTATCTTTGTTAATATGTATATTATCGGCTAAGTATAAAACGCCGGCATTCTATTGAATTTATACACATTTTATAGAATTCCAGCCGTTATTAAGCAAAGAACGAAATATGAGAATTGTTATACATTTTCCTAATGTATATATCTAAGAATTCTATAGAATGACAAATACTTGCTAGACAAATTATGGAGAAAAGGTCACGATAATGCTTATATTGAAAAAAATTTACAACATTTACAAAAAGTGCAAAAAAAAAAAATTCTCATCTTTACTAGCATGGCCATAGAAGGTAAGCGTTCTTTAGAGCTCTATGTGCATGCATGTACATCACTGGCTTCCTTTGAATACACACAAAATGTAGCAGTTAATCTACTCGGTATTTTTTTTTCTTTGGAAAATGTTTTTTCCTTGCATGGAACACGTATTTCAAAATATGATTTTTTGCCATTTGTCATTATATAGAATGTCTAAGAAATGAAAAGTTTAAACACTTCATATATTGCCATCCAAAATTTTGTAGAATGCTGGCTTTCATACATTGACTTTAACATATATATATATTTGAAGAACGTTTTTGCTAAATATGTGGAAGAGAAGTGTCTTTACCTCACCGTTTTATTCTTTTTACACATCAACAAACAAAATGTTGATCATTTTGAGAATATACAATGATTATGAAACATATACAATGATTAGGATTTTATGCAATGATTAGGAATCAAATCAATATCCTCTAACGAAACGATTAAACCTTGAACGAAACCTCCTAAGGAAAATAACTGTAGTGAGTAAGCATTCAGAACTTATATAATTTCTGAAGATAATTTTATTACAATACAACCAAAAATACATTTGTTTTTGACGCGTGTTTTTCACATGATACTTCAGTGGAACACTATTAAACAGTGAAAACTACTGAACTGGAGACCAAAAACCCCTACAATTGTAAAAGAAAAAAATGCTAAATGTTTTTAGAGATTAGAAAGTAATTAATTTTATGAAAGTGTATCAATTAAATTAACTAAAATATAAAAATATCAATTATTTTGTTGTAAAGAAATACAACAATAAAATTTCAATTCAACAATATTTTTCACATCAACAAAATAAATAGCAAACATAATAAGTATTAGTCACACACAAATTAATTCTCTTTTTCCCTTTTTAGTCGAAAGGTAAAAGAATATTTTTTCTTAATTATGGACTTAACATTCTGTTCATCTCTGTAGTTTCCGTTAAATTGCTAACATCGGTAAATATTTCTATATTTAAAATTACCTATTAAACGTTAGATATTTTCCATATAATATTTCGTTTTCAATTTTTTATAAAACAGCATAATTTAAAAGCTGGAATCATATTTTAAAAAAGAAACTGCTATCTACCTTATTAGCATCGCATCCCAATCAATCTAATTATTTTAGTAATATCATTCCCTCTTGAACAAATCGCAATCTGTGAATAGTAATGTATTTAATAAATAAAATAAATTTAATGCAACCTCTTTTGAAAGCATATACTTTAACGTATGCTCTAAGGACATGAATACCTTATTTTCGTTATTACCTAATTTTTAATTACCAATTCATTATAATAGATATTTTTAGAATCTTTAAACAGTCTTAACTCATTTCTCCTGGCGGGTGGTGCCATTTGTAAGGAATCGAAACTAATTTAAATAATTTGATTAACTGCTAATTAAATAAATAAATAAATTGAAATAAAAGTGTGTAAGAACATTTAATTTCTTTTACCTTTTAGCTGCTCCATAGAATAAATTTTGTAGCTCCTTAAGTAAAGATTTCAAAAAAAAAAAAAAGTAGAGCTTAATTGAAAAAAATATAAATATCGAAGATATCGTGTTGCAAATTGATTAAATTTTGTTAACATCCATTGTTGGTTTTTAAAGATACTTCAGAACCTAATATAAAAATAAATTCCAAAATCTAAAAATATCTATTATCATAATTAACAAAGGATACTCATTCAGAGTTTAAAATTATTATAAATCTCGATTAAGTTTTTTTTTCTACATTCCCAAAAATAAAATAAAATAAAATTGCAAAATATTAAAAAATGTAACAAAAATAAATTTAAAAAAATTATTGATAGAATTTTTATCATTTTTCCTTCACATAAATATGAAAGATAGAATAAAAAGCCGTTGCATCGATGAAAATAAAATAACAAATTATTCAGCTATGTATTTCTTGAATGAGGCATTCAATCCTGAAATATTGTAACATGCATTTGATAATCCTATTACAGTTTTTTATTCCATAATTTATGGAAATTAATGAATTCAAAATAAATTTTGTTTTTCATGCGACCATTCTAACAGTCATTTCTTTTTTTTCCCCCATCAAGATTAATAAGAATTAATTGGAGAAAAGATCAAAATCCTTTTGCAAAAAGATATAACAATAACCAAATAACTGAAAGCCAATAAATTATTTTTCAAGGAAATGTTTCTAGTTTTTATTGAATAACTAAACCGTTCTAGAAGTTACTGGCTTTCGACTTTGTGCAAGTATAGATGATCACACTAGCTTCTTTAAACTTCTTAAAAATAAGGCAAATTAAAAAAAAAACATTATTTGTAGCTTCTGCATTAATTAGAACGTAAGTGCTTGTTATGTCACCAATATAATGACAAAAGAAGCTTAAACAAAATCCATGAGAATAAAATTCCAGGACTTAGAAGGATTACTTTTTTTTTGCGAACTTATTTTTTTTAATACGTAAACTCAAAAGTAGAATAATGTGCTTTTCAACGCCTTCTTACAAAAGATTCATTCTTTTCCTTTCAGACGGATTTTCATTAGCTAAACCAACATTTTTCGTTTTAATGATCATTTATTATTTTTTTCGAAAACTTTGATTTTCCACTGTTACTTTTTCTCTTAAATTATTCATGCAATTATGTCTCTTGAGAATGTAGCGTTTAACTATCACTAAAAGAAGACAGATTTGAATTCATTTAGACGTATAAAGAGTTTAGGGGATTGTGTGAAATAATTTTTTGAATTACAGAAAGAGTAATATTTAAATGGAAAGAAATTTTTAATGCAATTTTTTTTCTAATAAAATTAATTCACCAGTGGTAATGTTGTGGGACATTTAACAACAAAAAAAACATTTTAATGATATTTATAATAAATTACGAATAAAAAAACTGAGAAATAAGCAGTATTTTAAACATAAAATTCTAATTTTAGTACTGGTAAAAGTGTGTTTAACGGATAGTTTTTTCTTACATTTATTTATAGACAATTCTTTCTTTTCTTTCGGAACGACCAACATATTATATCCAATTTGTTTTAGTAAAAGGTTTTTTTTCTGGAAATCTCATCAAGAATTATTAAAGCAAATACTGGAAGTAATTTTTTGATAAACATTTCGTATTTGTCTCCGCAATTTTATCATGCATCTGATGAAGAAAGTCACTTACCCCAGTGGTGTTTCTTCAAATTCTTGGAAAGAAAAAATAGCATGGTGCTAAATCAGGTCTACAACTAGGATGGAGAACGCGTGTCAGTCAGTTTTTTCATATATTATTCTGAGTAATTTTTGAACCCACCACTCATAAACATGTGCAGTTCATCTGTAAATAATGTGTGACAGATACCCAATGAAATATTTAGTCTTTCTAATAGGTATCTTGATGTGATTCGAACATTTTCCTTCATAGAAGCTGTGTTAATGTTTACTACCTCTATAGTAGTTACTGTATTCACTATTCTATGAAATCTCACTTGAAGCATGTATCTTGAATCTTTCTTTCTTTAAGAATTTTATTTATCTGATGGTTCCTTTGAAAGGTCAAACACTTTTTAAATTTTGTATAGTTTTATCTGTGTTATATCTCTCAATTTTTAAGACAAAAAGAGAATTGAATGGGATTATCTCTTTCCGTGATGTTACTGGGATGAAACCGTGTCCCGACCTCTCTCCAAATCAACTGGCGTTGGGAATCGCTTGTAACATCACGGAAAGAGACCGTTTCGGTGGTCCTGGAGTTGTCGTCTGGGGAGGCATTATGATGAACGGGCGGACTGAGCTCCACGTTTTCGACAGAGGTTCTGTAACTGGAGATCGCTATTTTCAGGAGGTGATCCTTCCCCATGTGCGTCTGTTCCGAGGTGCCATTGGATCAGACTTCGTTTTTATGGATGACAATGCACGGCCACACAGGAGGACTCATGCTGTTGAGGAGCTCCTGGAAAGTGAAGATATCACTCGAATGGATTGGCCGGCGTGCTGCCCTGATTTAAATCCGATAGAAAATGTGTGGGATGCTTTGGGGAGACGCCTTGCGGCACGATTACATCCTCCTGGGAACACCCGACAAATTAAACAGATGCTGATTGAGGAATGGGCCCTCTTACCTCAAGAACTGTTGGACAATCTGGTGCTGAGTATGGGGAGACGGTGCGAAGCAACTATTGCAGTAAGGGGAGGACATATCCCATACTAAGGAACATCTGCTTGCTGTTCTTCCTCTTGGACAGACAATCATGTGTAATGATACTATGAGTTCAATAAAGCCTTTTTTTGTTTGATTCCATACTGTATGCATTGTATTCATTTCTGTGCAACTATGTTTTCGTCATTCTTTCAGAACAAAATGCTATATCTCATTTCTGAATTTCATGTCTCTCAGATGATTTCTCGTGAAGTTATGGCAAAAAACATACCTGTTGCTTAAGTGTTGCACACCAGTGTGTGTGTATATTATATATATATATATATATATATATATATATA
>JAPMOR010112247.1:38136-76313 GCA_026543865.1 Argiope aurantia
AACTAAAATAATTTAGTTTTTAAAATTCATTTCTTTGCATTTTTAATGATTTTTAAATTGTATTTTTAATAAAAAAAAAACTAGGAAATATGCCATCATAACTATTAATATAGAAGGAACAAATTATTTATTGTATCAGTTATTATTTAACTCCTGCGCCTTTCATAAAAACAGAAAATCTGCGAAGACATGCATGAATGAAATGACCTATACTGATATGACAGTTCTCGAAATGTGTAAAGACATTCCTTTCTTTTAATAAATATTTTTTAAAAAAATTCGAATAGTTTTCGTTTGAATGGAAGCAATTATTTCTCCACCCTCTCTCCTTGGATAGATAGAAAAAAATCTGCATTATTCAGAATTCTATTCTATTCTATTTCGTTTGAATTACGAAGAATTTTTCAAAGAAAAAGAAGCCAAATGCAAAAGAAGCAATAACAGTTAAGTTGTAATTAACAAAACAGGCACAGCACGACTGGAAATGACATCTAAAACTGTGCATGCCACTTTCAGAGTTTTAATTAGATAAAATAGGAGGGAATTATTTTTTCGATAACGTTTAGTTTAACATTTTTCAGAATAGAAAAAATACCTTTTATGTATTTGCTTATTCCTTTTCGGGGTTTTTTCCAATTCACATAACCTGTCACTTACATATAATGATTAAATGTGTTTAACACGGTTTTCGCATTAAAAGAAGATTTTACTAATAAAATGTCCAAATTCTATTATTTTTTCCCCAAATGAATTATCATTAAAGATCTGCATGGTTATTTTTCTTTTTTAAGATAAATCAGTTTTTCAATAATGAGAATATGTTTTGTGGCATATTTTTAGTATTTTTGATAGTTTTATTAGCGGAATTCTTTAATTACTATGCGAATTATATTGCGGAAATAATTTTCATTTGTGAAAATACGTTGACAAGTTTTAGTTTGTATCAAATTCAAATGATAATTTAGTATATTTAAATCTACGAGAGGAAATCGCCACTAATAATGAAAAAGAAATATACATTTTTATACTGTCGTTCTTTATTTTGTTCATAAAAGTAGAGTCTAATGAATAACGTTTCCTAAAACGTTAATTAAAGAAACGCTTTCCTGACTTTTCCTAACACAATATTATGTTGCACTTTTTTTATTTTTAAAAATCATTGATATTTACAATTTTATAAAGAAATTTTTAAATTTTTCATTACTATAATTTTGTTTCCTGCTTTTACGATTTTGTTTTAAACTGTATCTTAGTTAGTTTGTTTGTTTTTCAAATTTAATTCTGAATTATAACAGAAACTTTACTCAAACGTCTCCTTGTGTTCGTTAAACATGAATTCAATTTCTATCATGCACTTGTTGCTTATCAAACGTTGAGTCTTGCTTTAAAAAATGCTTAATATAACAACAACTAACAAAAAAGGTACTCTTCAAAATGATTGTTAGAATCAGTGGTAATAAGTAGCATAAGTAATTAATATATGCAGCATAATAAATAATAGCAGCGGCAGCAGTAATAAATATATATAATAATCAAATAATTTCATTGGTTGATTCTAAAGCATCATTTCTTCTCCATTAAATCTTTATTCATTTTTTAAATAAAACGCTGCTAAAATTTCAGTTCAATAAACGAGAATATTACTCCATACAGAATTTGGCAATGAATATCTTTGATTCTTTGATAGTATTATTACATTCCAGTCAGAAACATTTTGTAACAAAATGAACTATTTTTCGATTGTTATTTCAAAACATACAAATTGTTATTTAAAATATATAAATGATTTATGTTTTTCAGTACAATTAAATTATAAAGAAAATATTTAACAGAGTATTAAGTATTTAAGTATGAATCTAAAAAAGTTTTGTACTAATTTTCTTTCATATTTTTGTCCTTTTAAATATTTAGTAAATAATTTTTAGAAAGATGACTGTAAAATATTTGCATTAAAAAGTAGTAAAATATACATATGAGCAGAAAGTTTTATAAAGCAATTGAATACACCGAAAAAGAAACTAACATAATCATTTTAAATAATGGCAGCCATATTATTCCAAACTTTAATAATTCAAAGAGTGCAAAAACCGGCTTAAATTTTTATTCTTAAATTGCCATAAGGAAAAGCAAAAATATTAAATATGTCAACATCTCAGCCAAACGAGTTCCGGCAGCTTTTGTCAAACAAATTATAGTAAGAACTTTTATTCCTTTTAGCATTTTTCTGCAAAAATGTTGTTTTGGCTTACGAAAAAAATTGTACTCATATTGAATATAATTAATTCTTTGATAAACTATAATTGAAGAAAATTAATTCCTTGAAGATTAATTATAGTTTTTTTTTCTTCTCTTATCCCAATGAGAGAAAAAAAAAACGTTTCGAGTTCAAAAATATTCGTTTTATACGTATTGGGATTAGATAGAATCACATATCAGATTCCAATTTATATAAAACTGTCAAATATTTTGTATAATCAGAATAATCCTTCCAATAATTTGGCCAATATTGTCCTTAATCTCTAAATAAATTAAAACATAGGACTTTTTAAACAATCATAAATATAATACAAAATAAAATTACTTTTTCATTTTTTTTTGTGTGTGTAATTTGCAGTTTTTAAATAATAATGATTAAAATATACAAAAAAATAGAACAACTCACACCTTACTAAATAGAAATGGAGGAACTATCCCAACTCCTCCAGAATAACTAGATTAACTAAATGACTTCCCCATGTTAAGAGGCTGACAGTAATGTTAAGAGCTGACTATTACCAGTACCAGAAATTACCAGTCACGGTACATTCATTTTTGGCTGAAATTCTCGTCATTGGAATGAAGATAGCTCAACCCAATAACATTACTATGGTTCTGAATGAGCGAAAATCTTCCATTTAACCGGTAGCTAATTATTGATAGAAATGTCCAGATAGGGCCAGATAGGGTCCTTAATTTAAATTACAGATAGCCATGCACTATTTCATTCGAAAATATTCTCAAATAATTGAGCAATATAATATCAAATGAAATATCTCCGACCGTCTTTATAAACTAATTACTTTAAAAAAGGAATACAAAAAAAATACTTAATTTTAAAGTTGATGAACATCGTTGGCATGAAAATATATGCTAATGCATTCTAATAATACAAAAATATTAAAAATTGTTCCTATTATTTATCGAAGGTAAAATATCATTTTATTTATTTCATGTTTTTTTAATTTTATTTAAGATGAGTACATACCCTCTGACAATGGCGGAAAATGTAAAAACGGAGGCTCGGTTTGAAAATGAACTTTTTTTGTTACGAAGACATCTCATACATGACAAAGACAAGTAAGATTGGCAGTTATTAAAAAACTAAGATTTTGTACATCTTAAGACTGTAAAATCACCTTCCCCAAATAAAAAAAAGGTTATTTCATAACATATATTTCTTTTCGGAGATATTTCTTCCCTTCCTTTTTCTGACACTAAATACTTCCTTACATTAATTTTTCTGCAAACTTATAAATTGCTTGAAAAATATATTAGAATAATCATTGTTTTGTGCAGAGATATACTAGACAATTCTCAAAAAAAAGTTTAGCCAATACATAAATTTAAATAGTATAATAATGTATATAAATAGTAAGTAGTTAAAGTATATAAATTTACATTAATGCGTTGAAAATTGAAGATTACTAAATTTGACATAACGCATCTTATATGAATTTCTCTTTACTGCCTATGTGAGTCATTGCAATAAAATGTAAAATAGTCATTAGTGAAGCAACCAGTATAACTGATGAAAATTAAATCAAAAGTATCAAGAAAGTTTTATGGAAAGGAAAATGGAAAACCTGTATTGTATTAATATTTAAAAAATGCATATAGCAACTGTGGGAAGAGTTTAGATAAGAATTAAATACATTTGGGGAAGGAACTTTTCAAATGAGGGTACAAAAGTTGAAAATTACTTTGAGAAGTCGAATTATCTACACAACAATCAAATGTGAATGCCTGGGAACGTGTTTTACAGAAAGTTGAGCAACTTACGAAGCAACCGCTCCTACCAAGACATATTTCACATTGCAGCAATGTTGGCATAATATTCATCTCCCTGAAGGTTCACACAGGCAAGCAAAGATAAGCAGACTAGATAAATTAAAGAAGATAACTCCTCTATGATGCAACTTGAAGGGGAAGCAACTAATAGGATTTTTAACAATAAAAAGAGTACAATTATTACTTTCTCTTTTCCTTTTAAAACGGATATCTCCTTCAATAGTTTTCTTCTACAGCATATTAAACTCAAATAGTTTTTTTAATCAATTTTGACTTTTTTAAAAATGTGAAGTAGATCAATCAATTAATTTTTAAAGTTATTGAAAATTGATTGCTTTTCCATTTTTATAAATTTTATATTAGATTTTTACACAAAATTTCTGCTCTGAAAATTGCTCAGTGATTAAAACTCAGTTATTCATACTCATGTTTAAAGCACATTAATCAAAATACAGTATGAATGATTTTAGAAATATGATCTTGAATTTTATATATCATTATTAGTTACCAATTAACCGAAAATACCAATACTATTTACATATATTAAAAATATAATATTTCGAACTCTGTCAATGGGAGGTTTGCAGAGGCCTAGTGGTAGGGTTCTGGCTATTCAAGTAAAGAGTTACAAGTCCGAAACTCTTTCCCACCAAAGAATCGTCTTGGAGGCAAGTCGTCGAATCAAACATCGGTACCAAATATTTTTCGGCTGGTGTGGCGTGGAGGCCGGAAGAAGGCGAGCCACCCTCCTTGTCGTCTGATAACGGCTCAAAATTCCAAATATCGTCTCAAGAGGGCCCTAGAGTTTTCTACAAAATGGAAAACTAAGATAACTTATTTACCACCTCTTAAAACCCTCCGGGGGGTACCTCGAAATGAGGAGGAGATGCTTCCGGCATGGTGGTTGGATCTCGCCACCCTGGAGGGAACACTAATAGGTGGGGGATCGATGACGGGGCGTACTTCCTTCGGGGAGGGTTGTACCGTGGCCGGTTGTGGCCCTTAGGATCCAACCACAGTACCCGTCAATTGCTGTAGCGGCGGTCCGGTCATTCAGTTTTATGGTTTAAATCCGTGTGCCTTCGGGCGGGTCGGGGAGTTAGATGGTTGACTTACCACCTCTTAAAAGAAATTACTATCCTGTATCGTTTTTCATCTTTTTTTTTTTTTCCTATATAGTGTTGTGTATCTACTTTCTGGACCAGTTTTTGATTAGCGATTTTTCTTCTATCTGATTTATATCCTTCTATCTGGCAGCAGCTTATTTTTCACTTTGTTTATTTCCTCTATTATGTTATTCAAACAAAAATTCATGCAATGTTTGGCAACAGATTCTAAAACCCTCCGCACTTTTGCATAAGCACTAGGATAGGTTTAATGCTACAAAATAGGGGTGAGAAGGAAGATGAAAGGTGCAGATATTTACATTTAACAATCAAATAAATTCCGGAAATGCGCACATCCTTGAGAGTGCAATCCCTTAGTGAGATAAAATAGTCGAAAAGTGGTCGTCTCGGAATACTGAAATGAACATTAAATATGCTTTGAATCTCAAAAAAATAAGTAAGATCATTATTTTTTTTAACAAAAAATCTGCAGAGTTTAATTTTTTTTCACTTTCAGCTGTTTATTTTAAAAATTCTTTTTTTAGAGTTAGCATTGTCCTCTTATTGTTCTAAAACAGAATATTAATCAAACTAAGCTAAACTTCAATCCAAAAAATACAGAAAAAGAAAAGGAATTTCCTCAGTTATTTCTAGAATTTTCTATTGGTTATCAAAGATGCTTTTATTGAATAAAGACGACAAAAGAATTAATTATTTTTTATAATTAAATTTAAACCAATTAATTATCAAGCATGAAAATATGTTTATTCGCACGCGCTTTTGATCTTCTTAAACTAATAATACCACACGCAAGTTTCTTTGAATTATCTCAGATTCTAAGTATTTTACTGAAGTAATGTAAAAAAAAAAATTACAGCAGTTATTAAAAAATATTTCATTCTTCTCTCAGCGTAAGCCTTTTTTATGTTGATCAAAAACCTTTTTCTCAGCTGTTACAGTTGCGCTTGTATTTTTAACTGGCGCCTTTCTCAGGAGTTGCATAATTACTTTTTCAAAAAGGGATTTCTAATTAAATTTAGGATAATCTTATATTTTTTTTAGCGTTTTCAATAGCTTTACTCACTCGACTAGAGGATTTCAATTACTGCAGCATCCAGGTTTCAATGCCTTTCATTGCTTCACGATAGGTAATTATTTTTATTAGTTGCGCAACATAAAAGATAATGAAATTTCTTATTATGAATACCACGATTGCTTATTTTACGAATATACTTCAATCAATATTATTATTATTCTTAAAAGCTTTTCTCCGATGCCTAGTTCAAATATTCAGGAGAATAATTTTAAAAATAATGGAGTGGAAGTCTTTATGGAAGTATAAATATATAATAAGGGATAAATTCAAATATATTAACTGCGCCAAATTTTACAGCTGATAATGGTTTATTTATTCTTGGCTTAAATATTTATGGAAATAAATTCTAAATATCAATTCTCACTTCTTTAAACGAAGAAGATAACTTTGCATAGAATATGTGTTTAAAAAAGTGGCATTTAATGGCCTATTGATAATACTGAAAGCATCGTTTTGAAGATTCGAAAATTATCATTGCTGATAATATTAGCATAACATGATGAAAAAAAATAATAAGCTTTTAAATTTATTTGTTTAATCTTTATATTTCTATTAGAATTTAAAGATTATTTATTAAGTTATTTTGCAAACTGCTGACAATTCCATATAGGAAGTTAAATGTTGCTTTCACAAAGCACATTCTGAGTTGGTGGAAGGGAAAATAAAGACATATTCAGTTGCGCTTGAATTTTAAACTAATATACTTATTTTACAAAATTTTTGAACGCACATTGTAATTTGTTTGAGCCCAAGTATGCTATTAACTATGATATTTTAAAATAATTATATTTGTTACATTAACAAATATAATTATTTTAAAATATCATAGTTGATGGTCACCTTCACACAGCACAGATCACACAGATCACTTATAAGAAGATAAGGATTAAAACGATCACTTATCAAATGTAAATCTTTGATGTTTCTGTATGAGACCACTCAAAAGGATGTTACATGCACATCATCAGTGAAAACAACATCTTGTGACAAAAATAAGATGAATCAACCTGAATTTGAGGCTCTGAATGTTTAACCATCAACTCAACGATAAATTGAATTCATGATTAAATGATAACAATCTTATCATTTGCTTATTTACATATGTTGCTTTTGCGTCATGTAGTTGCATTTACAGTATTGTTATTTTGAAAGCACCATCTAATATCTTTATATACAATCATCGAAATAGACATTTAGCCATAATCCACTCTGTTCCTCAACATCAATTTAAAATCATCTGATCAATATTTTATAACTACTGGTACACGAAACACAGTGGAAACACAGTCCGACTTTACCACCAGAGTTGGAACATAAATGTAATATCACACATTTCATTCCACAGATCGTTGCAAGGTGATAGCCTGCTAGCTAATTTTGATATTTATAAGCCCAAGGCATAAGAACATTTGTTCAGCTATTGTCAGAAGAGTATGTTACTTCGATTATTAATGATGATACTCCTTATGCACGCTATTTTAAAACCTCGATGACTTTGTCATTTTGATGTAAAAGGCAATAAATATGTTCCTAGTTCTTCATCCTTCTTTGTTATTCGTGCATGTTCATGGTTGTAAATGTTTATCCTTTCAATGAGCTATTTAGACATTTAAAAGACAAAGTATAAAAACATGTTAATCCTTTGTTCGTCATTTTGGTGTATCTCACTCCGGCACACATAAGACATTGCCACTGTCACAGTTTTCCTGTAATAATGAGTGTTTAAATTTATACAGTGTTTACTTTTTTCCGTACAAGTATTGCAATTATTAAAAACTTTTATCAGGAGATGTTGATAAAATTTCTGGCTTAAGACCTCCTTGAGCTAGAATTTTTTTTTGGTATTGTATCTTATAATCTGTAAACATGGTAACTCAAAAAAAAAATTCAGTTAAGCGGAAGAAATGCGATATACTTTAAACCAAATTCGCAGATTTCTATCAAGTTTTAAATGAAATTCATTCAGAGGAAGTCACTCTGTCCGGCTGTTCAAATATAAGTGAACTCGATATCTATAAAATACAAAGAGCTAAAAAGATAAAAGTTGGCACCATATATCTAAATACCAATTGGTGCAGAGATGTCTAATGTGGAGATTCTTATCAAATTTTCGAAAAACATCTGTCAAAGAATTACCATTGGTAGGTCTGAATTTCCTCATGCATGCAAAAGCAATAACTCATAAACGCAATGATTGAAATCAAATTCGATATGTAAGCTTGTGACTGCAAGTTCTCCGTGTCAAATTTTGGCTTCGATCGGTCTGAAGTCCAAAATACAAATTCACACTACAGTGTCAGTAAAAATGTTAGATTCAAGCCAAATATCTCTATTTCTTAAATATTGTTCGCCATACCAAACAGGGCATTCACGATTTTACTAAAGTCACAATTTTATACGAAACCATTAATGCAGAGTATTCTAGAAATAATGATTTCCATTTTGCCATCATGCTCGTAATCATTTTCAATATATTATTATAGAATTAACCGATAAACCATCATAATTATGGTTTATCAAACATTATTAGATTAATTTCTGTATATCATGTCACATCCATTTAACTTGTCATTATAACTTCCTTCTCTAACAATTATTTATTCTTAACAACCACTGCACATCTTCTAAAATGGATACCAATCTAATGAATCCATCGATCCGAATCATTTCATCCATAACAACAACTTATCATTAGAAAGTTCAAATACAATATGAAATACAACATTCATCAGAACGACAATACAAATGGTTTCTGAACGGAACAACTTCCGTTATAATAGGATCTCTAGTTGCATGAAATCTTATAATGCGTAATGAAT
Organism: Argiope aurantia; assembly: GCA_026543865.1. NCBI lineage: Eukaryota > Metazoa > Arthropoda > Arachnida > Araneae > Araneidae > Argiope > Argiope aurantia. Next base: position 47,205 of record JAPMOR010112247.1, read on the forward strand.
GATTGAAAACATTGCAATAACTTTGAACCAAATCCAGTACTGACTTATTTATAATTCATTTCTATATATCATATATGCAAACAGATGATTAAAATAACTTGTCAGTAGCATTTTAACTTCACAATATCACATTATTCTTTGTATTAAAATTAATTATCTTTCTATGCGAACCAAAATGGCTTTCAAATACTTTATCATGATAGATAATGATACTTGTGCGTGATTTTCTTAACATGAAATTTGAAAAGAGCATTACAAATTCACAAAGTAATACATATTTTCCGATTTATTTCTAGGATTCTCAATAATCTAATTAGGTCAAACATTATATTTACCCTATAGAAAGTCTGATATGCTTTGATTAAATGGCACCATTTTAGTTTTATTCAAACGATTGTCCATTGTAAATTGTTATTATTGTCAATACAAATAAATTAGCATGGATATCAGAATGGTTGAGAAAGCTATCAGAACTTTTTCCCTAACAAACTCAACCTTATTTTAAAATCAGAAAAAGTTTAGAAAATTCTATCCTTTCTTACTGCAAAGATTTTAAACTTAATTGGTTCATAACAGATTCATTTCATGAATTCTTTTTCATAGATATGTGCATATATTTTAATATTGAAATAATTGTAATATGATTTAATATTAGATTCTTTTATATTGATTGAAAGTGTAAAACGTATGTTCTTTATGAAGTCATTTTATTGCCATTTGGTTCGTTTAATTTTCTCTGCTATCTAATTAGATGCTATTTTCTGTTTAGATATTACAGTTTCGCTTTGTTTCAGATAAATCTACATAATATTTGAGACATCTATGGATCCCAGCAATTTTTTCACTAAGTTAAAATATATTTTAACTTTTTATACGTTTTCCACGGAGTTTCAAGAAAAATCCTACATGCAAGGAAAATCTCGAAGATGCAATTTTTATTGATTAATCTAAAATAATAAGAAAGATTCAGAATTTGCTCAAAAACTTGATTTTATAACTGCATAATTTCTTTCAGTGTGAATATTTGTGCCTTGAAATATAACTGGCGTGTGCATGAAAAATGAGAATTTAAAATTTTTCATTCAAAACTTTTTCTTATTTATACAAAAAAGAAAAAAAAATACTCTACTAAACCTTAAAGCATTTATTCAATATAGAATGCATGTCATTACAACAGCTTAGAAATTAATAAGATTTGAACCTTACAAATGTTGCAGTTCATTTTAGCGTCAAAAATTTACAGTTACCCATTTGGCTTATTTTAGAAAATCTGCAATAACTTACGAATTACCATTAGATTAGAGAAAATATAGTTAAATTTAATACTAATTTAATAATAAAACAATTTAAATTAAATCAATAAAAATTTTACATTGCTGTAGAAATGTTTTTTTTTTTTTTTTTTTTTTTTTACATTTTACACTTTAAATTTTATTGACAAATATGCTTTCAATTTATACAAATCTGTAAATATAAATTATAAACTAACACAAAGAGCTAATACCTATTCAACTAATTTAGCCAAAACATTAATATACAAATAATTTTGATAAAACTCAATTGTTTTAAAATTTTAAATCCTTCACAATCGGCAGAACGGCAGTTTTTGAGTTCCTAAGGCATAAAAAAATGAGAAACGGAAGAGAACGAAACTTTTCGCATAAATTATATTATATATATGTGAAAGAAACGTATTTTTTATTCTATAAATTTGATATTACAATATTCTAGCTTTGCATAATTTTTTTCTCCTATGTATTATTTATATATACTTACAAATAATCATAAAGCTGAAAATCTTTTCAATTTAAAAGACTATTTATAAATAACATTTACTTCACAATTAAAACTATATTATATATATATATATATGAATTTCGGTTTTTGAATTTCAAAAATTAATTTTTTACAAAAATTAGATTTATACTTCATAAATTAAAACAATTAATGGAAATATTATGATAAAATCTTTTTTAAACACCTGTGATATCAAATATCACTATAATTTTCTTTTTTAAGACTGTTCCTGGAATCTGAAAAATACAAAATTTATATTTAATACTAGATTTTAATGATACAAAAAATGAATAATGATCTCAAATTTTTAATTTAAAATAGAATTTGGAAAAAAATTGATTCTAGCTAAAAATGTACAAGATATTCATATGTCTGGTTAAAATCATTTCATCATGCTAATGTTTTAGGCTTTATTTGTTCAAGTTTTGTTTAATTTTTAAATTTCACTTTTAATTTCAATCAGTGATTATATATAACTTCTTTGTTTGATAGCGTTAAATTTACTCTTTAACAACAATGTGCACGCGAAAATTTTATTTATTACCTGGGAAACAAACGTTTAAATAAATGTATTAGTAAATCATCATCAGTGGCCAACCCGAAAATCAACAAATTTGGTTCAAAACTTCACAAGGATTTTCATTTGACATACTAGACTTCAGAACCAAATTTTATTTATCTAGCTCTCAACATTCTGAAATTATTAATTTTCACTTAAACTTACTTGAACAACCAGACAGGCATACTTACTCTGTACTGATTATCTTTACAATTTAATATAATTCTAAAAATTTGGTCGCACATCCATATACCGAATTCAACTGTCTACTTTAAATTGTTTTTCAGTGAAAGTGTTCACAGACAAACAGGCATAATGCTAAAAATAACTTTCCCCAACTCAAGGAAGTCTAAAACGTGGAGATTATTCAAAAGTTTGAGTTCGAATTTTTCAATCTAATTTCGTATACCAGAAAGTAAAATTGCATGTTAGCTTGAAAATTTTTAAAATTAGGAGGAAAAATTTGAAATAAAAAGGCCATTATCCAATTTTTTCTTTTATTTTAAAGAGCTGTTAAGTTGCATGTTAAAAAGGAAAATCCAACGGAAAATATGAAAAACTTTTTAAACTATTAACTACTACCCAAAAAGTATGTACATATTTGGAAGATCTAGGATAAGAGATCTGCTATAGAGATTTATTAAAAAATTTTATAATGCATGTGACAAGAGGTAATTTATATGGTAATTATTATTTTACACATTTATATACATAGTTTATCATAGACTACAAACTTTATCACGTTAAAAAAAATTATCATTTTAAATACAAATTACTGAAAAGCCTAAAATCCGGTTTTTCTATTTGTTAAAATTGTGTTAATCTGTAAAAATATTCTGCTATTATTGAGACTTAACAAGTGATATTTAAAGCCTTGAACTTATTTCTCACACATTTAGCCACGACATTTTATAATGCCATCAGTATTTATCTTACTGGGTACTACTGCTTATTAGCGATAATTCTAAATTAAGCTTTCTATGTTTCGATTCATACTTAATTCAAAATTGACAATCGGGTTAAAACAGCCGAAAGGCACGTCATTAGAAAACGCATTGTTGAAGGGTGTTAAAATTTCGACATTTCTGTATCTCGAATGTTCCATTTAATAACTGAATGTTGACAACTGGGATGACATCACGTACTACGAATTCGTAAGGGTTAATGGATTAAATGAAAGCACTAGGAAAGTGTACCCTAACTAATCTAAAGACGATTTCACAATGCACCGAAATTCGAGTTTGTGAGAAAATCGTATTCTATCCCTTACGCTAATCTGATGCATTTGTGGAAGAGGAGAGAGAAGAGGGAAAACTTCATTTGATGCTGCATGGGTTCCAGACAGAAATTATGCGTCCGGGACGTCGATAATTCCGATTCGTTTGAAGGAATTTAGTGAACGCTAGATAATGAATTTCAGGTAAGTATAAACTGGAATGATAGATGGCAAAGGCTTTCAATAAATTCCCGGATGAATTTTAAATTTTGGCTTTCGTTCATCAGGACAGAAAAGTTTTAAGTTTAAAATGCATAGAATTCGCTAAAGCAGCAGAGTTAACTGGTTTTCCGAAAATAGACTGATTGCAAAATTGGAGAGAAATTCCTGACTTGATTTAGCTTATTTTATTAAGTGTCTCACTTCGAGATTCCATAAAAGCTTTTTGGTGGCGAATTTAAAACTTCTTAAGTCGTGACCGACTCTTCAGAAGCAGCTTGGTTATCAGATCTTAACACCTCATTAAAAGAAGTGTTTCTCAAACTTCAGCTTTTCGTTGGGATAATTTTCGAAGATTTTTAACTCCTAGTTAGGTAGAATTGACTAATAACATATCAGGACAGATCTTCAGATAATCAAGTCCTGAATTTTTGATATAGAAACCTAATTTGCGTTATCTGCCAAGTACGATAACGAGTCTTATCCAAGTACGATATACGAGTCTTATAATTTTTCCTTTATTTTAATTTTTACATGAAAAAACAAAGTGTATACAAATTAAACAGAGTGTTATTATTAAACCACCTGTGGGAAATTAGTTGTATAAATTTAAGTAATATTACTTCCAAGAAAAGAAGAATATATGATATACATGAGGAAACAATTAAAAAATGGAATTTTAACATACAGCGAATACTGAAATAGTTTGCAATATATATTTAGTAGTTAATGAAGGCATTTAAATCAGATAATCTAGACATCTCATTTTCCTTAGGAGAAGATTCGTAGATTTTTAACTCTTAGTTAAGAGAATGGACTAAATAACGTAACAAAACAGATCTTCAGAGGATCAGGACTCCAACTTTTGTTCTAGAAATTTAGTTTACGCTACCTACCAATGCGCGACAATAAGATGTAGTCTTATTCAAGGAAATAGCAAATTATCACATATAAATTATATGAGATAGTTTGGAATATCACAAGGAATTTTCAAATTTTCTTAATTTTTGATTTAAAAAAGTAACATATTGTTTATTTAAATTAAACAGTGTTATTAAACTACCTGGGAGAATTTAAATAACACTGCTTCCATGTAAAGAAGAATATATGATAAAATGGGGAACAATTAAGAAAAGGGAATACTAACATATAACGAATACTGAAAGAGTCTAAAGAATATTTTAGTAGTTAATGAAGGCATTTAAATTAGTTTTAATGATAATGCATCTTCATTCTTGTAGAAACTTCATAATATCCATTATTCAAGCCACATATTCTTTATATTTTTGGTAATAAATCAATAATATTTTTACTCTGTGTTTTGTTCAATTTTTAACATTAAAAGTGAACAGTAGACAGTAATTCAGTATCTGAATTGCTTTTGCTTTCAAAGACAAAGTCAATGTCAACGCCAAAAAGTAAGATGTCTTCTAAGCGAAGGAATAGAGAGAAACGGTTACGAAAGGATTGTTAACAAAACTAATGCACTTGCTTATTTAGGTTATCATATATGCAGATACTAAAGGAACATTCTTTCAAGACTATTTGAAATGGGTAATTTGATGATACAGGTAACTAAATACTTTTATTTTTGCACCATTTAAATGTTTGCTTCACCTTTGCTTAAAAAATAGTAAAATCTAGGAGGATTTGTGTGCATTGGCCACCATGCTATCATTTGTTGAAAAAAAATCTTTTAATTTCTTATATTGTAAATTAAATCATATAAAATTATATTAAAATAAAATATACATTTTTAGCTGGCCAACTAAATTCAAAAGGTTACCTCTGAATACGGAATTTGCTGGAATTTGTTGATATATATTTCTACAGCTGCCAATTATATTAATATTTTAATTATTGATGTGTATAACAGATTCATGAAAAGTAATGTTTATTCCCTTAAGTTGATGTAATAATAAGTCCATAGCTAGTTGTAATCAAAAGATATATTTATTATATTGTTTTAAAAGAACAAACTTAAGCAACAATATTTTTTCAAAACTTAGATTAATTTCTGTTACAAAAAATGAGAATGTATTTTATTAGAAAAAAGGTTTTGAATACATTTTTACAATAAATAGATGAAGTTTCTTTCAATTGAATTAGATTAACATCTAGTTTTAAAGCAACACTAGAACTATTTTCAGAAATGGTTGAATGTAAACAGGAGGGTGTGATGTCTAGGTGGCATTAAATATTAAAATAGCCAACTAACTGCCTAATTATTCAAAGAATTCTAGTTATACACATTGTAAATGATATTTCGGAATCACATTTATACTCAAAAAGAGAAACTCCATTGAACAATTTCCTGATTAACGAGTGTCATTGGAAAAATATTCCATTCCTATAGCACAAAACAAACCTTCCTAAACTTAAAATGCATAATTTATTTTCTTAACTGGTTCAGCTGTAAAATCACTAAAAGGAATTTTCAAAGCAGGAGCTTAAATGAGAACTATAAATTGGTTTTATTCACATATATATCACATCAGTGAATCTAATTCCGGTGGTTTACAATGCATAATACATTTAAATTTATTACATAATGTATTTAAATGTTAATACAACCGGGAAATATTTTATTTGTAATGTTGCATACATTGAATTTATTAGCTTGCATCTTTTACTCTGCAACATATTTAGAATTCATCCATTGAAACAGAAATTTACTCTTTCCCTTTTTTTTAACTATATTTTAACGACACTCGTAAAACGAATTTTTAATTAGTCCCAAACTATCGATGCAACATCATTTCAGATCGACATCCCGATTTAAATTTAGTAGTTAATCTCACAAGCTGTACAAATCACCATTTAAACTCCGCTGTAGTTATTTTCCCCCTTTGCATTTTGATGGCGTTACTTTATATCCGTCCACCTTACAAACTAGACACTTAACTTATCTGCATAAATGCATGCCCTTCCGTTACAAGTTAAAGAGAAGGGGAAAAAATTCGAAATTGCCAGAGATGGAACATTAATTAATATTTACAGCTGAGCTCCACGGCATCTACTTAGATGAAAAGTTCATGCAAAGGCGATAAATAATTCAAAGATATCCTTTTTCCAGAAAACAAGTATCTAGGTATTAAAGTTATTAGTTGGAAACTTCTCCAAACTGTTTTTGTTTTTATACTCGCACATTTATTTATTAATCGATGAATCTTATGACATAATTTGCATATTTGTGCATACAAAGCTTGAGTAACCTGATTTAGATTGACGTTTATGACTTTCCAATTACTTTGAGGTAGAGCGGCTCCGTAAAAGTCATGACGGTTTGATGCGGGCCTAAAGGTGCTACCGGAACGACAGCTATTGATTTTGATGCTCTGCCAGTATTTTCGGTCTTAGAAAGTAATATCTCTTCTGAAATGCGTTTGGCATTCGCTGCCCGTTTATTTTTCCCCTAAGAAGAATTTTTGTGTCCAAATGCAGTTTCTTTTTTCTCGAAAACGGTTCAGAGCATCTGTTCTAGGGGATATTTTTGTTTTGTGTTATTATTTTAAATAGATGAGATAGGATATTTTCATTTATCTCTCACTTTTTGAATCTACAACTGCATAGCTATTAAAGAAAGCTTTGGAATATTTATGTATAAAGCATCTCAAACATTTATTTTGAAAAACAGCTTTTATTATATTTCACAGCATTTTATCATTATTCAGGAAGAAGCGAAAATCTGTAACAATGTGGTTTTATTAATTTACAAATAAAAAAGGATTTTTTTTTTGAACCAATAATATTTAATTCAAACCAAAAAACTGTAAAAACAGTAAACACCTAAATAAATCTCTTATGGTGTTACTTTCACATTTTTGTTTCAACACATTTATTCTGTACTTCTTAGAACACTAATAAAAACATGCTTTTTAATATAGTTTTTGCATTTAAAATTTTCCATTTTTTTAAATTTTATATTTCTCTTTTCTGGAAACTTGAAATAAACACTTTACTCACTACCAGATGGAGCCAATAGTATGGTAGAAATGATCCTATATATGATCATACTCATATGAAAATATGATTGATCACATGAATCATATGAAAATTATATGATCATAAAAAGTCAATTATGCAAAATTTATAAACCTAGTGCATCAGGATGTGAGAGGGAAAATAAAATAAAAAATCATTCCTGACAAATAATGTTAAGGCTAAATAAAAGCGCGTAAAAATCATTTAAATTTATTAATGCTTATCAACATTATGAAACTATTAATTATGAATTTAGCATAAGGAAATCTAATTTGCTCATATTATTCAACAGTCCCTCTCTCTCCATGACTTTTTTTAATTATGATTCACACCAAATAAATTTTAGAATTTTAATAAATAAATATCAAATTATTTTCTGAGCTATATGCTTTTTCTTTCCAATTTTTCATAAAAGAATGCACACTCTTTTTTTAATAATAAATTCAACGATATGCTTTATGAATAGTCTAGTTGTGCAAATTGATCATTGTTTCTGTTCCGATCTAATCCAACCAAACATATGCCTTCTACTCGAGCCTCGAGTCCATTAAATTAGTCGAGGCCAAACTCATTTTACTGATAAAGTGAGGACATTTAAAAAAGAAGATTCCTATCACGGTTAAAAATTGCGAGTCCGTGCATATACCTTACATGCCTTATCAAAATAGGATAAGATAATCTTGCTAAATCAAATTTTAATAATTAGTAATAAGCTTTTATTTTTCATATATATTACATTTTTTTTATTCAATATCTTAATTTTTTCGTGTTGAGAGACTTTTAACTGATTATTTATATTAATCCATTCTCGACAGATTTAATTCAATTATTCTAGTTCCAGACGCTAACTTTGTTCATTAAATTGATGGATTTTTCAATTTGTTTTCATTTCTACTTGAAATAATCATCTCAATCTTTAAATTAATTATAACTTTTCCCCACACTCGGTTGAATATTGTAAGACATTAAATGAAATTCATTATGGTTTGATGAGAGGAATTTTGTTTGGAACTCGAAGAATTGTGAATTTAGATTTCGCAGAAGTTATTCTTATTTAAAATTAACGTCAAATTCATCTCTCTAAAGTAAATTTAGAATAGCGGAAATATCTGCTTGTTATTGCTTGTCTATGTTCCCTACAAAATGCAAAGCTTTTCAATTTGTTATAAATCCGATAAAAGATCAAATTATAAAATTTTGTAAAATATATTGATTTTGTAAAGGAAATAAGAATTCCTAGATATATCGGACAATTAGTTAGGACACATGTAAACGATCAAAATATGGAAATTTGAAAAAAAAATATTGCATATATAGCTCGAATCATGAATCAGTATTTAGATTTCACATAAGTTATTCTTATTTAAATTTAACGCCAAATTCATCTCTTTAAAGTGAATTTAGAATAGCGGAGATTATTTGCTTGTAGTTCATATCTGTATATACTCCCTTCAAAATTTAAAGTTTTCAATTTGTTATGGATTCGATAAAAAGATAAAATTTGCAAGATGCTGAAAAATGTATTGTTTTTGCAAAGGAAATAAGAATTTTAAGAAATATAGGACCATTAGTTAATATGATCGTTATCACATGAAAAATGACAAAATTTTGAAATTTGAGCACAACAATGCATTTATAGTTTGAATATTTTGTCATAATCTAAAAGAAATCAAGAGAAAATCATATCTTAACAATTCCCTTACATATTACAAGTTATTAATAAATGCTTCAAAAGAAAAAAAATGAGATATTTGGAATTGAATTTTAATATTAAAATTATTGAATATGCAATTTCAAGGATACTTTTCCTTTTAAAAACTTCCATTATATTATAAAGCTGAATAACTGAATTTCATTTTTTAACGAATGACAATTATATAAGAATGTAATGCTTATCCACCAAAACAATTATATAAAAGAGAATGACAACATAGCTGAATGTACGAATGATTTTTCACATGGACCTAACTTTTCTTAGTGGCAAAGTTTTTTTTTTATTATTATTATTATTTCCTACATATACTGGCACCCTTTTCTATGTATACAGCGTTGTTTATTTATAATATGCTATTCTGGACATATGCCCCCAAAATTTGTCATTGACACTTTTTTGGCAATGTTTCTATGGGAATGAGTATCACAAAGTGTTGGCTTTGAAAGGATTTTCAACATAGTATACTTAGAACTTTTTGGTTTTGATGCAATTTTGACAGATCTAGACAAGAATTATCTTTAAAAAATTGGATACTCTTGCCAAAGAATTTATTGCTTTTATGCAACAATATGCTATTCTTTTCAAGCATAGTGGAATGTTTTCAAAAAGCTAATGTATGGAATAACGTTGTAAAAAGGAATATTTGAGAATATCGGTTTCTTAGGAGGCATCAAAAATGGTGTGCAAAAATTGAATAATAAAGCATAATATAATGAAAAAAATTGAAACAATATTGATATGTTCTACAATTCCAATAAAATAAATTGGGATTAGACAAAGTATTTTTAACAAAATATCAGTAGTTCGTAAAGAAATAATGAATTTGAATTATTGCTGTAATATTACCTTTAATATTAATAATGTAGATGGTGATAAAATTTTCAAGAAACTGTTAAATTATTAAAAACTATTATTAAACGATAATTAATAGAATACCATTCTAGACATGAAATTCAAACATTAAAAAAATATCTATAGTAAATTTTTAATTGGGTAAGAAATTAAAAATTAATCATGAAATGTTGCAGAAAATATTTCACTGATTTATAATAATTTTGCTCTCTGATATGATTTTTTTATCCTATTCAAATGCAATGTACTTACAATGCAACATACTATGGAAACATTTTTACATTAATAGCTCATTAATTCCTAATTAATTTTTATGTTATTAGGCCTATTTTAATGGGCCTATTTTATAAAAATTACTATAATTAACAAGTGGTAAAAAATCAAAACTAAAGAAATATTATTTTTATTATAATATGTAACTGTTAACTGTATTCAAAAATAAAAAAATAAAAAATAATAAATTATCAAGAGAATTTTCAAGTCCTAAGAAAGTATTAAAAAATTTTAATTGCAATCAACGACGTATTTATGTTTGAATATATATTTATATTATATTATAAAATGGATTTGTTGCTTTTAAAATACAATAGCAATTGTATCTATTTACTATTCAGCAAATTATTAATAGAATAACTAAATAAACAGTTCAAAATCTTTATTTTAGAAGAGTAGTGATTTAGATAAAGATTGTTTTTCGAGTGTTATTTTGTATTTGTGTAAATAACACCAAAATGTGAATCTCACCCTTCAGAATCTATCAAGAATTAGTAAACTTTTGAAATTCACAAGATATTATGCGGGAAATATTTATCCTTCAAGACAATGCTATATTTAAAATGAAGCATGGGAATTAGTAACAAGTCATAGCCTCATCAACGCTGTCATAGCACATTTGTTTTAATGATTCATCCTAGTTCTGCCAAAGTCGTGAGATTTCTTTCGATATCGGCAGTTAATTAACCCCATAGGAAGAAATGGTATGGATAGAGATAAAGCAAATAAGGTGCACAATATATATATTCAATCAGGTAGCATGCTGATAACCTAATGCAAAGACATCGGTCACCAGATTTTCTTCCAGGAAAATAAAAACACTTATATCAGATTCCTCACTGTTTTTCAAAAACAAGATTGCTCAGGGTAAATGGCAAAAAAAAATTTGAAAATTTTTAAGTGTGTGGAATAATTTTATGTGCTGCTTTAATTAGCCATATTCTTTAAGAAAATGTTGTAAATGTGTATAGTTATTGTACATTATTCTAAATTTTTAGTATAGCAAAATGTTTTCAGTAGAAATAGACGTTCTCAAAAATGTTCTCATGTGGATAGCTATTGTATATTATTCTATATTTTAACTGTAGCTAAATGTTCCCACTATGTACAGATGCTCCCAATTTGAATAATTATTGTATATTACTTTAAATTTTAAGTGTAGCTAAATGTTTCCACTGTGTATAGATGTTCCCAGTTTGAATGTGTATTGTATATTATTCTAAATTTTAAGCGTAGCTAAATGTTCCCTGTGTGAATAGATGGTCCCAAAATGTTCCCAGTTTGAATAGTGATTGTATATTATTTTAAATTTTATGCGTAGCTAAATGTTCACTGTGTGAATAAATGGTCCCAGAGCGTTCCCAGTGTGAATAGATATTGTATATTATTCTAAATTTTAAGTGTATCTATTTACAGCTATTTTTTTCATCCGTAGAATGTCATGTCATTTTTTTTTCCAAATCCTGAAATATTACGGGCTGGATACTTTTGCTACAAATACATGTAAGTGTGTTTAAGTTAAGTGTCCTGACTATACTTTAATCTCTTAAGCGAAAAACTCTTGTTTATTATCTGATTTTAAACAGAGTCGATCTGTTTCAGATCATGCTGACATTAGTTATTTTTTTAGCGATTTATACTGAAAACATTGTTTTGATTGAATACTTCGACTGTAGTCAGTGTTTATCCACACGGCTGCATTTAATTTCTTTCAATTTTGAACGAATTTCTAATTTTTTATCTATATTGCTTAAAGATCTTTGAGCATATGGAACGAAAAACTGAGTTTTTCGATAACAAGAATACTTCTACACATTTAGGTGATATATGAAACGTTTGGAATTTTCGCCAATACCTAGTAATCAAGTTAATCGACTTTTATAACAAAAAAGACTTAGTTCCCTCCAGTAAATTAGAACTAAAATTAATTTTAAGGATTGAGATAAGCCCAGAAAATGAAGAACAGGAGATAATCAAGTTTTATTACAGGTAGAAAAGAAATATTCATTATACACATTGCAGTCCCATGTGTGTTAATAGTAATTGCTTGAGGTTATTATACTCTTCGCTCCTGAAAAGTGGAAGTTTTAATTTTAGAATTTTTTTTCCTTTGAATGCACATAAGTAACGTTCACATTTCTTATTTGAATTTGGAACTTCTAGTGAATTAAATGGCAAGAAAAAAATTACTCACCTCGAAAGATGAATAAAAAGAACTATTAAGGGAATTTGGCACAGATTCAAATTAAAGAAATTATTTAAAATGATGAAAAAAATGCGTTTACTTGAATCTTACGTATTTTCTTCATTCATTTAATGAATTTTTTTGCTGCAATTTATTTCCTAAGATAGCGACTATTTTTTTATGATGTAGAGCTGTTTCATCAGAGTACTGTAAATGCTTAAGTATACTTAGGCTTTGAGAAATTGGCTTAAAAATATTATAGCTTGTAAAGCAAGATATTTATTATTTAGCTAAGATATCACTACAGTAAGTGTTAATTTCATAAACTTTCCAAAATCTTAAGTGAGATTAATTTTCATGCTAATAAATTTGATTTTTCAAAACTAAATCTAAATTATTAGAAAAGCTTTTCTCCCATTATAATTCTATTAGGGAAATACGGGGTCCAATTCTTTATTTATTTATTGAAGCAGGGAAACGAATGAAATGTTATTTTGATAACATTCTCGAATAAAGTAATGGAATGTTATTGCTCTTTGAAATTCGAATAGAATGCATCGTAATGCCGATTTGCTTTGGCATTCCTAGTAAATTCCTAAAATATCATTTGGTGCACATTTGAACATAAAATAATGGAAGAGATAAAAAAAATAAGCAGTAGTTAGGAAATCAATTCGATTGTATTTAAGCTAAATATAAGAAATATTTTACAAGAAGGTGATTACAGTGGAGTCTGAATAAAACATTTGTTCTTATTTGAATATAACTGCTTTAAAATATTTAGAAATAAATTTATTAATAAACATAATATTAATAACAGAATATTTTAATTTGCATACTTGAATTCTGCCTGCTCTCTAGAAAGTGGTTAAGCAACTAAATAGATGCTAAAAATTAAAGAAAAATCCCCAGACAAAATAATTTTATTTTGAACCAGCTCTCTTTGTTGACTAAATGATTCGGTGAAATTATTCCATTTAAAAACTTTCAGTAAAGTCTTTAATAAAAAACGTAACTGCTCACTCAGAAAATAACTTTAAAATTCTAATTTTAACAAAAATACAACATTGTGCAATTATGAAAGTCTCTGACCAATTATGTTAATTCTATTTTGTATCTTCCTAATTTCCCCTGCATCTAAAATTTAAGCATTAATTTGAAAAGGTAAATATTTAAATTAAAAATAATCTAATAACGAGTTTCCTAACAGAATAATAATCATAAAATGTATAAGGATAATTTCATTCATTTACCATTATTTATTTATTTTTTGTAAAATATAATATATTTCTTAATTTTTGAAATAGGTATTAGATAATTTTTGTTATCGATTCAAGAAAATAAGTAATATTTCACAAAAAGAAAGAAAGCAATATTATATTTTTATTTCTAAATTATTTGTTAAAAATAGCAGTATTGGTTCGATATGGGCAAAACACAAAAACTTTCATCATTTCTTAGCTTAAAATTAAATTTATGCACAGGGGCCATACATCTAAGAGATTCCAAAAATTGAAAATAAATTTACACAGTATGCAAAAAAAGCTAAATCTTCACTTTTTAATATCAAGAATTGAAAAAAATCCAGGATAAAACATTGAAGTACAATAAAAATAATTTGAATTTTACTAAAAAAAGTGAAGTAATAGTAAAAAAAATCCTAAAACATTTGCCTTTTTTAAACTGTAGAAAAATCGCAAATATGCAACAGTTTTTTTTTAAATTTTGTATGGCCTGAAAATTATATTTCTGATACAATATTTCCCTAAACTACCAAGAAAAAATCGAATGGTTGTTTAAATATTTATTAAATTTGAATTATTCCAAAAATTATAGTTTGAAGATTATTTTCTTCCAAATTATGTTTATGTCAAGTTTCATTGCTCTTGATGCAGCAATATGTTCTGTAAGCTCCAAAATATACAAACACACACACACAGCAAGAGAGAGAGAGAAAAATGTATTTTCTTTTATTAATAATAGAAATAAGTTTTGTTATTCATTGGAAAAGGATGCGATTAAAATTGTTTTCTAAAACAATATTCTTTTAACTAAAAATTTGAGAACAGTACTATGCATTTACCCTTATTGTATTTATAATTGGAACACTTCAGAAAACACTATACTCCTTAATGGATCTCAGATTTAACCGAAAAGGTTTGACTAATGTTTTTGAAATTATTTTACCCACTCTTCTAAAAAACTCTTTAGCCTTTTTCATCCTTTTAATTCACATATGTAGGAAAGTTGGGTTTCTATATTTTTTTTATTATTATTATAGCATGCATTTAAAATATTTCGCCTTTGAATATACAATCCATTATACGATATTCAAATCTCCGTTTTTGAACTGAAAGTTAAAATAACTAAATTCAAAACATGTTTGATGGGGCACAGTAGGCAGCAAGATAGAATCATTATAGAATAAAAAAAATGGCCAAAGCCAAACACACAATTGAGTTAGATTCATATGTCTGCAACTTGACGCAAGCATGAGGAGCGGTCGGTCTGAGAAGTCGCTACCTATAATTTAGCCCACCGAATCCCAATAATTCTCCATCATTCTCAACCAACCCTGACCTTCGAGGACTCCGAAGATGTCCATGTGTTAGTGGCAGACACAATTCCCAGACATCTCGGCAAAGTGTGACCACCAAACCTCCCAACCTCCTCAAACTTCCCATCCCTCAGGTGATCATCGATCAAGTACCAGCGAACAATGCACATCGTCGGTCCGAATTATAAATCACAAGAAAGGTGTGGAACCTGTCAACGTAGTATCTGCTATCTGTTCTTCCAACATGATGACAAAGAATATTCTTCGTTTTTTTTTATCACTCCTGCTGGAGAAATGAACTTCTTGCAGAGAAATGATCCAATTTTTTCATAAGTTATTTCTTTTTAATCGCTTATTGCTGAAGTGTACGATTTTCTCAAGTTCCGTGCTGGGCTCTTGACGGACAAAGGTTTCAAAGGTTAGATATCTTCCGAGTGGAAATATTTTCGTTCTTTTCTTGGAGTCCTGCTGAGTTTTTTGGGGGATGACTCTTCATTGCCTATCCGAGCTGTCGAGGTTTATCGAAGTGGGCTAACACATAGATTATGTTGACTGATGTAAGTAGCTGTCATAATCTTGTACCGGGATGTTAAAAGAAATTTGGAGCGAGGAAATGAAGAAGCGCATTACTGTCACAAAGACGAACTGATTCAATTATAGATATACAACTTTTGCAAAATAAAATCAAGTTATGTTTAAATCCATAAATCTCTATGAACACTGTAAATTACAGATGTGTTTTGTGGACTCCTGATTACTCCTTCTCAGAATAACTTTCCCACTCACAATGCTATTTTGAACATTAAGCGCCTTATTGCTTTTTTATCAATTTTATAATTAGCTTTCTGATAATCTTCCCTGATAGTTTATTTATTTCATCTTTTTTATAGACACTAGTACACTACCATCATTTCACGAAATTCTTATTTTCATTGTGGGATCTAATCAATTTTCAGATAATTGTGCCTTTTTGTGTTCTCCAAATGCATAATGACTAATTGATTGTTGCTAAAGAAAGAAAATAATAGCATCCATAAGAGGAATAAATGTAAAATTAGACCCTCTCTTCCGAAAACTCAAAAAAAATATGTGTTTTTCGTCAGAAATAGTATTTCTGAGGATCATCTGAAATTTTATATAGCCATTTTCATTGTGGGATCTGATCAATCTTCAGATATAATTGTGTTTCTTTTGAGTTTTGCAAATACATAATGTTCAAATGATCGCTACTAAAGAAATAAAAGAATATCAACTATAGAAGGAAAAGTACAATTATATCGTTTCTTTTAAAAATTCAAGAGAATGAGTTTTTTTCATTAAAAACACTATTTTTAGAAATCATCTGACATTTTATCTAGCCATTATCTAAAAAATTAATTGATATGTTAATGCAAATTGACCTGAAAGAACATTCAGAATCAGATTCGATATATTCTTGTAAAATGATAGAGAGAGCCCATGAAAACGAACTACTTACATTTTTTTTGTTTTGTTAACATAATATTAGAAATTTAAGTAGTACAGACAATAATGTTAAAAAAGAAGAGACTTTTCATCAGTCTACAATAGAAAAATATGCTTGAATTATAGCTTTATCCTTTAACTAATTATATCCACTTCTTGCATAAAATGACAAAATATAATGAAACTTTCGTTTGCAGTTATTTTATTAATAATTAAATATCATATATGTTTAAGAATATTCCTTGTTAGTATAAATATAGAATATCAATTTTTAATATATGGAACATCAATTTATCTTAATCTTTTTAATTTATCTATGATTATATTTGAAAATTATTAAATATGCTATTAACATTCTTCTGAAGTTGAAAAAAAAATCAAACTTCGGAAGCTAAGTCAATAATGAATTAGCATGCTATTTGTAAATTATGCCATGCGTCATCCATTTATTTAAAATACTCTACAAGACAGACGCTATGGTTACCAAATTAAGTAACTAATTACTTTTTGGTTAGTAAATACTTTCTAAGAAAAGATTCCTCAAATTTTCCAGTATTTTTCAATTACAAATTACATGAAATTATTACCCTTTTTCCTCTATAAATTGAACACGGTTTCTTACTCCGATTAGAAATATATAAAATAAGTATTTCAATGTTACTGCTTTTATTTTAGCATACATTTTTCTCTAGTTTAAAAAAATTACAAATATTTTGAAATACACTTTACGACAATTCTGTTAGTTTTTAATTACTGAATTTATATTCATCTTCGTTTCGATTTTATTAAAAATATTTTTATCGCAATTATACAAATAAGTTCTTAAAAATAATGTAAAGAGTAACGAATAAGAACTAAAACATCATGATGCTACGACATTTCTAGTTAGAATTTTGAATATCCTTTATTTTTATTCGTAAACGTAAAATGAGAAATATATCCATTACAAATTCATGTGCATAAGACTTTCATAGTTTTATTTGCTGAAATGTAATGAATTAAGTGGTTTACTATTGATACTGGAAAGCACTTCCAATAACATACTTTTATGGTACCACTTTTTCAATATTTTCTTTGAAGACGGATAAAAGAAATAAAAATATATATCTTAGTATAATTTATTTATTATGACTCATAGTTCTAACTAAGCAATTAAGTAAATCTTTGTATGTTTAATAAAATGTATTTATCTTTTATCACCTAATTCAATAATAAAATTTAACTTTTGAAGTCATGCTTTTAAAATATTTCATATGAATTTTCATTAACAATTTAGGAGTAAAACTAAAAGCTATGCTGACCATTATCTTTGAATTGTATAATAATAATTACTTTACTGTGAAAATATTTAAAGAAAACTCAAATCTATAGTCAACATAGTAATATTTCAGGCTTGATTCGTCTATATTTAAATACAACTCGATTTCCGCTGCGACAGCGAGAAACTGCCAAATCATGTAAAAAACAGCCAAAAGTAGCCCAACTAAGTACAACCATTCATGCTTTCACTTTGGGTTTCACAAACTAAATGCGACTAATTACAGCTTGGCGTTATTCTTGGCGTCGTTTTAATGGTGGTCGCCATGGAAATCAAGATGTACCTATATTTATATTATTTACAATAAACTGTTCTAAATTATATGGCACAGATAATATGCATGTAGAAATAGCGCATTTAATATAGCCATAAATCTCAGGCATATAAATGCAGTAGTGGAAACAATGAAAAGCATTGGTATAACTAATATTGCAATATTTAAAATGTATTAAAAGCTAAGGAAATATTTCACGAAAAGTTTAAATTTTCTTTGGTAACTCTGACTCCGACATTCAACTCTTTAATGAATTTGTTGCGTAACTTAAAAAGATAATTCAGTTTATAAACATTTTTATATTGAAACCAGCTGGAGTGGACTCGCATTCTCTTTGATAAATATACTTGTGTATTATTGACCATATATCATTGACGAAAAAGAGTTAAGAAAAAACCAATAAGAATGCTATGTTCGGCGATCAATCGCAGGAGTGCTTTCAATAAGCAACAGAAAACCGAATACGCAATTTTGGCGGATTTTTTCCGGTCAATTGAAGCCAATATTTGACTTTGAATACAATTAATTCACTAGATCATATGACAAATAACATTTATTAACTTTATTGCGTTTTTTCAATTATTCCGTTTATGGACGCGCAGAAGTGAAGACAGACAGACGGTCAATCACTTGAAGTATTTGGTTGAAAATTTAATGCGAACATTCGTTTTCGATGCCAAATTTTGCTCTTCTAACTCACTTATCTATATATTTATTGTACTAACTTATATTTGGGCATATAAGTATTATTATATTCAAACAACCGTATTTCCTCATAAGGAATTTTATTTAACATTTTGGAAGACATATACAAATTCAGCGCAATGACCATACAAATTTTATCTACTCTATCTAAAAGCATTGACGTGATTCCAAAAATGTGTTTTCCGAGCTCAATGAGGTTTCAGATGAGAAGATTTGTCAAAATCTATAGGTTGAATTTTTTGATGATTACTATGCTTTCTCTTTGTATCTGACAAAGTAAAAATAGAAACAAGAAAGGAACATTTTTACTTAGAACATAGAGGTCATATATGCATGGAATGCACTTCCTTATACCTCACCCAGGTTTCATTTTTCAAGTAAGTCCGTTATAGCATGAAATATCTTTTCATCGAATAGAGGCTTTCATTCCTCCACGAACAACAGAATATAGACGAGTAAGTCATGGAAGAAACTTAACGATTTAGAAATTTGAAAAGCAAAGCAGTAATACCATGTATAAAAAATCCTTGCCTTTCGAACATGATCAATACTTGCCTCTATGGGGGAGGGATTGTGCAAAGTGTCTGTGAACTTCTTAGCTTTAATGCTTCGAGTTTTACGACATTCCAGAATCAGTCAGGGCGCATTAATAGCTTCGTGTGTGTTATTTATGCCGGGGGCTATGCACATGCACAGAGGTTTAAAACGCTTGCTCATAAATTATTTGAAATTTGAGAAACATTAGGAAATTTCATACTTTAATTTTGTGTTTGGTTACGGCATGATGAATGAAAACCGTTTGAGAAATATATATATATTTTATATTTGTCACTTCTGGTTATCAACTGATTCGCCAGGAATATTGTTTATATTTTATTTCATTTAAATCGTTTAGATGTAATTTCAAGTCCGTTATTCCGTCAAATCGTCAGGTGTTATTTTAATTGTCATAAAAATGATTTGGTCATTGCGTACAGAAAGCTTTCTTATGGAAATTAGTCCCATGATAATATAACGTAATCAAAAGCGTAAATGTCCGGTTCATCTATCCTTTAACTTTTGCATCATTGTAACTTCGTTTTTTAAGATTGTTTTGCAAACTATATGGATATTAAAAATAATCCTACATTTTTATACTTTAGCAATGGGACAAAATCTCGTTATTGTATATTTGTTGAAACCAGGAAAACGATTTGAATCTCAGAGCAACATTGCAATATATCTTTAAAATAATGCAAAAAGAAAAGAATTTTTGAAAAAATTCCGAAATTTATGAAAAAATTTGTACAATTATTATATTGGAATTAATAACAACTCATTTTTTTTTAATTTTGGAAAGATTCAAAATTATATTTTGCTCAATATTATTTTCGTAAAGTATCTCGGAAAACTACTAAAAACAGTTTAACTTTAATTGATTAAAATTTCAGAAAAAAAATAATTTTAAAATGCACATTCTCATCCAATAAAGTGTACATGTGTCAAGTTTGGCAACGCTTGGTTAAACAGTTTGGTCTGTAGAGCCTAAAAACACACTTTCTCCTTTATTATTACTAAAGATATACTATATAGTTAGTGAAGAAGAGTCATTATTTGAATGATATCAGTTTCGTGTAAGATATGTGTATGATGAAGTATGAAAATCTGTCTTGCTTTTTCTAATATGCTTTGTCGAGATAAATTTTCAGAGTTATTTTCCCCAGGCAATATACTTCTTTATACTTATAAAAAAGTAATAAAGTAATTATAAATAAAATGCAATGTGTAATATGATAAAATATTTTCTAAAAGATAAAATATAACAGAAAATTATATTCTTATATATAAATTATTACATTAAAAATAATCTATTTGGGGAACATTTTTCTGTAAATTAATTTTTTTTTCTAATTACAGATTCTGCTATTACTCAATCTGATTTACTTAAATACATTTCATGGATTTGTTTTATAGTTTTTACATTGATAGAAGCATTTAAAAAGGTTCAGAAAGGGGAAGATTGAATTGAAGCTACACCAATAATTAAAAGTTTGTTTTTCGTAGTCAATAATTGTTGCTGAGAACGAAAACTGATATTGCGAACACGATATATTTGAAATAGAAACTGATTTATAAAAATAATAATCATCAATGGACAACTAAATTTGAGATAAAGTAAATCAGCATTTTTCTTATCTGCAATAGTTAGCAATAGGATATTCAGTTGTGAAATGCCTTAAAATTTCAGATTCTTAATTATTGTAGCAGTAGCTCTGTACAATAGGATAGTAGCCATATGAAGTAATACAGTAGCTCTATACAATAGGATAATAGCTATAAGCAGTAATACAGTAGCTCTATACAATAGGATAAGATCAACCACATCAACCTACACATAAAATCTTTCAGCTACATCTTTTAAAAAACTTATTCACTTTAGGCAAGTTGGAATACAATCACCATCACAACACTTCATGGAAGTAGGAGTAAAAGAAGACAGAGTAAAGCAGAATGACATAATTTTTTAACGTGAAGGTAACATTTCCTGATGAAGGAAAGGTTTGAGTAAAGATATGTGGACATAAGAATAACTCTTAAATCAATAAGATACCTTATGGTTAGTTGGATAATTTCTGGTAAATTAATATATATATATTTAGAAAAATCGACATTCATTTATGAACTACATACATTCAACAAAATATCAACTATTTTTATAAAATAAGCACTATTGGATAATGAAGGTGTGTTTTTTTCATTAATAAAATCAAATATGCATAATTCCTGACCGAAAAAAAATTGGAATAGAAATCTGAAATTAAAGCAAATATAACCAAACTGCTACTTTTTCGTTAGCACGGCATCAGTGCTAATACACAAAGGTTTGAAGTGAGCACTTAATTGATATTTATACTGTATTTCTATAATACCCAGAATCTTTGACAATATTTGGAGACAAATGGCTTGAAACCAGCGTTAACGCGTCAAGATCCAGATCGAAAGTTTAACTATTAATTACATGTCCCCAATGTCTAGTGATAACTATTTTAACTTGGAGATGACAGTTGTAGTTCTGCAAGAAAAATATCAAAAAATATCAAAATATCAAAAATTAATGCAATGAAACAAGTATATAACTAATACTTAAAATAATGAACGTAACAGAATGAATTGAGAGCTAAAATTTTCTTAAATTATATTATATCTTTTACGCACACATCTGTGGTTCATTCTTAGCTAATATAAATCGCCTATAATAACACGACACTTTAGGAAAAGAAAGTAGATAATCATTTATAAATGTTGCACGCCCTTTTTTTATAACAAAGTTTTAACAAAAGAACTTCTGATGCACACCCTCAATTTCCATAGCCGGGCTTTTTTTCCCTTACTTCCTTCCTTTCAAATCCCACCCTGCAAAGTTGTTCCACAAAAGAAGCATGGAATGTAGCAGCTTATGCAAAGTACCAAGGAACTCTAGCGAACACAGTTTCGATCCAGTGATGCTTTCTCGCTTCGTTGAGTGCCTTTGTTAAGGTGGTGTTAAAATTACAATCGATTTGTTTTCCCTTTCTTTCTAAACAAATAAAGAAAAAATTCTCCTTGGTAAGTTTTGCGTTTTCTACGAACTTAGAAAGTAGATAATTCGTTTTCCTGATTTCCAATGCAAACGTTTCATCCCAAAGCGTCTCCCTTAATTTTGTAATTTTAAAAGTTGCTATGTTTAATTTCAAATGCCCTGAAATGTCAATGATTGTGTTACTTTTTGAGGATATTTCCAGTGCTTGTGTTACTTTTCATGGGAAATTTTAAATGATTATGTTACTTTTCGCGGAAATTTCCATGCTTTATATAATCACTGAAGCAGATTAAGAAACTTTTTTTCTGGAATTCATCATGCTTCAAATTTTGAGATTTACTATATGAAATGTGCTGTGTTTTTGGCATAATTTTGAAAGAATTACATTTAAATCCAAAGATGATGGTAAACTAAAAAGTTTGAAAATAAAATTTTCAGCTAATTATTTTAAATAAGCAAATATTTGAGACATTTCTTTTTGATAGCAATGTCCTAATTATCATGACTAGAAGTGTTTCGAAAAATGGAATGCTATTTCATATATAATACTAAAATCAAAAATTGAGAAAAAAATAAAGTAACGAATAATTTGTCTATGAATAAGAATGAATCATTATGGTGTCGTATTTGACAGTTTTTGCAGCATGTCAAACTGAATATTATTTCAAATGTGCTACTTATTTTTCAAAATTTCATTACTTAGGTCAAACATAATATCATTATCTAATAAAATGATTAAAAAAACTTTTATCAAGAAAAATTGACGTTGATTTCTGTGACTTGACTATCGGTGACCGGTGGGCTCATATAAATTACATTGTAAGAAATTCAGCGCGGCAGTCAACGCGTTGAGTAATGATTTTTCAAAGTTTAATTTGAAAGTATTTAGAATATTCAAGAATTAAGAAAATTGAAATGCAAATGTTTCTGTATTAATATAATATTATGAAATAATAGTGTTAGTTATTTTTATTCTTTAAATATAAAAATATATTATATTGTATTCAAATATTCATAATAACAAATTATCATTTAATCCTTTTCGATGTGTTTAATTTTTTACTCAATAAAAAGTTACCATAATGCTAGTAAAATGTTAGTAATTGCGTTCATTTTAAATATCCAATCAAATAGTATTATTTTTCAAAAATATTTTTATTGTGAACTTTTTTTTTCCTAGTGATGCCTTTTAGTATGTCCGTAATAATCTAATTTCAGCAATCAACATATATCATTATTTGCAGTCATATTGTTTTTACATATTTCGGTATACTGGTTATAAATAGAAAACGTTACATAATTTAGATAAAATTATTTAAGTAATTAAACAAGATAAAATAAACAAATTTAAACGGAAGAATTTCTAAATTGTTTTTTTAATATTTAATTTCCCTAAAAAATTAATGATTTGGGGTGAAATAGTTAAAAGAAAATGAAGAATATTAGATTGAAAATAACACAGTATAGTGTTGCAAAATTTTTACACTAAATCTATTTCTTTTGCTTGACTAAAATACTTGTTTTAGTAAAAAAATAAATTCTTCAGAGTAAAATTTATTTCGCACTTTCTACTGAATTAAAATGACTAAGATGTAATCCTTTCTTTGAATGTGAACTCGATATTCACTGGATTATAAATTATGTATGAAAATAGCTTTTCTCCGCTATTAAATAAATGGCTTGTAAGGAAATGTCTTCAATTTATTTTATTTAGCAATTTGTAAAACTCTCGTTCAAGGACAGTGATCTGCATTGCATATTAATTCACAGCGATTTAATTCATGAACGATTTGGATTCCAAAGTACCATTTCAACATGTGGTACAAGAACTTAAATAATCATTTTAAGAGATTTTCAAAAGAAAAAAGATTCTTTCTACAAACGAAACTCTCGTATTACTTGCAAGAAAATCTTTTTTTCCAGAAAGTAAGAATGGAAGGGTTTTTAACCTCTTAAATTTTAAATGACCTTTTTTTCCTTTTTCCTTTCAGGCTAGAGTTTCCAACGTATAGGTTAGAAAGGAAAACTAGTTTCTTAAAAAGAAGATCACTTATGTAACATAACATTACTTTACATGATTTAGAAAAAGAACTTGAGGAAAATCTTAAATGAAATAGAACACACTCCCGGCTTTTTTTTTATGTACTGATAACCCAAAGAACCAAGGAAAATCTTGTTTTTTCAGCTCTTTTGTTTCATTTTAAGATTTTTTTAATCAGCTGGAGTGTTCTTTTAGTAGATAAAAATTTTAAATAACTCTTTTACAAGTCATGGACATGGGAGAAATTTTTTTTAGTATCCAGATGCTGTCAGCCCAATCTGTTCATTAGAGGTTTACACTTAAAAAAAAAGATTTAAAGTTTTTTTCGAAGTATAATAATATCGCAAATATTTTTAATTAAACATTCAAAATTCATATTTAATGATGAATTTTTGATTGCAAAATATTTAAAATTCGAAAATTCTATTCAAGAATATTGGACAAATGCAACGAAATGGAAAGCACACACTTTAATGATGACTTAATAAAAACTATAAATGCACTACTTTCTAAAATAAGAATGCTAAGCTATATATCGGGAAAAAACATTTTTTCTACTTTAAAAACGTTTAGCTATCAAAACATACATTCCAAGAATATGATTGGTTGCCTGGAAGCCTGGTTGATAAGCCGTGCTGTCTTATTTCTTTTAATATAATATAAATTTGTTTTATTACCTTTACTTTATTTTGTTTTAAAATAATATAAAATTACATTTCACATTTTTGTGTTTCACTAAGCTTAAGAATTAAAGTGATATAAATATCCAAATCAATTTGGTATATATTTCTCAAATTTACATTAAAAGCATCTATCGAGCGATAATTGATTAAAAGAAATAATTTTATTTATCTAATGTATATCTACAATGTATCCAGAATGCATCATTTATCCTCCATCTGTATCGGTAAAGACGTAAATGGTCGTAAATTAATATTAAAAAATTAATTAATATAAGTTTAATATTCATTTTTTCCTTCTATTTGTTTAATATTATTTTAATCAAGAAATTCAAGATTAATGCATTATAAATAAATTAAAAAAGGCAATAAAAGAATTTTTTTCATCTCCAAATCATTTAACTAACTACCATGAAATTATTGATGCAGTTATTTTCTGATTGAATATTTGTTACAATTAAACTTCGTGTTATTCATAATAAAGGAAATCGTAGATGACTAGATTATTTTGCGGAAAATGACAACCATCAGTATTCATTGCTTTTTTGTATTCTACAAAGATTGCAGTCATTAAATAATTGTGAAATATGGGGTAAGATGGATAGATATTTTAATTGAAAAAGATGTCTTGTAATCGAAATGATAAAAATAATCAAAAGATTTTTTTTAAGTTTCTTCTCTTGATTTATTTTTAATTTTTGATTACGACTTATAATTTTTTAATTATAATTTGTATTTTCTTTTATTTTTAGTTTGAATTTCATAAATAATTTCAATCGATTCTCACGAATAGGAATTAATTCTGAATATTAAAAATTCTACTTTGAGTATTTTTAAATAGATTGCAAACAAAAATACTTTCATGAATTATGAAGATTTATAAGAGAAAGACCTTTCCTTAACGATAATTGGTTGCAGTTATAATTGAGCAAACTTGTTCACAAATAAAGAGCTATACTGTAATAAAATTCAGCACATTTATTTATTTATTTATTGTTTTGAAAAGAAGAGTACTTTTCTAATCCCCTCAGTTTTGTAGCTGAATTTCATTTTCTGCATACCCTAACTTACTAATCATTAACCAGTGCTTCTATGAATAAATAAATTAATTATACTCTTCCATGGATAATATGCATATCCATCTTTGACAAATATATACTTAATGAATACTGATGGTGAACAAAAGAATCCTTATGAAGTCTTGCAACAATGTCTTATCTGTAATCTGCTGCAACTTATGTACAAAAGTTGTAGTGTAGTAGTAGTGTATTAAAGATTAAAACGATTTGGCTTTTGCTTTAAGGGAGGGGTGCACTTCTCAACTTTTCCGCTTTAATCTCGTCTCCTCCATACCCTACCTTATTAAACATTTAACCCCATGTTCATGAAGAACAATTAACGAGCTCCCCCACGAATAAAGGAATTCATTGTAACTTTTGTCATACATTAGCCGAAACAGCACGAAATCAGTCAGAGAGGCGCTTTATAATGATATTTGAAGTACTACACCAGTCATTAATATGCGACCGCTGAATCACCCTCTCGTAACAAATGACATTAATGCCGCTTTTCCTTGCAGAACAGATGTAACCCGGCAAGAATTCACAACCCACAACGTTCATATGCATTAGATACGAATCAATACTAAAGTAGACGCTCTAATTTTTTTCTAGTGGTGCAGAACAAGAGAGAAAAATAATAGGGAAATTACGAGGCCCCTTTTTTGGAGGGGGGGATAATTGTTGGCATTAGTAGGGTGCGGTGAATGCCGGATGGGTGGGATCCGGAATCGGGTCCCAATCTACGATTTATAACATGCGATTATTCTATTGTTTCATCACGAGTTCGGTTTTTACCTAGTGTGGATATCAAGAGTTTTCATCAAGCTGATGAATAGGTTGAGGTATTACGCACTTAGTGACATTAGATTCAGAAGACCTCCAGCTATGTGCGGTTTTTATAATGCGGATATAAAAAGTAATTATAAAATATATAATGCTAGTGTAGAGATTGATGATCTGGTTTTAATTTATTTTGTAATTCCAAAATGCACACACTAACTACTACATTGTAACAAGAAAATTGGCGTCTTGATTTATAATATTAAAAAAATCTAAGCCCGGATATGATTTGTTTAATTTCTTTGTATTGATTTAATTTGGAAAAATAAATTAATTTTTAGGTAAAGGGTGCTTGATATTTACTTTTATCAAGCAAAGATCTTGATAATAGTTACTTTAATAAATTTTAGATACTATATTTTATATATAATCGCCAGATAAAAATAGCAAAAGATCACAGGTTAGATTCAGCAAAAATTCTATACACTCACCAAAGGTTAGTGTTTCGTAATTATTAAACACCAATGCCATGCAAGACGTTCTCTGGAATAACAGCTTTATTACTGAGTATGCGAGAACGTTTTGGGGAGACCACTTTCAAAACACATCTTTAACGTTAACAATTACGTATCAGTGGATTTCTTTATTAATATAATCATTCTTTTTAATGTTATGTACTTTGATGTGTAGGAAGTGATTTCTATTAAAATTACAATATCAATCTAGCACTTTGCAATTGTGGCTATCAGGATTAAAAAGATCATATAACAACGCGTATGAAAAACTTCTCAGGGTTCCTTTCTTACTTTCGAGCAAGGTTAACGCTACATCTTCGACATTGAAACAGAATATCAGAAACATTTTATCAATATTTCTAATTTTTTACAGTCCCTTAACTGCATTTCGCATGATTAACCGATTTGTTATACAATCCCATGCAGTAATTTGAGCTAACTCGCAAAATTCTTGCGAATGTTGCATTTTTAAAAATGAAAGGCAGTGAAAAATCTGTAGAAATTGAAATTTCTAAACATTAAATTTATCATGTAGGCACCTTATCTTCACACTAACTATATATTTGCATATCTCTAAATATATTTGAAGATAATTTTCCCCCAAATGCATGATTATTAACTGCGCTGTTTCGCTTTAATCACATGATTATTAGATAAATTGTTTCGCTTTAATCGCATGGTTGTCAGATATATTGTTTCACTTGAATCGCTTGGTTGCAAGATATATTGTTTCACTTTAATCGCATGTTTGCTATATATATATTGTTTCGCTTTAATAGCATGATTGTTAGATACATTGTTTCTCTTTAATTGCATGATTCTTTAGACATGAAGTGTCACCGTTACCCACATATATTGTTGTGATTAAAGATCTCTTTGCCAGCTGGGAGGGTCGAAATAATTTTTTTTGGTTGGTCAAAGTTCTATTGTTTGGCATTGCGAAGAACATAATGTAAATGTGCTGTCTGATAGGGATCGATTTTACCCTTTAGTACCTTCAACTTTAGTAACTTCAACTTAGTATTTCGTATGATTAACCGATTTGTTGAACAATCCCATACAATATCTAAAGATAACTCGTACAATTACTTTAAAAGGTTCATTTTTAAAAATGAAAAGCAGTGAAAAATCTGTAGAAAATGCAGTTTCTAAACATTAAACTTATGATATATGTATATTATCTTTCTACTCATTCTACATTTGCATACCTCCAAATATCTTTGAAGGGAATTTTCACCCAATTGCATGATTATTATTCATTGTTTTGCTTTAATCACAGGATTGTTAAATGCATTGCTTCGCTTTAATCGCATGATTTTTAAATATATTGTTTCGTTTTAATTGCATGATTTTTAG
>JAPMOR010112247.1:76323-90673 GCA_026543865.1 Argiope aurantia
CATGATTTTTAGATATATTGTTTCGTTTTAATTGCATGATTTTTAAACATATTGTTTCGCTTTAATTGCATGATTTTTAGACATATTGTTTCGCTTTAATTGCATAATTTTTAGACATTGTTTCGTTTTAATTGTATGATTTTATTATGCATGAAGTGTCACCGTTATCTACAGATGATGCTGTACTTAATGACCTCTATGGTAGCTGGGATCGTCCGAAGTGCATTTTTTGGTTGTTCATAGTTCCATTGTTTGGAATTGCGGAGAAAGTAATGTAAATGAGCTATCCGATGCTAATCGATTTTACCCTTTAGTGGCTTGTGTTTTACTTTATCGTTTTCTTACCATGTCAATTACTTCACCGTGACACATATTTTTACAAATAGCTTTCGACCAGGACGAAATTTCAATCTTATATTTCATTTAGTATCAGAAATTCATTTAATGTAAGCCAATTTCTGTTCTTTTGTACAGTGTATTATTTTTACGACTTAGAATGGTTCTTTAAGATGTGCATTTCATACACGAAAACTTTAATTAAATTCTGAAGTACTCCAGTTTGAAGAAATTTCAAAATTTATTAAAATAAAAAACACACTAACAACAATTTACCCACATTTCAAGCAGCATTTTTGAAAAATAATTTTTCACTTTCTTGTTAGCTGGAATCAGAAGTATAAGATACCAACAAAGGAAAAAAAAACACCTGGCAATTTATGAGCATGATTCAAGATAATTCTCAGTGCTTGTTTCTTACCATAAAGATAATTTCGGTTAACGCGATCTTCAAAGCACTTATTTTAACTCATCGGGGAAATTTAGCAATATCCATTCGTTTATTCATTTCTAACTCCCATGGAAAACTGAAATAATTAACTTCACAAAAGCTAATAATTTTTGTAATCTCTGTGGAGATCAATAATATTCACGATCTCAAAGATAAGTTTTCCTTCTTACTTTAAAGGAAATCAATTTGCATGAATGAAAGTTTTTCTTTTCATCCAGCATTGCATTATTGGTCCTCTTGAAACAGCCATCACTCATGGTCGGAACATTGTTTAACATTATCTGCAATATTTGTTATCTTATTTAAAAACATGTTAAAAGGAACTTTGAAATATTGGGCCAATATACAACAATGTTGTGAATCGATCATCTGAATCCTTTCGTTTATTTTGAAAGATAAAAGATCTGGTAATAAAATATTCGTGTTTTCTGTTAGACATGATATGATAACAAAGTAAGTAATTCTGTAAATTTTAATCGTGATTTATTTTATCTCGATTATTAACAATTATCACCAAAGAGGCATAAAAAAATTCACATCCTCATTAAAATTATTATCAGATATATAATTTCGCCAATAATGAATTTCTGAAATCTAAATTTATATCATTAATTCCAGGTTTTTCTGTATGTCTATCTCCATATATTGAAAATTTATGCATAAGAATATTAGTCCTTTCTTTCATTTCAAATTTTTGATACAAAAAACGCATAAAAATTTAAACCATATTTTAAATATAAACAAACAGTTTATGAATGCGCAAGTATTAGTTTAACTATTGTTTTTTTTTCTTATTAAGGGTACTAGTTTAACAATTGGTTATTGATTATTATACGCATTAATTCGATTGTTTTTCTAATAAGTATGAAAAAAAACTTACAATAATATCTGACAAAAATTTATTTGGTCACAAGGGCAAAAATCTCTTTCCCAATTTTGAATTCTTTACAATTAAAAAATAAGAAATTTTGACCTTAGACTCAATAATTATGAGAATTGCTAGGCTGTTATTTTGGTTATAAGTTGTTTCAAAAATTCAATTATAAATAAGCAAACAAAATAAATCAATCATAAATAAATAAAATATCACAAAACTACTGTAAACCTCTTAAAAGATAAATGAAATCCATTTTCATATTTCTTAAAACTATTTCCTTATCCAATTTATTGAACTATAGCTTCTATAAGATAATTTTGAAACATCAAATACAAAGTTTACCTTACAGCAGAAAGTATGTCTAATTTAAATGAAATACTATACATTAAAGAATATTTTTGCATACCATACAAGTTTAAATAAATACAACCAGACTAGTCTATTCTTAGAAAAGAATTTCAAATCTATTCAGCCATTATTTTGAGAACATAAGTATTTATATTTTCATTTAAAACGAAGACAATCAGTTATTTTTATTCATGTAATTCCATTTACAATATAATTTAAATATGACATTTAAGCTACTACATTACATTAATGTTGCAAAGATATTAGATAAATTTGAGAATATATACTTTGTATTATTTCCAATTTCTTATAAAGTGAAATAAGTGACATTTTTATCCAAATGCATTTCAAAATACATTTATAAGGAAATGTCAAAGAATAACTGTTTGCACTGCATTATTTATAAGAATAGGGAAGTACATTCTGCCTTCTACGGAATTGTGATTGAAAAACAACTTGAACGAAAACATGCTGAAAAAGAAGCTGTGAGGGAAAATATTTTTTTTAACCAGGGAGCGTTATTTTTTGTAAAGAAACACTTTGTATTATATTTCTAACAAAGCAAATGTTTACCGTATATTGACAAAACATCTCTGAACAAAAATTGCAATATTAAAAAAAATTGATTTAAAAAATTACACTTTTTCTATCTAAATTAATTAAAATCTTGCATTGCAGCTCTAAAATATTTTCATTTGTTACTAGTAGTATAAAAGTTATCTTAGTAAAAGATTGATTCTATGTATTATTGTTTCATATATTTTCTATTTCAGAAATACAAATATTACGACAATATAAATTTAAATAGCCATTTATTAAAAGAATTTCATTTCTAGTTATGCTCTATAATCTTAAAAAAATTGATAACATAAAATGCAATTCAATTTGGGAACATAATTCAGTTGTCCAATTCATCCAAAATTAACAATTTTGTTTAGTTAAATATCATTGTAAAATCCATAGAAAATAAAAATTATATCCAAAACATAGCTAGTATTATATATCATTCTACATTTACCCAGCAATTATTATAATAAAATATAAGAAAGATTTCAGAACCGTATTGCACGATTAATAATATATGATAATATATGAATGTACATATTAAAATAAATATTGATACAAGCATGTGAAGCTTAATCGGTAGAATAAAATATTCGACTGTGGAATGCTGATTAAGATAGAAAATGATTTTGTAATTTGTTCTTGAAAATTTTAATGATCAAATTATAAAAAAAGAAATTGAAAGAACTAAGGTTTGATTTTTGAAAACACTTTTTTTTCTGCTAAATTGTTGAACTAATCCTTTTATAAGAATAACTGCTTCTTTAGAATAATAATAAGATAAATATGAATTTGCTTTAATTGAATTGATTTTACAAATAATAATAATTAAAGTATTTCATAAATGGAAATTAGCAAATATTTCTTAAATATCAGCATTCATTATAAATAAATTTGTAATGAAATTTATTACAATTCCAAAACATTTAATCTCCGTTTCAGTAACGGATGAATTTTGGAAATAAAGAAGGTTGTTAAGCAGAAAAATTTATAAATATAGAGTGGTCAAAATTTTAAATGGTATGCAGATATAAAAGGTGCAAGTGCAAATTTTAAAAAAATCAGCAAGGAGAGAATTACGGTTTTGAAAAAAGGGGGGATTGCACTTTTCACAAATTTTGCTTATTAATTAGTGTTAATTAAATTTTGATAAAATGTGATGCTGAAATAATAGCAATTGCACACGTTGTAATAAATTTGTAAATATTATACATAATAAGCTTTTAATGTAATTTCACAATGCTAATGTAGTAACAATATTCGATATGATCAATTCGTATATTTTTTGTATCACTTTGGTAGATATTGAATTGGAAAAAGTAATATTTTAAGCAATGGAATTCGTTATTTAAAGTTTTAAAGAAAACAAAAGATTTTACTTCGAAATAGGAAGGATTTTATTAAAAAAAATCTTAGTATAGTTTAAAAATATTTCTTATAACAAAAGAAAACTGATGCTGTTTGTAAACTAAATACCTTATATCCTTTTTATTCATAAATGGTTCTTGAATCAACATTAAATTTCATTCAGAAATGTGTAATCTGATTAGTATAATTATTGAAAGATCAATAAATCAAATTAGACCAATAAATCCCATTGAATTGTTTTGATTTAAAGGGAAAACGATTTTTTTTAAATGAAGGAATACGAACAAAAAAAAATTCAAATCTTAAATATTCGTGATCAGCTAAAATAAAGAATATGAAGATGTTAAAAGATAACAATTCTTATCAGTGGTGCTGAAATATATCTATTAATATAAAAAAAGCTTAAGATTGTAATACTTCTTACCATTATAAATATTGGTATAATTTCCAAACTCTGTGCTATTTTAAGATTGCAAGAAGATCTCAAATTTAACTACTTCTTTAACGAAATAAAACAGATTGAGATTTATAAGGAATATCTTTTAATAAATTAAAGGATAAACATACGCTTAAAATAACAACTAAACTTTAGTTGAGAAATAACAGTTTCACAATACAACAATTCATTAATTAAAAATAGAAAGGGAAAATAATTGCGAATCTCAATATAGTAATCGAATAAATTATTCTGAAATTCTAATATCATTTGAAGTAATTTTATTTCGATATAATATTCTTCATTAATAAGCATTTTATTGCAGCCTGAAAAAAATGTTAATAATGAAATTTCTTAATAATCTTTTTAAATTAATTCTTACAAATGAAGAAAAAAAATGCTGCAGATATTTAATTAAATTTATTTTAAATATTTCATTTGATACCACAAATTAACTCTGTTTATTGGAATCTTAATTCTACAAGCATTTAAAACATTTTAATCGAAATAATGAATAGTATAAATCAAATGAGTATGTTTTTTTTATTCAATTATGTAAAAATAATTATCCATTTATACTTAGAAAAATCCCTACTAGAATTTATAATTGCAAAGAATTCTTTCTTTCTTGGGAAATGAAACACATTTCTTCAGCATAAATCTATAAACGTTAAAGAAGGAGGGATAAGGAAAAGATTTTTCTTTTCCACTCCTAAGTGAACAGTTCAAATTCTACTCAACGCCATTTCAGATAGCGAAAACAGTATTCTTCCGGTATTACCAAAGCCAACAATTCACCAATGCAGTTTGTCAAGGAATTTTATTTTCGGCTACAAAACTGAACAACGTAAACAAGAAAAAAAAATACTTGAGATATCGAAAAAAAACCATTGAAAAAGCAGCAATAAAAGAAAAAAATCCTTTAGATGGATATTTTATGGACTCGCCCAGATGCATCTGGTCCCTTCCTTTTGCTTTCGCTTTTCTCACTAGGCAATCCCTCTCCCCTTCCAAAAAGATGGATTCCAGTAGCCATTCACTCGATGTTTACCACTTTTAATGAAAGACTGGATAATGCTAAGTATTATGAAAAGCAGGTGAGGAACTGCCTCCGAACCAGCATGAAAGGGAGCATAGCAATGGAAGTCAGCTATAGTAAAAAAAGAAAGAAAAAGGCCTTACATCTTTTGGCTTTTACCAAAAGCTTTTATTCATGCAGTTTCCAGGGTTTAGGCAAAGATTATGACGAAAATCACAGCACATTTATAAGGTTTCTATTAAAATGGAATAGGAATCCATACATAATTCCGATGAGAAACTACGAGCATGAATGGCAATGATTTTAAGGTTATAAGGACATGAATGACAATGATTTCAAGGTTATAAGGAATATATCATAAGTATAATTTCCTATCAGCGTATAAAATAAAGTTCCATTCAACCTAGGACTAACAATGAAGTAATGGGAATATACATATATTTGCTTGTTTATGTAATCAGAAGTCTGTACGAATCAATTTAATATACAACAAAATCAAATATTACTGGAAATTATGTGTCATTAAATGTAAAAAGTATTTCTGATCGTTTGTACAGGAAAATTGATTTAAAAAATAATTAGAAGAAAAAGAAGAACGCTAATAATACTTTCAAATAGTTCCTTCGATGACCGAAGTATTTCTGCATAGTTATATTATATATAATTTTTTAAAAAGTCTAAGCATTTCATCATTTACAAGTGTAGTACCGAATGGTTTAAAAGTCACATCCGAAAATTAAATAATTCACGGAATAATCCGGGTAGAGAGATAAAAATTGACGCACATGCTTGATATAACACGAGACTTTATTGAAACAAAACGATTGTTTATATAATGTGTTGTGGATCAACGAAGGTCATTTCACACTCCGAGAGTCTGTCAATGCCTGTAACTACAGAACTTCGGCTACCTAAAATCCTAGAACTGTCTTGGAAACTTCATTGCATGATGTTGTTATGAGGTCATCTGAAGACTCAATCGTCCAATCTCATTAGATATGCTAAAACACCGAATCCGACAATTTCTCGCCACACCTTCAGATATACTGTACACAACACTGTTCCTCGACTACCGGTATTGTTGGTGAATGACATGTGAGCACATTTGTTATAAAGAACACAGTCTTTGCTAAAATTCAATTGTTTCACTAATTATTGCTTTTATTATCACATAAATAGCCCTCTATTGGTCGTTTTTTATACTTTTTTTTTGGTTTCAATAAATCCCCAAGTTATTTCAAGCATGTGTGGCAATTTTTACCTCTCTACCTACATCATTCCACAAATTATTGAATTTTCAAATGTTAAAGGACTTTTCATTCAGCCATCCTATATGTATATTTTATAAATAGGGATGTAAAATTTCAAATTATTATATTATATATATCCATTTACATAAAAATAAATAGCAAAAGTGTGACCCATCATTACAGACTCTTCTAAAATGCATTTTTTAAACACTCTTCAAGTGTTATCAGATTTATTTTTCTAGTTTATGACACTATATTAACGACCATCATCATTAGCGTCTTCTGTCCAACCTAATTAGCTCCAAATCGCCTGGAGATACCGTCGATTAAACTAATTCGATTGGTTCAAATGAAAAAAAAATCAGAAGTTAATATTTCTCGAATTCTTAAGATCCAAAAATTGAAAAAAATGTTTTAAAATAATTTATTTAAATAATTGCTGACATAAACATAGCCTTCGGCATAATTCCTCCCTATATGAGATAAATATCGAATTTCTTTGTACAAATGGTTGATTTAAGTGAATAAAATTTGGTAATCTTAGTATGATTGAAGCAATTTCCTTTCAGAATTTTTGAAATATTTGAAAAGGTTTTTAAAAAATGTATTAGCTTTACATTTCAATAATTTTTATTGAAATATTTTAACTTTATTTTCATATCATAGTTTATCATTAAATGCTTGCATTTTGCATTTTCATATTTAAAAAAGCAAATAATTTAATTATCAGAAAAAATATTCCGACAACTCTTTATTTTATAATCATGTTTTTTCCACAATCATTTGTAATGTATTTAATATACTTTTAACTATATCAACAAGAATTTAAAAACCAATTGCAATGCTTTTATATTCCGAAAATGTGTATTTGCAATTTTTAATATATTGGATTGAGAAATTTTTCATAGAAATAGTCGTTTGGAATGAAAGAAATCACTCTCTAAATATTTTCCATTGAATCACTTGAAATAAAAAAGAAAAAAAATGCAAAGGATTTTTACTTGAAGGTTGAAACAGAAATGCTTACTTATATCTATTTCTTACTAATGTAACCAATTTTTTCTTACTAATGTAACCGATTTCAATCATACAAAAAAGTTTTCGTATTATTAAGCAGATTCTGATCTTAAATATATGAGACAGCTTCAATTCCCTGGTTGATGAATTTCAGTGATTTCGCCAAAACTATACCAAATATAAATAATCAAAGGTCCCCCTGTCACCCATTAACTAGATTACCACATTTAGAGAATTATTGCAATAGAAAAAGATTTGGAGGCAATACTGTTCAGTTTAGTTCAGTTACACAGCTGTTCTAGATTAAAAAAATAATAAAAAGTCCACCCACTGGTGTGGCGTGGAAGTTTGAAAAAGGATTGGGTTCCAACTCAGGTGTCGTCCTCGTCATCTGACTGTCGTTTAAAATTACGAGGTCTGTCCCAAAATAGCCCTAGTGTTGCTTTAAAATGGGACGTTAATATAACTAAACTAAATTAAACTATCTAGATAAAAAGAAGAAAAGTATCAAAAGCCTCCGAAACAATTTAAAATTAGCATAGCAATAAAACTATATCGAAATTTTGGCTAGACTGATGACCTGTCTCCAAAGTTGAATTATTTTAGGATATTTTCTTGCCATATAGTCTTGTTAATATTTTATTGCAACCCTAAAAGCCGTTTGTTATCATATCTTGAAGGCTTCTGAGATAAACTTCTGGCATGCTTTTGGACAGTTGCTAAAATTTTCATGTGCTTGGCGAAAAACCGAACATTAATCTTAATTCTTCCTAACTTTTTAAAATTATTTTATTCGAAATCTATAAATTCATTTTTTATTTTAATTGTTTTAATTATTGTTAAAACTTTGAATTAATTTAATATTTATATCAAAATGTTAGTTATCATACAAA
The DNA here is from genome assembly GCA_026543865.1 of Argiope aurantia. NCBI lineage: Eukaryota > Metazoa > Arthropoda > Arachnida > Araneae > Araneidae > Argiope > Argiope aurantia. The sequence goes on from JAPMOR010112247.1 coordinate 84,903, forward strand.
AACGAAATATTTGATTTTAAGACAAATCATAAAGAAAATTGGCTGAACTAAGGAATATAGTACAATCACCAACCCGAATTTTTTGAATACGATAAATTGACAAAAACGGTAACCGAATAATAATCCGTAATTAATATTTGGCGAGTTTTCTACAGTTTGGCATTGATAACAAAAAAAAAAAACTAATACAGGTGTTTTTTTTACTTAAAAATATTCATCCGTTATATCTGGAAATACAAGTTATCTAAATAATTTTTAATGTTAATTTGAAGATTAATTAAAATTACCTTTAACCATTTAATGTAAATAATACATTAAAATGTTTACAGCAGAAGTAAGAATTATATATTTTTACAATGAATTATCGATAATCAAAGGTTCTTAATTCTTGAACAAAAAATAAACTCAACTGATCACTTACAACATAAATGTAAATCCCAACTTTATTGGCTTAATACCGTTAAAGCACCTCACAAAATAAAAATACGCATTCCAAATTCTGAACCATTCCATCTATACACAGTAAATTCAAAAGAAATATGATGATAATCTGTACCTAATACGATGATGAACCATATTTGTAAAAAAGATGAAATGTTGAAATTACAAAAAAATTCTAAGCCATCAAACTACGTCATCTGCCTTGGAAAAATCTATTAGGGAAAAATGTTTTCAAACTTCGGAATTGAATTTCCTGTGCGACCCGGTGACGGTTACGTTATGAATACAGAATGCCTTTCAAAAGCGTTGATAGATTTTTTCATTTTTTTTTTATTTCTTTGCAAAATTCAAGCACGTTTCTACTTCCAATCGGACACGTAGTTGCGAATTTTTATTATTTTTTTTCTTTTATTTTGTACACTAGGAAAATCAGTTGAAATGAAATTCGAAGGATGATGTTACAAAATTTAGCTTTATTTACTTTTGAAGAGAGTATTTTGTATTGTATTGCAGTTTCTCCTGGATTTTTTTTTCATTAAATACTTATGATATTCGATAGTAAAACAATACAATAAAATTGCTTTGATTTTTGAAGTTACTGCGATGCTACGGAAAACTTTCCTTCTCATAATAAAGCATAATAATTAAATCATTATACATTACTTAACAATCGCATCATAAATTCAAAATGCATATGTTATTCAATGATTTTTACTTTCTCGTATACGTAGTATAGAAAAAGTATAATAATCGCCAAAAAATTCGAAATGTAGATTTTGGCGAATTTTCACGTTTCAGACAACCCTGAGTTGAAAAACACATTTTTAGAAAATATCCGTTTGTATGTCTGGGACAAAGATAACTCAAAAATTACTTCAATTATCCGGTTGTAATTCCGGTATACGGTCTTTATACCGAAATTGTAGCGTATATAAAATTCGAGCGAATTCCGTTCAGAGGAAGTCTGTCCGGTTCTACGAATATAATTTTACACGATAACTGTAAAACGAAGATATCTGGGTAGATAAAATTTGGTACGCTTAGTTAATATCCATATCCTAAGCACCAATCGAATTTTGAGTAAAATTCAACTAAGGGTTGATTATCGGTCTGTACTTTTAGAAACATGTAAACACGATAGTTAAAAAATGGAATTATTTAAATCTATTAAATTTGATTATGATTTTGTGGCTAAAAGTGCAGTTTTGGGTCATATTTTTGTTTCATTCTTGCGAGAAAAACGCATCTAAAACACAAATTCGATTTTTGGATACTATTAACAGCATACCATTCTTTAATCGTCAAAAAACTGCACACTGGTGAATAAACGTATAATCCCCATAAAATATTTGGTCTAAGATGTTGGTCTTGATGTGATTAAATGAAAAATATCATTATTTTAGCATTTTATTTTTATGTTTTTGAGCTATAACGTGGAAGCAAATCCAAGAAAAATTTGTCAGAATCGGGAAAGTTTAAAACGTACAGATTCATAAAATTCTGGAGGATGGATTTCCTAACGTTTGCAATCTTTTCTCTTAATCAAACATCTGGCACAAAAGGATGAATTTCATACGAAAATTCATCTTATGATTTAAAAATTTTCTATCTTGTAGAACAATTCGGTTTCCAATATGTCCATAGATGGCGCTGTATCTAAAATAGTAAATAAAAACTTAAAACAACCCATCATACATGTCGTTAGTACTTAATTATATTTACATTTGAAGTCTTCATATTAATTCTCATATTAAAAGCGAGTTACTTGAAATGCGTTTGAAACCACTTCCATGAATCACTGCTCTCAGTGGGCTGAATTGTAATAAAACGTTCAGATATGATTCGTATAATAATTAATAATTAAGTAATAACAAGAGATTGATAAGAACGATGTTTCATAACTCTTGATAATGGATAAAATACCTGCTAGACTAGAGTTTTTATGCTATTATTAAAGTACCACGAAGCCTGTAAAAAAATTTAAAACATTTTTTTATATTATTTCTAGAATAATGTAGAAATGTTAATACTGGTGAATTATATATTATCGTAACAGCTAATTAATTTTATCTGATTTCAAAGTGGCGGAATTAATTGGAGGAATAATATTGGGAGAATAGGTCCAATTGTTAAGGCTGGGGTCTGTATCAAGATTTTATAGCTTAGTTATTTTGCGATGTCTCCAGTTTAGTTATATTAACATCCCTTTTTATAAACAGCACTAGGGTAATTTTGGGATGTACCTCGAGATTTTGAACCGCGGTCAGATTACGCCGGCAGCCGTCTCCAAACTTCATCCAGCTGGTGTGGTGCGGAAGTTTGGAGAGGGAGTTGCCTGCTCAGTTGTCGTCCTAGTAATTTGACAGCGGTTCAAAATCACGAGGCCTGTCCCAAAATAATCCTAGTGTAGTTTAAAAAACGGGGCGTTAATATAACTAAACTAAACTTGAGACATCGCAAAATAACTAATAAAATCTTGATATAGACCCCAGCCTTAACATTTGGACCGATTCTCCCAATTTAATTCCTCAGTTAATTCCGACACTTTGAAATCAGATTAAATTAATTAGCTGTTTCGGTAATATATAATTCTTCAGGGATAGATTTAGATATAATTCTATAGATATAATTCTTCAGGGTAAGAAAATAGATATAATTCTTCAGGGATAGTGCAGGTCTTCAGGGATAGACCTGCACTAGACCCGCTTACACGACGACTCTTCAGTGGAATCGGGTCTCGAACTTGAAACCCTCCAGTTCCGAATCCGATATCTTACTACCAGGCCACCGCGGCCTGCAATGTCTCTAGAATATTAATGGAAGGAAGGAGCAAACACTATTGATGACTTAACCAAACGTAGTGAATTTTTAAATAAAATAATAACATACTGATTCTACAGATAGACAAACTGATTGAGGCAGGCGATCACCGATGATTTATTCAGGGGATCATTGAATTCTCTTCTGATTTAAAAATTGAGCCAGTGGCTTAGGTTAAGAAACTGTTTCTTTTTTTTATGTTTTTTTTTCTTTTTATTTATAGATCCGGAGATAAAAAAACTATATATAATATGAGAATAACTTTAGGCAAACTGTTTATTAAATTTATTTTATATTTAAAGTGTTTTAGGACATTTTATTACATCTTGTAATGTATTTTCGAAACATTTATCGGATAATTTTTATGTAGATAAATTTTTTGTTACAAATACTATTGCTCCTTTCTTGACGTGCAAGTAACTACAATTTTATGTGATTATTAATTAATCTTGTATTTAATTTTAAAAGATGACGGGTATATTCGTTACGTCTTGCATTGTAAGTGCCATATAGTTCTTAATATTTATTGGATCACTTATATTATATATATATGTATAAAAATATCAGATACTAAATACCATTTAAGGGTTTGTTGCCGTTACCTTGACATTTATTTTGACTTAGTTATTTTCCCACGACGCCTTTGTCAGTGAACCATAAATGGGAGAAATCATTTCCTTTGTTCTGCTACGATCACTACTTACTTGCTGCATTTCTTCCGTAAATGACCAGAGCAAGGTGGAAAGAGAACTTAACGTGAAATCAAGAACCTTTTTTGTGTTTCTTTGGGGCCTACCTTTTTTTCTCCTTGTGATAGATAAGTATAGTGGAAATAAAAAGAACAAATACTGGACACACAATTTAAGGAAACAGAGTAACTTCCGGTATTGGTCGTAACCCGTTTTCCTGGATATCATTGGCTCAGCCCTAAGACAGATTAACTTTTTTTTGTTCCTTTACATTTTAGCTGATAAGGTTGGTGTTTCGAATAACTTTTGGAGGAGGAGGAGGTCTGGATCATTTATGAGAGGAGGAAAGATATCATGTAGACTTAACGGAAGCAGAGCTTAGATACACGAAACAGACAAAAAGAAAATGTCCTCGAATCTTTTTGGCTCAAAGGAATCACGGTTTCCACAAAATATTTGAAGCATGAAAAATGATTTCTGACGAGAAGAATATTAAAGAAATATACCTAAGAATTGAGAAATTAAAATGGTACAATATGATGTATACTTAGCAGAATTCACTATACCTTAGGTAAACGTATGAAAATTAAGAAAAAAAAATATCAGGGTATCGATAGTAAAACAAAGCGAAATAACGGATTTTCAGAAATTTTTGTAGCATAAAATTTCTTTTCTAACTCAGTATGTATCTAAAATGAATACAAATTCAGAAATGTTTAAGTAATTTTTTTTAGCTAAAAAAATAATTTTTCTGGAAAATATATCAAATTTAGATTCCACCAAAAAATAATTCATTTCAAAATATAAATTTATTAAATTTTGATTAAAATTATATTTGGTTCTTCCAGAAATAATTTAATTTATTAATCGAAGTAACAAGGGAGTTTATTAGTTAAATTATTATCATTTAGCATTCTAGTCATGTGTTTATATTATTTTTAATATAACAAAATTTTATTTTGCATTTCTTCAGTTTTCTTGAATCACTTTAATTATAGTATACCCATTAAATATATTTACATTATCTGTCTGTTATATTAAACTTAATACTTCACTGTTATTTCCTACTTACGATATTTTTTTTATTTTCACTCCTGTAAATCCGGGAGATTTCGTGTAATTGTAAATTCTATTTTATATCAATATTGTTTCTAAAATATAGTCTTAACGGCATATAGTGTTCCTTTCTTATATATTTCACACACAAATTGTATAGTTTTTGAAAATATCCATTAATTAAATTTAAAACAATCAGCTGAACAAAAGTGATATAACTGAATCAATGGCATAAGTAATAGAAGTATTTCCTTCTTTTGACAGTATAATTACCATTTTTTATTTCAAAACCGAAAATACAATATAACGTAAAATATAATTCATGAAATTTACCGAATCCAATACTTAAAAATATTGCGGGGAAAAAGTCAATTATCGAAAGATCCTAAATATTTGACATTTGCTTCTATATAAAGGTACTTCTTAACTATGAATATAATTAAACAAAATATCAAAGAATATTTCTTCAAATGTTTCAAAAAAAAAAAAAAAAAAAAAACGTTTGCCTATAAGAACCATAAATCTAAATTAGAGATATCTTATGATTTCGTAAAAAGTCTTACAATAACTAAAATACATAATGAAAAATTTAGAAACGCTATGATTACGGAAAGGCGAAGATTTCTGAAATTTGTTTTTATTTTAAAGATGTTTCTTAATATTGAGTAAAGTAAAACAAAAAGATATTTCTTTAAATGAAATAAATGTTCCTCAAGAAATGTTTTCCAATAAAAACCATAAACCTAAATTTGAGACCTCTTAGGA
>JAPMOR010112247.1:95673-107273 GCA_026543865.1 Argiope aurantia
TGTGAAAAATAAGTTAGAAAATAATAGAATAAGTTTGAAAATAAATAAAATTTCTATGTAGCAAAAGTGTTTGGAAAATCATTAGAAGTTAAGTTTTTAATGAGATTGCTTGTTGTTTCAGTATAAGAAATTTTATTATTACATTTTTTTTCTTTTTTTCAATTCTGATAAATTGTGAGAAAATCAAATTTTTGAAAACTTAAATTTGAAATTTTAAATTAGAATGACAGTTACTAAGTTTAATTAGTTTGACGTTAAATTCATCCCTTTTACCGTAAATATCTACTAAAAGTTTTCCATTAGAAATTTCTATTTTTATATCCTGATAGGTTGCTTTGTGTTGACTTATTCGTTTCAGTTAAATTTTTTGGACGACAATCAATAAAAACATTAGCATTATCGATGTTTAACAAAATTAAATTATCAATATGTCTTCAACCATTTATTAAATTATGTTTAGTTAATTTTTCTCATAGCAATGTAGAAAATTAAAAAGCCCTTGAAAATGATGTTTCCTTTGGAATTCTCTTCACTTGTTAATAAAAATTAATCCCGTTAAAAACAATTTTCGGGAATGTTAAATTTACACAACTCAAATCAGTTACTTTTTGTAGTAAAATCTGTATTTAAATATTCGTCATATATAAAAATAGACATCTATTAATTTTTAATAAGGTAGGTTTGTACTTCAATTTTCAAAATAAGCATAAACGTTAACGTAAGTAAAGCTTACCAATTTCTGGCACATTTTATTCTATCGTCTTATTCATATATTCTCTCACAATATATTTTATTTCGAATTCTGATGTATTTATTCTGGATGTCTATTGGTTTAGGGACAACAGACACAATCTAGGTATTGTAATATCTTCTTTCAAACAGATAGAGTAAGAGAATAGCGTAAAAAACAATTTACAGCCTTATATATTTACGAAAAACAACTTGTTCTCATCTAAGTTAATATTATTTACAAATAACAGTGCAATCACGAAATAGTTCTTCGATCAAATCGGAGAATAAGTCGCAACAAAAAACGCTAAAAAGTTGTTAGCACTGAACGGCTACTCCAGGGACCGCTAAAGAAATAAACCAATCATTATCGAATGTATCATAACACAGAAACCCGAGTCATACGGAGCTTCTCAAAAATTTAGGAACAACTTCTCCAATTCGAAGCCTCTCACTGCGCTCCTCTCTCTGACCAAAAACAAACCAAAATGCCGCATTTCATTTCCATCAGATCTCCGCCTCCGATTTTCTCACTGGTGAACTTGATTTCCCTATCATCCAATAGCTACTCAGAAATGCTTCCTCAATGCCTCAACTCGATCGTGGGAGGATCTGTTAAGGATCCGCCTCTGTGGTTGACCTCTCTGGAAAACTTGTTAATTATAATCAATTTACAACAGTTAAAGTTCAGCTGGGACCGACACTTAATGATACAATGGTTGCTGATGATTTGAAGAGTCTTTTCATAAGGGAAGAAAGTTTAGCATCTGGATTTTTTGACGTTCTTCTCCCTTGAAAAGGGACGGATCTATTTGAAACGACGGGACACACATCTGTGTCCCCTCACCTGGTTACAACCAACGACCAGATGCAATGACTCTACTAGTGAAAATGATTTAAATTTGCCGGTCCGTATGCACTGAACTATTGGTGGGAAAACGGATAACATTACATCTGACAGGAATACCAATTACCATGCGAGGAAAAAATTGGAAAACATTACAGTATTTTCAAGTGGTGTGGCTTTAACTCAAGGCAATCATTATTTAAGATAACACAAATAAATAATGAATTTATACATTACAGTCTCATAAAATTACTATAATTTTTCTGCATTTTTTTTATAAAATTTGCTGAATTTTTCGCAATGAATATTAATGAAATATAATGATTGAAACATAGTGTTTTAAAATAAGTGTTAAAATAGAGGAAACAATTAATAAAGAAGTATTTATTTTTAAAAGAATATATATTTGCATGTTGTACAATAGTTGTGTGTGTGTATGTGTGTGGTTGCGTGCGTGCTTGTATATCTAGGGAATAACAAGTAAAATCTGACTGCAAGCATACAATATTCAGAAATGTTTGTAAATCATTCAGCATTAACAATGTTTAGTTAATAACAGGACGAAGATCCTTTACTGCAGTTTCACAAAACGTTTAATGTAATTAAACTCGAACAACACACATCTAACTAATTATCACCTTGTGTGACCACAGTTCAAATATATGATTAATTTAGAGCTCTGTCAACTCGAGATATTGCACTAAGGATAATCTAGGCTAAATATTACTGAATGGAGGTTTATGTGGCAATGTTCATAGAATGGAATGTCAAGAATTCTCTATACAAAAAGCTATCTAAAATTACATGTTCTCAAATTTTCTTTAACACAATTCTTTCCCCAAAAAATGAAAGAAATATTGCAATTTGATTTTTTAAGGACCGATTCATCTATCTTTATCCTATTTCTAAGATTTTTATTAATTATAAAAACAAGTATTAAATAATGCATCTCATATCTTTGCAAATCAATTATGTTTAAACAGTCATTTTTGCATTGATTTATGTTCATCTTATATTTATTATCATAATTTTTTTATTATTATTATTTGAGGTGGAACATAAAAAAAGGCAAGTGTAAAAAACAAATAACTAAGAAAATTAATTCATCAACAAAATGCACTATTGTAAAATATACTAAAAATAATTATTAAAATTGAAGAAAAACTCTACATAAGTACAGTTGTTATTACTGAATGACTACAATTTTGAATGTTACGATGGTGTAAAAATAAAATTTTTTGCAATAATGAGATATTATTAAGGAAAAACGATTAAAATTCTATTAAATTTTAAATAAAAATTTAATTAAGATTCTGAAAAACCCTTTAGAAATGAGCACTTACTATCTATAGTATTAACATTCCAATTTTAATATTTCTAAATACTTGTTCTATGGCGCACTTTTGTACGTTTTTTGCATCATGCATATCATAATTTACAAATGTTTGTCCAGCCTATAAACATAGTCATTTCAAAAGAAAATATTGAACATAAATTGTTTATTTTGAATATTTATTGACAAAGTAAATTGAAAATACTTAAGTATCTTTTTATACGGATGAGTGTGTGTGTGTGTGTGTGTGTGTAACAATATTTTAGAAGTTGAGTAGCAGAATAGAAGAACTTTTTTAATTTATTTCATAACGGGAGTCACAATTTACGTAGAAAGAATAAGAGGTCAAAAATACGTCACTCTACATCGCGACACAAGAGTAGAAGAAACCAACATTTTTTTTTCTCTCTCTCTCTTCAGTGATTTTACTATGAGATTTTGATAGGAATTTCTTAGACACGTGTCGACTTAGGAACGAAATCATAGTTATCTTTAAAAGATTGTTGTATGCATTAGGGATTTTTATCTCTTCAGTTGGAACGTGAGAAAATGTTGAGACCATCAATTTTCTAAAGCGCATGTGGAATTAATGAAATGAAAATAATGATACTGGATCAAGAAATAAGAAAACATTTTAGAATGAAATTAACATCGATTAATTTAAGATAAAAATTTGGAAATCAATTAAGATTTAAATTAAATTTTAAAATATCATTACATATATATTTATCTTATTAGCTGATATAATGTTTACACACATTCATACAATTTTATATTAGGATATACGCTGGTATTTTTTTCTATTGGTATGATGCCATTAACCCATGCTCACCCCTATTTTCAAAATTTTATTATCATGACATATTTTTTTTTATTCTTATACAAGCGGTTGAAACTGGGGCTAACTCGATGAAAAGCAACCTGATTAGCATATTTTTAACCCATAATTTTTTTCTTTGGTATTTTTGTCATAGTCGAATTACTTAAGCCTAATTAACTCAACAAATAACTCCCACCGGGATATACCTCTTACGCTTATCTGTTGACACCGCTATACATTCATCTAAAAAACTTCTTGCTTTTACCTGATAAAAAAGAATTACCCAATTCTATGCAATTTACTTACGGACGAAAAAAGAAGATCGCTTTTATATGTCATTTAGGAATATATATATTTTTTTTCTTGTGACACTTTGAAAGTCTTCTGATGCTGTCATCACAGTGAATAAAGCCAAGATGATGGATCAGGGTTTCGATGACGGGTAATATCGCTAGCCTTATCGACCAAGCTAGCATGTTCAAAGGTGACGATACTGATATGGTATTCGATCAATAAAAAAAGATAGGTGAATATTTTTTTTTCCTTGGTCTCCTGCTTTAATCGACTTGGTCACAATAAGGTAAACAATGCGTTTATTGACAGCTACTTTATTGATTTTATGTGATAAAACAAAGCCATCGTCTTGCAAAGTTATGAATTACAATCTGGTATGTGAACCGTGAATAATCAACTAATATCCTTTTTCTTTTTTGAAAGATAATTTTTAAAGTATCTGATTTTTGGAGGGAACCAACATGCACTTTTCCGTTTATTTCTTTCATTAAAAAAAATATATCCTCTTTGTACAAATTTTAAGATAACATTATAAAAACACTTTGAATTTCTTTTAATGACAAATTATGGACATGGTCAACTTGTTTTCAAAACCTCCTAAATCCGAATTTTGATTTAAAAAAATATGTTTTATTTGGATTATAATAGAAAAAAAGGATAAATATTATTTAAAATCCTTGTTAATGAGTTAATTAAGTTAGTGCCCAAAAGGGACAGCTTTAAAACTTTTAATTAATGTTCTTAAAGGTATCTTAAGCAGTTACTAGTATCTCCCCCAAAATTTCCATATTTTAACTTTCTTCGTTTTGTTGGAACCTTAATTAGCTACTTAAGCCAGCCCAAAGACGCACGGAAAAATCTGAATGATCGGACTGCCGCAACAGCAACACTGGCGGAAAGTGTATTTGAGTCCTAAGTGCTATCAGCAGCCACGTTACAACCCTTCCTGAGAAAAGCACGTCCAGTCATCAGAAGGAGGTAACCCCTTCTCCCTCATTTCTGTACCCACCAGGGTGGAAAAACCAACCTTTAAGAATCCTAAACCATTTACTCCGATTTACTCTGATGCACATGGAAAAATCTGAATGACGGACTGCCGAAACAGCAATACTGAAGGGAACTGTGGTTGAGTCGTATGGGCCATCACCGGCAACAGTATAACTTTTCTTATGGGATATAAGTTCCGTCATTGATGAAAGGAACCGAACCCTCACTTTTTTTCTATACCAGGGTGTCGAGAACCAACAACCAAGCCAGAAGCTTCTCATCCTCAATTACGAGAATGATATGAAACTCATTTTGCCTCTCTATATATGACAGCTTTATATTATTTAATGTGCCATTTCAATAATTTTAGCGATTTGAAAGATTTCATTTTTGAAGATTTCATTTAATGTTGTAAAGAGAATCAAATGATAAAACATTAATATAATGAATTTAACACATATATTTCATGCGCTATTTTACTTTTCAAATTTTTATAGGTATCAAAATCAGAGTGAGAAATGTGAAAGGCGTTCATAGGAGACACTTATTTTTTCCTCCTGTATATTTCCCATTAAAATGCACTAATGTTTTGTTCCCAAGGCAACTACTAACTTCTCAGATATGTATACATCTTCCACTCACCGGTCGCTATGCCACATGATATCATTATTTACTTTCTAAAATTCAGTGTAAAATCTTTATTCATTTATGTTCTATAATTTTATGTATAGCCCTTTAACTGAAACATTTCTCAATAACAAAGATTTATCATCACAGAAACCCTTACTGATTTCCTCAACGGAATAATAAGAACTTCATTTGTAAAATATCTGAATATGCTTGAAAAATGTAGCAATTTCTGTATTTTGATTATTTATTTATTTTCCGCATTGTAAAGTCTAATTTATTATTTTCAGCATCGTACGTTAATTTATTTATTTTCATCAATGTAAAGATTTCATTACTCATGATCTATTAAAATTATTCAATAATTCTACAAATTTTACCTTTTAGACTATTTTAAAGCAGTTTCCAGAAAGTGACAATTAACGCAAACTTAACTTGAATTCGTTCAAGTATTAAATTGAAAAGTAAAAATAAGTAATATAAAATTTTAAGGAAACATTATATAATTCATTGAAATACTATACTTCTGTGTACAAATACATAATCGTAAATATTTGACTATAAACTATTCTATCCATGTTGCCTTTAAATTAATCTTTTATACAAATAAGCGATATATAAAGAAAATAACTAAAATATTAAGATATAAAAGTACCCAATGAAATATTATATATATGTGTACTTTAGAAATGGTATAAAATGGATTTGTGTTCAAAAAGTAATGCATTTTGATTGGATTTTCAAAAACTCTAAGATATAAGTACATAAGGGTTTTGCCGAAGGCACTTAATGGAATTGGTAAAAATCTCCACACTCTCAACAGCAAGGTAAATTTATTTGTCTGCGATATTAGATAACGTAAGCACTGAAGAACGAATGAAAATAAAATTTCAAACTAAAATGCCATTTCTCATGATGTAAGATAAACAGAAGTACACTTCACGCATCAAATATGAAAAAGCTATTCGGGAATTCTTATATAGAACCTATAATTTACACAGTGGAGAAATGTGTTTCTTTTATTTCGTTTCAGTATGCACAAATCGGTGCATTTTACATGAAGAATATTAAAAATCCTCAATGTTTTCGATCGTTTTATCTTTGATTTGATTAAACATTGGTTAAATCAATCAGGACAAAAATAACTATATTCTTCTCCAATACTTTTTTTATAGAAACCTTTAAGATAAATGAATTGAAGTAGTGAACTGAAAAATAATGTTTTTGTAAAATAAAATACACTTTATCAATGTTTCATATTCCGATATTATGCTTTGTCATCATTCAAAGATTGTGCATTTATCTCAAAACAGCATGGATTCTTTAAAAAATTAAATAAAAACTGTATTGATATAAAAAAAATTATGAAGATTGTCATTTTTATATGCAAAGTAATGAATATTCAGTTTATAAAATTTTAATGCTTTTAAGATTGATTATATTCAACTTTAAATTCAAAACTTTTCAACTTTTAAATTCAAAATACGTTTCTTTTGTTTTTGAGATTGAATATATTTGATTTTTAATATATTTTTCATTTTTAATGTTATATGGTTTTAAATTTTGTAGACTTTTGAGTTTTAATAATTTCTTAATGTTTTTAAGCTGACTGTATATGCTTAGAAACTCCTAAAAGGCTTTACAGTGTTGTTGTTTTTTTTCGTTTAATTCGTACAGCTTTTAATTTCTGTACGTTGATTGTTCATTTCATAATGAATTTTGTAAATGCACGTTTTGTTTTATTTTTATATTTTATGTTCTGTGCATTCGATTCTAATAAGTAAATAAATTTATTTTCTTGCTCTTAGTTATATTTTCCCCCATTACATTCATTTATTGACTTTACTTTTAAGCAATGTTTATTTATCTATTTTCCATTTTAATACAAAGTTTTATTTTTTCATATAATTATCAGTAATCATCTATTATACATTGATAAAAACCCATTGAAAAAATATTTATTTTCGAAGAGAAAAATTGATAATATCTTTTTTGAAAACAATAAGAATGCAAAAAAACATAATTGTATTTTAATAAATTTGAAAAGATTATCATTACAGTAAATTAACTCTTGAACAACTATTTTGCAATTCTGAATAATTATTTCTAGTTACAACATTTATAAATATTTACAAGTTACTTTGCTTTATATGAATTTTTAGCATCATTTTTGTTTGTTTAATGCAATTTTTACGTACATTAATCTTTATTCCAAAAATAGTGCTTTTTTGGAATGTAGTCTTTTTACCAATTGCGCTTTTCTGTTGAAAAGGGAAATCAATAAATAACATGACTGAATAACATAATAGAATTCTTGATAATAACAACAAACAGTTTTTCATATTACATAAGATGTTCGGCAAAGAGGAAACACTGCTACAACATAAAATTAAAACTACATTTTTTTTCTTGCACATTTTATAATTGTGAAAAGCAATGATCATCAAAATAAAGGCTTATGTCTTAGTTTACACAAGGTTCTATAATCACCCCAGGTTTATCGAACAACTCTATGTGTGGCTCACAAAACTAAAACTTAAATACTTCACGGAAGAACTATAATGACTACGATTTAGTAACACCCCGAAATGGTTCTCATAAACCTAAAACAATGATCTTAGGGAGGCATTTGTGGAGTGATTGAGTTGAACTCAAGTTCATCCAAAACGCACCCTAAAATAAACCATTAGTGGCTTCCTAAATGGTCTAGATCGCCTTCCCAAGTCTTCGATTTGTTCCGCGTTGGAACCTAACAATGTGCTCAGATTACGCCGTTATAAACAAAGAGAAGATAAAACGCCATCGGAATATGAGGATGTATATATCTGGCCACGGGCCAAACCGTTTTCTTTGAGGAGCAGCAGCTCGGAAATAATTAAGCCTAATTGTCTCTTACACAGTCGTTATTCTTATGGCCGGTGGTGGAAGGTTTTGGGATTACCCTGAACTGTTGAAGGGCAGGGTCGCTCTTTTGCAAGGTGAATTTCATCCTTGCTCTCTTACGCACTAAATGAGGCATGGCACTTTTATTTCATTTTTGTTAACTAGCTTCCTTCTTGGGCCTCCTCCCCCTTTTATTTCTGTGAATCCTTCGAATTAATCAGTCTGGAGGAGGAAAGTTTTGAGTAAATAAATAACAAGATTGGAATCATCAAAGTTTTGTTGGTTTTTTGAGAAATGATTTGTGGATTCAATTTCTTGTCTGCGTTTAAGATATGAATTATATTTGGTCTTCTTTCACATGCGATTTTCTGTTTTGCTTTAACAAGAAACATTTCCTTCTCATCGGCTTTTCAGATCGAAACTAAAATAGATGTACTAGCCTAACAGTGCCATAAATATTATAAGACTAGTTGCCTGTGATGGGCAGCTAGTTTGCAATGAATATTAGTTGCAATTAAATTTGCTTAAAAAAATTATTTCACGGTTCATTCATGGTTTTTAATGCATCAAATTTTTTTTTATTTTTTTTTTAGTATTCTTACTACTAATTATGTAAATGGATTTTTCTAATGGAGTCACGTTCCATGATATTATATTAAAACTTATTTATCCGCATGACTATCTTTTAGTTTCACGTTGCATGGTACACAATTTCCTGATAATGATATTTCATTATTATTAATCCTTCATTTTGCACTTGTAATAGGCAGAATTTTCCTAACTTAGCTTCCTAAAGAGTAAGAATTTCACATTAATAAATGTTTGCTGTAATAATGGAAATAGTTTGAATCCATTCTAACAATGGAAATATAGTTGAAAAATGCAGAAAAATTTTTGAAAAGAAAGTTAAAGAAATTGAATATTAAACATATATAAAAAAAAAGCTTCATGCTTATAAATTTAGGATTTATGGTGTTAGTTACAATATTTTTTTAAACAGTTAGTCAAAATAATAGTTATTTTGAATAGTTTTTAGTGAACCCATGATTATAATATTTTTCATCAAGAAATTTATGCGGATTTTGAGTCAACGTAACTATATTCATCTAATAAAAGAAAATAATGGATTGAAATCTAATTAAATGTATTCGATTTTACAATGAAATAAGTCTTTTCTCTACAATTTATTTCTGTAATCAGCTACATAGAGTCCAGCTATTTTTCGGATGATTTAAAAGAATATAAACATTACAATCTTATATTTAGTAGATAATGGAGGAAAAATGAGGAAAATACAGTTATATTTTTGGAAAAGGCCAAAGAATCATTTACAGTGTCCATTAAAATCTATACCGATGATGTAGAAATTATTTGTAAGATAAATTTACCTAGAAATATCGATGAAAATAGTGTAATCATTAAAAAAATATATGCAAAAAATCATAAGATCAAGGCAAAAAATAATGAAAATCGTATAGAAATTTCAGATGCATATAGAAGTCTATTGCATCTGAATGATCAATCCTTTCTAACTTCCTTTCTTTATATAATGCCTAAATAAAGTAAAGCAATTGCATCATTTTTGCGCTTCATTATCAACACGAGTTGAGTCACAATTTTTAGCTTACCTATATTGTCTGTCTACAAAAAAAGAATCTATCTATGCTTTTGCACATATGTCATTGATTTCACCAGAATGAATGCGAGATGAAAGATTTTAGACGATTTTTTTTTACTAGACAAAGTATACAAACATTTTATTTTCATTCATTCTGTAAATTTGAAACATCTTCAAATCATTGTAGGTTTTTTTTTCTCTATAGAGTCATTATGTAGGAAATCAGAAGAATATAATTCTTGCAGGAAACATATTACTTTCCTAAATTATAAGATTATGCAGAAATGATAGACGTGATAATATCATTCTTTCTTTGAATATATTTTTGAATTAAAACTTTAGAATCATGAAAATAAAAGTTCCCATTAGCTAGAATATTAGATTGTAAAGAATAATTATATATTTAATATAATTTTATCAAAAGTACGTATTAAACTATCATTTATAAATGAATTATGCGAATAAAATGCATTTATTAAAATCGCTTTGAAACACCAAGGCCATATGATTAAAATTGATTTATCAATTAACAATTCAGTTTCACAGGTTAGCTGGAAAAGTTGGGAAGGAATATTTTATAAAAAAAAGAATGTGAAGTTGGAATCAATAAATGAAAATTTAAAAGCCCGAAGAATTTTAATCGAAAATTACAGTTTTGTAAGAATTTTTTAGTTCCCACTTTTTTTTTCTTTGCCTTGTCACAAAACTTTTATTAATTGAATGAAAAAATTCCATACTGCATTGAAAAAAAAAAGAAAGAAAAAAGAAAGGAAGGGATTGAAGCTGAGTATAGCATCAGGAATGGGAAAAAAAGTGCAATAAAACAAAGAAAAAAAATGAAAGTTAATTTTTGAAATTCAGCCAGGGGCGGTAAATGCAACACACTGCATTTGAGGGGGGAAATGCGGTAAGATGCGTTGACACTTTGTCGAATTTGGCGATTTAATCTCTGATTTGGCGCGAAATTTCATTCCTTTTTTCGACATCGTTTGACAAATAGACATTGTCACAGTTTGTGGTTACGCCCACAAGGATTTTTTATTTCGATTTTTCATCCCTGACTACCTACTATTATTACATTCTTCAACAACTATATTCTTTTTATCTATCTTTTTACCCTCCTTTTATTTCCATCTTGCTGACAAAGACAAAGAATACATTTGTTTTAATGCTTGCTCTTTTGTTTTCAAAGCAGAAATCTTGATGTTGTTTTTGTTTCCAGATCTGAAATCTTTTATAGTTGAAGAATTTTTAACTGGTAGCTACAAAGACGAATAGGATTTTCCGAATTTGTCTTTGATAAGAGAATTTTAAAGCTTGTTTTCTAATCTCTTTGGACTGTTAAATCTTTTAAAAAATAAATTTTTCACTGGTTTTTCTTATTTTTTCCCTTTTTAAGATAGATTTCCACCGTAAGTTTAAAACATTTGTAGCTTTTTCAAATGCAAATAAATGCACAAAC
>JAPMOR010112247.1:107283-155750 GCA_026543865.1 Argiope aurantia
ATTCGTTGAATATTAGCAAGGAGACATTCGTTGAATATTAGCAAGGAAACATTCGTTGAATATTAGCTAGGAGACATTCGTTGATAGAAAAGCTATATTTCTAGTTGCATTTTCAATAAACATATGATTAACGAAACAATTCAGGAGAGTATTTAATACGGATTAAGATTATTTCCAATACATTTTTTGATATTTCCTATACTGAGCAATGAAAAATGACCCGGAAGCAATTTTGATGGTGCAAAAGTTCTTAAGTCTATTA
The DNA here is from genome assembly GCA_026543865.1 of Argiope aurantia. Taxonomy (NCBI): domain Eukaryota; kingdom Metazoa; phylum Arthropoda; class Arachnida; order Araneae; family Araneidae; genus Argiope; species Argiope aurantia. The sequence continues at coordinate 107,546 of JAPMOR010112247.1, forward strand.
AAACTTCCAGTTTCCTTGAATCTCTGATATTTCATCGTACTGTTACGAATGTTTGGTTATCCACAAAATAGAAATTTCTGAATAAATTATTTTAAATAGTCTTAAAAGTTTTTAAAAAATTGCTGAGCATGCAAGGTGCAATTTCTATATAGTCATTTGGATCGCTTTAGTAAAAGATAAGAAGAGGGGCTCCTCCAGGATATGAAAGTAATGGAACGAAGATATTAAGGCAGGATCAGGATGGGGAGGGAGCACGTATATTTTTGATTCTGATGATCCATTTCTAATTTTCCTCAAACTCGTTAATTTCTAATTTTTTAGCATCTCTGAATGATTTTATTCTGCTAAGTAATGTACATCTAAAGAATGTTTGAGCAATAACAAAATTGAAAAATATTAAAAAGTGGATTTGGAAACTTTGTTGCTTTAATGAACATAAAAGAAAATTTTCAACATAGTCACAAGGGCAAATATCCAGACATTCTGGATCATTTTAGAAAGGGATAAGGACAGAAGTTCTATCAGAATATGAGTTATGGAACAAAGATATCAAGACGGGACGGTCATATGTATAATGGCATATTACTGATCTTGCCTGCAGCAGAAAACTTCCACAGTATGTAAGAAGTGAGAGAAAGATAAAATGTGAAATAAATGCTTTATCATGAATTTATTTGACCAACTTATTTAATTTTCATTCATAAGAAAATGCAATAAATGAGTTTTTTATTGATTCCGTTTTGTTATTTATTTATATTTGAGACAACCTCAATATGATTTGAGTATTTTATACCCATTGGCATTGAAATTCAATTTTTAGTTTATCTCGAAAATTAAAGTCAATCTAAAAAAAATAATGCCATATTTGGAACTATCAAAACGAAATTCGGCTTAAATTGTAGAAATATTATTGGGAATAAAACTAGTGTTAAACAATGCAATTCAGTATCATCAACATTACAACCACTATTAATTAATTTATATAACATATTTAATTTTCAATTTCCTGGACTTCATGCGATATTAGAATCTATTTTCTTAGAATAATGCCACGGTTTTGATTAATTTCTCAAAATAACACTTAAATTGCTGAATAAGACCAGGAACCTAAATAGTGTCTAGCAGTTTCATAACCATTATGATTTAATTGAAAAAATTTAATTTTCATTCATTTGGATTTAATGAAATATTTCCATATCTTTTAGATTTCAGTTACTCTTTTAGCATACCATAACTATTCATTTTTATTTATTGAAATACGTTTTTATTCTATTCATTAATACTATTTAAATTCTGTACCTTATTAATAACCCCTTAATTAATTATTCGTAATTCATAATTATTAAAAATTGGTAATAAAATAGATTTTGAATAGTTAACTCATTAACCAATAAAGAATATTATAATTATATATTTCAATAATTTGCATAAAGAATGGCGTCACGCAAACGAATTTAAAATTTTATTTAATTAATCGATTAACATTCGATTAAGTTCCTAATTTTCTAAATTTCTAAAAGTAATAAAAGTGTTTACATCAAGAAGCAAGTAATAAAATGTTAGAAAATTTCTAGACAAACAAAAAGTAAATCAAGTTAAATAAAAGAGTTTAAGAAATTAAATTTCTAGATCCTATAAAGATTACGCTAAATAACCAAAAGAAAATTTTAATTTCTGATTTTACTTTTTTCTCAACTCAATCATTCAGATTTTTGTTTATGTTTGCATTAAATACGACGAAATAAAAACATGTTATTGAAAGAGAATTATCTCAAACCAAAAATTAAATTGCTTAAATTGCTTATTTTAAAGAATTAAGTTTAGCTGTTTATGATTTATATTTTAAAAACAGCTTTAAAAGTAATAATAAAATTAATATGTTTTTTTCAAATAATAATTAATTGGAATATGGTAATTGAATATGCTTTCATAAGAATTTAGTTATTAGAATTTCTAGATTGCTGTCTTTTTTAAATATAAATTTAAATATTACATTTCTCCCTAAAACTGAAATTTTATAATTACTGTGTTTTTATTCCAGAACAATAATTTATTTTTCTTTTTTCAAAAACTTAACAAAATAGATAAACACACACAAAAAAAACGCAGGCGCGTATTGAACTCTTTTATAACGATAATACTTAGAAAAAAATTAATTAATAGGCTTAATAATTTTTATAGGATACATGAATGATAATAACTTCAAGAAAGAACATTCATTTTAAATTAAATATTTTAATATAAAATAACAATACAAATAAAGCTTTCAAAACAAGTATTTTAAATGTGTTAATCTGAAAAATTGTTCATTTACTTCTACTGCATTTTATTTATTGTACTCAAATCTGTGAAAATTAAAAGAAAAAAAAATGATAAAAATGAATCTGAAAAATCACAATATTAAATTCGATGAAAAAACAGATGTACAATATTCCTTTTCGTTTAAAAGACATTCTAAGTCGTAATGATAAAAAAAAGTATAAAAGTGCTAACTTCAATTTATATTAGCTCGAAAATTTCTCACTTTTTTATATACAGAAGGAAAAAAAAAACAGATACATATCAGTTTTTTTCCCCCGAAGTCATTTCTTTTTTTTTTCCCTTCTAACTTCCTTTGTACATCCGGGACTTATTGATGTTTCCAACTCTATACAAAAGAACACCCAAGAGAACACAATTGCGGTTCTTTTCTACCAAAAAAAGTGACTTAGCAAGAAGTTACCTGATTTGAATAAACTTTATATGCACATTGGGGAGGTAGAAGAAATATAAGGAACACAAATGAAGTAGGAGAGAAATGAAGACAGAAAAAATAAAACATAAGAAATGTAAACTTGCGCTGAATTCTCCATGCGTATTTCTTGCATACAAACAGCTGCAGATAAGCTTACACTGTAAAGTTTCTTTATCTGCATGGCTTTATAGACATTTCTTTCTGTAGTTAAAAAATAAAAATTGGACTTATTTTATTTTCATATGGTGGAAATTCCTATCAGAATGAGATAAGAATTGCGTATGCAAAAATAGAATATTTAATTTTTATCAAAAATTGGCATATATTATAAAGCTTGTTTAATATTTATCGTTTATATTTTTAATTTTTGCCATAGCTACAATTTGGTAATACAATTCAGAAAAAGAAAATCTGTTCTCATGTTTCTAATTTAATATATTGGAATTCTTGTAAAATGCATTTTTTTTAAATCTAAACAAAAATGAAACATTTGAATCTAATAAAAGAAGGAATAAAAAAAATTAAATTAAGAATTAAATAATAAAATTGAATCTTGTAAAGAAATAAGTTTAGAAGGAACTAAAAAAAATCTTTTGTTAAAATACAATGTAATTTACCTAAGCAAAAATGGACATATATAATAAAGCTTGTATAATGTTTATAGTTTGTACGATTCAAATTATGATTTCTATTTATGCGTCTACTACAAACTGCTGAACTTCTGAGCGTACAAATTAAATTCTGAATATACTATGAAATAAAAGAAAAATAAGGAAAGAATAATAGGGAATAGTAATTAGGGTTTGAAAATATTGCTTTGGAGATCAAATCCAAAGAAAGCAATTTTGTTATTAGAATTCTAACATTGGGAAAATATATAATTAAATGGCTTCCTGGTCCTTTGAGGTTAACTCAAATACCGTAATAGCAAAAAAAGATAGCGATCTGTGCATTAAATTAAATTTTAAAAATAATCAAACTAATATAACAAAATTGTACAGAAAAGAAATTTTTCTGATTAAAAAGGTCATTTTTTTAGTTTTAAGGGAATATATACATATTTTTATAGGGAAAAAAATCTGAAAATATCATTGAGCAATGCCAAATAAATATTCCTAAATTTTTAATTAATTTAAAATTTAATTAGCCTTTGTTAATTGAAAAGTCAATAGTGACTTTTCTCTTGTGTTGAATAGCTCATATGTCATATTTCATTAATTCATTATGGCATTCATTTCTAGCAAAAACTGTAGATTTGTATAAAAGAGGATTTTTTTAAATATATTTGTACAGGTCATTATACAAAGACGATTTGTTTTCTTTAGTTCTAAAGATTATTTTAGATCATAATTTTTTAGTTCATTTTCTTTCCCTTTTCACCAAAACGCATATCGTAGATATTTACTGTATTTTTGGTCAACATATTAAACAGAACTACTTAAATTTTAAGTATTCTGTGTATCATTAATTAAATGTTTATATCTAATCAGACTTTAAACAGCTCAATTATTTTAATTTTTTTTACTCATTTTACTCATAAGATAGATCTTATCAAGTGAAACGCGTCCTTTCATCGAAAAATACTGCAATCTAATCAATCATTTGCAATAAAAATGATTTGTCCAATGAATTAAAAAAAAAGTTTGTCCAAAATTCCCAAAAGAGTCTTTCTTTAAACTTATTCGGAACGGAATATGGAACTAAACGTATTTACCCTCAGGTAGAAAGGTTGATTCAAAAAAGAAGGGACACAAAAAAATAGCTTTCTTTTTCTGATTAAATTTTCTCTACTAAGTTCATACTCTGATTTTATTCATTCGTTTAATAAATAATGCGTAGAGACTTCGATGAAGAATGTCAAATATATTTTCAAATATTTTGTATCTCCACGTCAGTTTCATTTTAACCCCTGGCATTTTATTGAGTCTTATATAAATTAAGGGTTTTGAAATTTACTGAAACCATTATTCGAATTTAGAATTTAAAGTATGTATCAACATCCTTCGACATAATTAAAAAGAAAAAATAAAGAATAAGTTTTAATTATTTTTCTTTTAAAATGGAAATATTAAATTTACACAAAGATGAAAGTTGATCTTCATTTTCGAGCTTCTTATAAATTTTCAACATTTTTTTTTATTTTAGAGTGGAAACTATGTATAAATAATTTAATGAACATAGTCTAACAAGGAGACGATACGCGCTGTTTTTCTTATAAATGACTTTCTGTTCGAACCTGCAGTTCTGATAGAAATTAATTTATTCTTGCCTTACTATAAGTGGACGCCAAAAATATGTTATTAGAGAAAATCAAAATACTCATTCTGCTAAGTTAAACAAAATCTAAATGAAAATCTAACGAAGTTATATTAAAAACGTTTTATTTATATGCAGTAAACAACTGAACCAGAATGGTGACTGGACAGTTGCATAAGAGAAAGAAACCAGTATAAATTCAAAAAGAAAGTTATTAGTGAATAAACGTAACAAAATATGTTTTTTTATCAGTGCTATTAAGTCTTATCTCACAATGATAACTTTATTTCACTAGCAAAGCAGATCTAGCAATTCTGATAAAATTAACAATATTACCATTATTAATATTACAATAACAGCAGAATTGCACAGATTTTTATCTTTTTTATGAAACCATTTCTACATTATAAAAATTATTCGTCTACAAAAATTCGAAAATAGTCAAAAATTGAAAATTTATTCCTTATTTCAAGATTTTTAATAAAATAATTTCCTGGGGATACATATTACTTCTATTAATGCAAATGCGTTAAAGATAATTTTAAGTAAAGGTTTCAAAATATACTTCATAATGGAATTTTCTATTGAATTTACCAAAAAATGAAACTATTTAATAAAAATGAAATTATTCACTAAATGAATTTATTGTAATGAAACACATATAAAACATTTTGTCATGATAAATGTTCTTCTCGTCTTTTTCAGAGATATGCATTGATTCATAAAAAAGTCAATGAGTGTCCCCAAACAATATTAAAAATATAATTATTCCTTTCTGCTAAATGAACGATAAAAAATCTGTAAACCATAGAGATTTGAACAATAGAGTTATAACTGAACTTTTCTTGGGTTGAAATAAATTGTATGCATAACGGAAATCGACTTTTTAAAATCTAAAAGTCTAAATGTTGAAATTAATTCATCACAAAGCCTAGGACAATATACTCATTGCCAAATTCATCTCTGTTTAAATTCAGTTTGCTAAATATATTATCGTCTCTGATTTGAGCTGATATATTTGAATAATTTTAAAAACCACAACCAAAAAAAGTATTAATATACATTGACCTCGTAAAGCGGTTTTAGCGATCAAATGAATGATTATTAATATTACTTTGAAGTAATAAATTGCCAATAAATAATATAATAAAATTAGTGAGATTGCTCGACAAGAATCTAAGTGAATGAAAAACTCAAATTTCTAATTTTTAATTACAGAAAATGGCCTTGAATTATTAAGTAATCACGTTAATTTTATTTCATAGTTTGATAGGCTTAATATGCTTTAATAGGCTTAGAATTTCTTTTCTTAAGTAAATTTTAATCCCAGAAATATCATAATGGGCTATTATTAGAAAAAAAAAGGGGAAATTTAAAAGATTAATATAGAGATTATTTTATGTTTCTCTAATAAATTCCATAAAAATATTTCTTTACGTTATTCTTAACAGGATTTTGCAATCAATTAAAATTTTCTCATTTTTTCTAATACAAATTCACGGAAAATGCTTGGTACAATCTTTTTAATGATGGTGAAGAAATTCACTTGATATTAAAAAAAACATTCAAAGTCGTTTGCAATAAACCAATTAATCTAAGGATTAATTGGTGATGCCATTTCTAATAACAAATTAATCTATATGAAGCTAAAAAATGAATAAAAATAAAAATACCTGAATAAAAACATTAAAATCGTTTACTTAATGGTCAATGAATAATTAAAGCATCGATTCACCATTTTCTAGAGAAAAAAAAAGAAACCAACAGACGCAATATCTTTAATTACTGAAACACTAAACAGCAAAAACAGATAGCAATTTTAAAATGTTTATACTAGATATATACATTTATATGTATGACATTACGTTAGAGTAAAGACAATTGCGTTTTGAAACAAATCTAATCTATTCCTATAGGGTACAATCTTATATATCTATACTCCCCTTCTTCGAACAACAAAACCTTAATCGACTTTCTTTCCCAAAGGTCCAATTGAAGATCCTTAGAGATTTATTGAATCATTTTGGAACCGCGGGCTAAAAAAGTATTGTACAAGAAATGAACCTTTATTTCTTTTTGCTATCTCTGGAATTGCATTTCTCTCTATCATGGTTAACCATAACAACTTTAAATAATAGTGAATTCGGATCAAGTCATTTAGTTAAACAGTAGTAAATTGTCATATTTTTATAAATTGGATTAGTTTTATTGCTTAGTGTAGATGATACTATTTAGATACGCTGCAATTTTTTCGAATAAAAAAAGCTGTTTGCTCATGGGTAGTGACATTGTATCATATTCATGCATTATATTAAGGCATGTTTAAATTTCTAGATTTAAATAATTGTTACAAAGAAATAAATATACTTTTTGAAGTTTAAATTTCTTAATCGCAGTCTGGCATCACTTTAATTGCCCCTTCTATTTTTTTTAATTATCTTATCGTTATTCAACAATACTTAAGACCTAATATTATTTCAGAGTATAAAATTTATCGTTTGTTATTAGTAATATTTAACATTTTCTATTTTTTTTATTAATTTTCTTTAATTATTGATTTTATTTTTATTGTGTATAAGATTTTTTTTTTAAAAAAAAGGCATTGCAATCGTTAAATATTTTAAAATTGATATTTCATTAAATTTCTGCTTCTTTAAATCCCTATGTACCCGAAATAAAATTATATTTATAATAATGTCTCGTAGTCAGAGAATGCGAGATTCACACCAAATATAAGATATTCATATCGGAATTAGAATGAACTCCATCAAAGAGAATCTTGACTGTCGATCTGTCTATGTGTATTTGAATGCGAGACTATAATAAATCCAATGAAAAGATTTATTACATTTGAAATACAATTTTAGCATCAAAACTGCAGATCTGTTTCACATATGGGCCTAATTCTTTCAACGGGTTTAGTTGTTTATTAATATATATATTTGTGTGCATCTGAAAGAAACAAAAACAACACAAACGATAAGGATGCATTTTAGTTTTTTTCTTTACATCAACTGAACGACAGTATCAAATTTTGAATCAAGTACCTTCAGACTATGATCTATGAACCCGAATTGTTTAAAATGGATTGAGATAGTGAGATAAAATTTAGAATTAGTTTTTAATATTGAAGATAAAAAATTTAAAAATCAAGAATGATACCAAGAAATCTAAAATGTACTCTAGAATTCTCTTAAAAGAACAGCAAAGGTATTTTCAAGGAATGTTAATTTTAGAAAGTGGAGGGGAGAACACTAGCAGTTCCAAACTTGTTGATTACTCTTTCTGCTTAGCGTGTAGGTACGTCAAAAAGATAAAAATAGCATGGCACATGAGAACGATAAATTATCTTACAGAAAACTAAATTAGAGGCAATATTATATCTGAGCTTTTTATGTCTATAAATATTTTTTAACGCAAAAAAAATTTATTTATTTCTAATTATTTTCTAGAATTTAACTATTAAAGACTCAGAAGCACATACTTATCAAACTAAATCAAATTAAACTTTATATTAAATATTTATACTTAAGTCCGTGACACGATGGATAAATATGTCATGATGGGTATCGTAAGAAATTCCTCTGAAATTTTTCCGAGAACATTCAGCTTTAAATATATCTAACAGACATTATCAAAGTGTATTGTCAATTTCCTTTAATTCATAAAAGTTTTTTTTTCAAACCTATAGAAGGAAATAGACATAAAACATGAATAAATAATATATATAAATTCAATAACCAAACTTGATTGCTACAGTTTTCATTTTGTTCTTTTGCAAAAAATTGGGTAGGACAAATAATTAGTAATGTAAATAACAAATGAAAAAAATTTGGAAAAAGAAAAAGTTTTGCCCTTATTATTTAAACTTTTTCGTCTTTTATAATATAGGAGTGAAAAGAAAAAAAGATGTTTTAATTATTATTACTAACCAAATTAAATTCAATTCTACATTAATTACCAAAACAAAAGGCTGTTACAATAAGGGATACATTAAGTGAAATGTTTTCATTTTATTTTTCTGAAAATATTTGAATTCAAATAAATCTAAAAGACATAATCAAAACGCATTAACAATTTATATTACTTTTCAAGAATATAATTTCTTTAAATATACTGAATTGAATTCTATATTTATATATAATCTATAAAAATTCCGTATCTAATCTAAATAGTTAGTTTAAATTTATTTACACTTTATTCTTGTTACAAAAATGTCAAATAAAAAGTACGAACAATATATATATTTGGACTATGAATAACATTAAATTTTAAGTTCGAATTTTTTCCGCATGTAAATAAACTTTTTCAGCAAATTTTCTTTATATTAGAAGAGAAAAAATGATCTAACTAAGCATATTTAACGAAACTAAATTGAATTAAGAACTATAAACATAACTCTCATTCAATGAAGAAAAAATGATCTATATTATGCGAGAGTTTTATTAAATTTTTCCAAGTCTCACCAAATGAAGTTAATAGGCATTATTGAAGTGTATTATTAATATCCAATAGTTGCTCGGAGCTTATTCTTTGAATTCTTTGTAAAAATATAGAAGAGAATAAATACAGATTCTTTTATAAATTCAATAACTAACCTAAATGTTCACAATCAATCTAAATTTATTTGCCCTTTATTCTTCTGCTAAGTATGCCAAATATAAAGAGTGGGCAATTTAAATAACAATTTATATATTTGAACTATGACTAACATTAAATTTTTATGTTCGAACTTTTCCAATATGTAAATCGTCTTTTACAGCATAACTGGGAAAGGAAACAAATGGTTCTCATTCGCATTCCTAACCTCCGAGCGTTTGAATTCTTTATGGCCCTAGGAAATCTGAAAATTTCTTCAACGGAATACATACCAAACAGCAACTGTTGCTGAAAAGCAAAACCAAATATCTTAGGGGAGAGAGGGCAAGGAAAAAAAAAATATTCTACCCCGAAGCTGAAGGTTTTCTGAGAAAAAAAAATGTAAAGGCTATGTTGTTTTTGTTTTCCAAAGGCGATGTTCATATTGGCATTTTCCAGTGAAAAAGGAATTTTCTTTTCAATTTTTTACAGCTAAAAATGTTCCATAAATATGCCGCTAAAATATATTCACGCTACTAGTTTGAAAAAACAAAATAAAAATAAAAAATTCGAACATTTTTGGAAAAGAATTCATTCATATAGAATATATATAAACTCCCATTCTATATTTGGTGTCCGAAATCATGCTGGCCTCTCAATATATTTCGAACCCTTTTTCACGAAAAGTTCCTTTAATATATATGCATAAATAGAATCTCTATTTTCTTACTGGAACTGCACGCATTTTATTTCATATATCAGCAGCATTTTTCGAAGCAACCGGTAGAATGGGCAATTTCCCGAAACGGAACTGTACCATTTTTCTTTTCTTTTTGAGTTCTTTTTTTTTTTTAACTTTTCTTTTCAGTATTTTATTTACTTACATACTTATTTATTTTTCTTTTATCTGTCAGTAAGATCGCGTGCGAAAAATGTTTTTCAACTTGACCAGACATTTAATATTTCACGTCTGTTCTATTTGCTTACTTTCAGAATTCCTAGGGAAATGAATTGACTCAAGAAGGAGAACTTAGAAGGAGAAATGAACGATTTCTCTGAGAAGACTTAAAAGAGATTTATCTTTTTGCCTTCTATTCCCTCAATTCATCGATAAGTTTTTCTGGAATTTGCGCTTTTAAATTCTTTTATTCTCTTTTCATTAATCTGTTTAATGCATTGTTGAGTTCTTTATCTTCTTTTCAAATCGATAAATGTAAAGATTTCGCGATGTTCTTTACATTGGGATTTTCTCAGTTATTTCATTTTTATTGTGCGATTCTTCAACTTATGTTATTTTTAAAGATATATGCAAATTTTATATATAATTTTATTTTGGAGCATTTTTCATTAGAAATATTTGTGCTGAAGATTAATACATGGCAAAAAGAAAGCCTTAAATGTGGGAAAAAAAGGAAACCCTATCAATCCGAACTGTTTTAAAATTATAAATAAAAAGTTACATTGTCTTGACATTTTGAAAGATGCTTTTTGAAGGGAAAAGACAATGGAAATATCAACATAAATCAAAGATTTTTATTTAAAATTGCATTTATTATTAAATATATTCTAACTTTAAATTTAGCAAATCAACATGTAAAAAAGTAATCGTATCTTTAATTCTTTGTTCATTTACTACATGACAAAAAATATTTCTTCCGTATTTTGTACATTGCATTTCAATTCTTCCATTTTTTTTCTATTTGTTAGAAAAAAAAACATGCACTATAAGATTGTTCAATACATACTCGGCGTAAAGAAAAAAATGCAAAAAAAAAAAAAAAAATGAATGCAGAAATTAATAGAAAGTATCCGTTATCTTCTGTGACTACTTTGAAAGAAAATGAATATAAATAATTGCATGTCCAGCCTATGATGAAACCTCACATCTCAGAGTTTTTATTATGGGAATTATTATTGCCAAAAATCTTAGATTCTTTAAAATCTAATTATATGAGATCGTAATGCATTATTGCTTGCATTCCGAAATATATTATTGCTTGAATTTCGTAATGCATTATTGCTGATTCTCGCAATGCATTATTGCTTAAACACCTTATTAGATTCAAAAATAAATAACGCAATCGATAGTCAAATTAAGCAAAATCAGTATGTTGGAGAATAATTGTTTAGATCATCACTTTAAACTTCTCGAAAAACAAATTTATGTAATTTTCTATAGCTAATGTAAAATTTGCATTTTATTTATTAATTTGGGTTTTAAAACTATGATTCCTGTTATGGCTTGTTTCCACAATAATTATTCAAAGTAGATATACATTTTTTGGGAAGTTCGACATTTAAGAATCGCCTATGGTTACGAAAATAATCACTTAAAAACAATTTAGCCTATCTTCTTTGTCACACATGGGAAATGTTTTCAGCTATAAAAAGTAAATGAAGATAATTTTACTTTAAGAATGAAGAAAAAGAAGACATAATTGACAGAAAACAATTCACAATTTTTTTTTATTAAATTAAAACTGTTTGTCCTTCTCCAGTGAGAAACATTCGAATACTATTGTTCGTTTTTAAGAAACTCATTATCCTGAAATTAGGAAAAGATAAAATTGGATTTTATATTAATACGGATATGCAGAGGGAAAAAAGTAGAAAACGAATTAAATTCCTTAACGAATCGACATTTTACCAATACAATTAAGCTTAAATATCAAATTACATTTTAAGCCATACTTTGAACCTTATACTTTAAATAAATAGATCACAATTCTTCTAATTTCAGTCGGAGAGCCGGTAGTGTTAACGGAGTTCTTGCATTTTTTGGTTCTAAACATTCGGACATTATTATTAATTTCAGAAAGTGGTATTACATCAAAACTACATAGTTAAATAGAAAGTGCCTTAAAATATAAATGAAAGTGTAATATGAATAAATATATATTGTATGAAGAGGGAGAAATCAAGGCTGGTTACAAAAAACAAACAAATTCGAATCACATCTGACAAATTTATCAAGAATCTTGAGAAAGATTTTGTATATGGAAGTCATTACTGGTGGACCGTAAATCTTTACGGATATGAATATCCTGGATAAACCACAGCATGTTAGGAATTTGCCTTGATATGACATTTAATTGTAATTGTACAATGCGTGGGCCACTGCATTAGATATAATGACGATAAACAGAAAATAATTTGTTCTGGCCAATTCAAAAATCTTATCAATCGAAGCAGTATTCAAAAATAAACGAATAAATAACAAAATGAAGAAGTGCTGACAACAAAATAAACTGCTTTTCTCCTTTACTACATAAGGAACAAGAATCTCCAGTTCTGAAAATTCGGAAACGATACTGTTACTTTTTACCTTGAAGAAAGTGGGGAGAGAAAAGAGCTGAAAACAATTCACCGATTTTCTTGACGAATCTGACTTTCGACCAGCCTCCTTTCCTCCCCAAAAGAGTCGCTTTTGTCGATCGCTAATCGATAGCACACCCCTTTGCTTTTGTTCGAATTTTCGCTACTGAAATAGCTTCGAGCATTATCTTTTGTGGAAAGTTTGGTTTCGCGTGCCCTGATCCATATATCGCCTGAGAATAGTGATAGCAAATGGAGAGCAAATTTTGTTGCTCTTCTTAATACTGGAGGCAGGGTCGACCGAAATGTACGTCTGTGTTTACTGAGTTGGAAAGTTTATTAGTTTTGGATGATATCCTATGCATAATTTCCTCGTTATTTCAAACCTCCGCCGTCTTTGTTTTTGAGAAGCAATCTTGAAAGAATTGGAAGAAGGGGAAGATGGGAACCCAAAGATAAATATTTCATTAATGGTTAATTTAATTGTGGACTGTGCGAAACTAAGAGAGTGAAATTTGAATGCTTTGGAAGACGGTGCATACAGCTAGCTTAGTAATCATTTTTTAAATCATTTAAGCAAAAGTGCAGAGTATGGTGGATTGTGCCAAGCCGATGACTTCTTTTAGCGTGCACGCAGATGGAAATGAATTTATCGTTTTTTGTTTTCATTTCTTTTCCTTAAAGATAATATTACAATGGTTTTCATAGTAACCGCTTGCTTAATTAAACTCTTTGAACATAAAAGGTAATTATTTTCCTAATTTAATCACACGGAATTAGAGGAGTTGAATTTAGCGAAGTAAATTACTTCTTGCTTGCTCGGTGCTTTAGAAATTATATTGAATTGCGAATGATTTTCGGATTAAAAATGGTATAATAAGCATGAAATTTTTTATACATTCATTTTATAATATTTATGTATAATTAGTTTAAGAAGGTGTGTTTTTAAACATTTTGATGTAAATATATATTTCAAAATTATCAAAATTCGATAAAAAAACGAATGATTTCTTTTAGAATTAGAACTTCTCGCCATATAATCAGGCGAGAATCTCAAATATTTTTAAAGTACTCATTTTTTTAATTAATGTGCGAAATTTCCATTTCTTTTGAATGCCTGAACGATGAAATTGAAAATGAGATCCGATTAATGTCTCAGAACTATTTATGTTTCTGTATATTTCAAAGAGTTATAAGTAAAAAATAATCAAAAACAGCAAAACTATAATGGGTTTTTTTACTTAGGCAAATATAATATAGATTTTCTAGAATTATGAATTTCATTTAAAATATGAAAAATTATAGATTTTGGAGATTTGTCCCTAAATCGGGGATTAAATGATAACCTTATGAAAATAATTATTTCAGTAGAAATTCTATGCTTTTCCCTTACTGTACAAGAACATACATAGAATGCAAAATATTGAACATAAAATAAATTAAAAAATAATATATTCATAGAAATACAAGGTTCTTATCAAATGTAAGAATTTTCAGTACAACTTTGGGGTAAATTTTTCTCGGTAACTAATAAGTACGAAACAGCATTCAGCTATATAAAAAAAAAATGTTGAAAGTGCAGAAAAAAATGAAGTACTTAGAGCGGCATTACTATATTATGCTTCGTCTGTAACCTTTAGCCTTGTAGAGCAATTTCTTTCAGAACTGAATAAGTCTAAAACATTTTTTTAGAAAGAGTATGTCAACTGTCAGTTCTCTAATACAAAATATTGTGAGTATACCAAATGAGATAAGTTATCTCAATCATAGCTGAGTAATTTTCGTTTGATATTCAAAGCAGCATGAAGAATGTCATTATCATGCTGAGAAATAGCATTTTTAGGGTTGACAAGTCATTATCTATTTTGATACCAATTCTCCTGTCAGTCAATATTTTAAGAGATCAGAAGCAGGACCTTTCACGTTGAGTATTTATTGGACATTGTATAACATTCCTCATAAAACATTATACCGTGAAATTGTCCTTCAGATGTCGGGGGAGATAACCCGTTACTAAGGATATGAGATATTCATTATTTATATTACGATGAACCGATTATCTTTCAGTTTTCCATGTCAGTCCCTTCTGAAGACTGATGGATTTTGATATAATCTAGAAAAGTAACGTATTTGACTTCCTCTTCAAAAAAACATAATTAGAGCAATTCAGAGTCATAGAAAAATCCAAATAGAATATAAATCTGCATAATATCAATGAGTTCAACTTGAAAAAAATTAAGAGGGTTTTTTTTCCCTTCATTTCCTTATTTCCGTATGTTTAGCTTGGCTATATAAAAATGACACGTAGGAAATTTATTTGAAAAAAAGTGATTTTAAAGCATACCACAAAGCAATCGAATCTTCACAAGACACCGAAATCGATATATTAGAAATCGGATATTAAAAAAATTGTTAAATTTAATATAAATTATCTTTTAAAAAGTTTACATTTCTTGTTTTTTAAAGCCATTTTAAAATTTAAGTAGTTATTAATTTATTCAATTTCTTAGCGGATCATTACAAGTTTACTAGTTTCTGATACTTTACTTCTTTTGTATCAAAGTCTGCCTACCGTGAATGTGTCATGGTTCTCCATTAAGTTGGCATCCTGCCATTTAAGTGTTTTGATATCTCAGATTACCAACGATGGAAAGAAAAAAAATTGATAAAAATCAAAAGAATGAATTGCATTAAATATTAAGCTCATAATTCTCAACAGCACAAATTCATCGTACAATAAATCCCTTAATATATCAAAACAGGTTAG
Source organism: Argiope aurantia (assembly GCA_026543865.1). Classification (NCBI taxonomy): domain Eukaryota; kingdom Metazoa; phylum Arthropoda; class Arachnida; order Araneae; family Araneidae; genus Argiope; species Argiope aurantia. The sequence continues at coordinate 123,196 of JAPMOR010112247.1, forward strand.
ATATCCTTATTACTCAAAATGCATTATTTCATGTTCTATATCAATGAATCATCTAATCCTTTGATAATATGGAAAACATTATCAATGTTTAATACAATTTCCCATTGGACTGAATTCTCTGCAATGAAAGCTAAATAAGAAACAGGTATAAAAGTGTGTATAAAGTATTGTTGTTGCTAGAAATTGATGATTGTACTTCTTGATGAGATAAAGTGTATTTTTAAATGCTAATTTCCGCATTGGCCTCTTTAGTTGATGATAAATTGCAATATTTAAAGATTGAATAAAAAATTATTGGTAATAGTTCCTTATTTTTTTTTCCTTCTTCTCAGGAACTTCCTCGCTTACATTTAAACTAAAATATTCCCCTCCTTCGTATAAAACTTTGGACCTTGGACAAAGGAGTGATCTCCATGAGTGTTTAGACCTTTATTTTCAGAGATCTGCACGTTAGATTTTTTTTTCTTTGTAGTACAGCAAAGAAGATGTGCAGATATATCTCTGATGGATTTGGCTCGAAATTTGATATGAATCTACACTTTAGATGCTAAATATGTGCACCAAATGTTATCCATTTAGCTCATCGCATTTTGTATGTATCGCTGTCATTTGTATTCGGACCGCCAGACTTGCTCTTATATATGGAATTTACGATAATTTGTGGCAATTTACATTCGTGCAGCTGAACGCGTTTTTTACTTATCATATTCGTAGATACGAATAAGATTTGTAAATAGGCACGAATATTCATTTTTCAGACTCTGAGATCTACGAGCATGAATGTTCGTCAAAATGTAGAGTTCGAATATTGTGACGATTACAATGGTTTTTTCCGTATTACTTCGTTTATAAAAAGAAAATACAAAAAAATACTCACAAAAGTGAGGATTCTTCAATGAATGTTTTCAGAGTATATCATTTCATACAGAATTTCTGACACCTTTATTCATTAATATATATGCCAAAAATTACTTTAAATCTTGAACAAGAAAACCATTTCAGATTCTTTTGCTCTGTTCGTTTTTTTAACGCATTGTCAGTTGAATTTCTTCCTTTTTTTACATCTTGTCTGTTGTTTTAACTGTGTTTATTAAACATATTACTACTTATAAAACATATCAAAATCATACTTATTCATCATACATTCGATATATATTTGCATCACACTTATAAGAAAGTAAATATAAAACGCGTTGATAAAGGTGGGGATTCTTTAGTAAATATTTTCAAAGTATACCATTCAAAACGGAATTTCTGACATGATTAGAAATATACACTCTTCTATGCTTTTTAATTCATTAGTACATATGACTTAAAATTAGTACAAATACTTTAAAATATGAACAAGAGAACCTTTTCAGATTTAATGTATTGTCAACTACATTTTTCTTCTCACATCTTGTCTGTGGTTTTAAATGTGTTTCCTACTTATGAAACATCTAAAAATCAAAGGTATCAGCTATTTCAATTTCGGAATAAATAACAATGAGACTAAAATTAAAAAGCAAATAATTAAAAAGTAGTATATTGCAGCTACATATTCTCTAATACAATACACATTTTTATAGCATATACATATTCTAATAAAATATACTTCGTTATATATGTATTCTAATAAAATACACACTTTTATAACGCATATACTTATGAGATACACTTCTTTATTCAGCAAAACATATCAGGTTTGAAACTACAGTCAAAAACAATTATTCTACAAAAACTATGGTTTGTAGATAAATAAAAAAGAGAATAATATTAGAATAGAGAATAATAGAGAATGCTATAGAGAATATATAAAAATAGAGAATAAAAATAACTAATATGTTCTGTGTTTAACTGCAAATTTTAAATTAATAATCATTTACTGTAAATACTAATACCAAAACAATTTATACCTTACAATTTCAGAGCAACATCTGGTATGAGATTAAAAGAAATATTATATATTTTGGTGGTAGTGGCAGCGGTGAGAAATAAAATTGTAAGGGATATCATCACTCAAATCAGCGTTTTCGAAGCAAATTTCTTTAATTATATAAATTTAACAAAAGCATATAAATTAGCAATAAAATCATGGACTTTATAGTAAATTTCACAATGTAGGATGATTTAAAATATTCATGTTTAAAAAATTCGAGAAACATGGGTAAAAATTATTTCACTTACATTTAACCACACACAGCAAAATAGAACTTTATTTCATTCTTACCTAAAGAAAGAGAAAAAAAAAATTCAATAAGCATCATAAAATTATTTTTATGTGACATAATATTTTAACTGATACATGTAAAAGTCATTAATTTAATGTCAAAAATTAGCGATATTTATTCAAACATAAATAACAATTTAAACACAGTGAAAAAAAAAAGCATCTTTAAACATCACTAAGACAATAAAAAAAAAAATAGACATAGAAATTCCTTCAAATGCATTATTTTCGTTCAGAACTGAGCAATAATTACTCGAAAATCAACAATGAATCATCATTTACGCCTTGTTAAATTTATGATTTACTAGAGGTTAATTGAGTCAACACATTTTTAAAACAAAATAGGTTTTCCCGTCATTTTTTTAATGAGATTAAAGCGGTGGAAATCAATTTACAATTCCCTTATCTCTGTCTGCATCACAATAGAAGAATGAAGAAAGCTGCACGAGCCAAAAGACACATGTCGACGCCAATCCATGTTAACATCCCTAGACACAGTACAGGGCTCATTGATTGTTCCACGCCACATACTGTTTTTGATCGCGATAAGACAGCAATCTGGTGACGTGTGTTATCGCATACTGGACGGATGTGATCGGTGGTTTGTGTTTCAACTGAACGAAGTCTGAAATGGTAATTTGTATGCAACTGTATTTATCCGACTCCAAATCGCATTTGTATACAGGAAAAAAAAAGAGGGGAGAACAAATCTTGTTAGAAAATAGAAGACAACGTCTTTTATCTCTTTGACAGAGGATGTCTTTTTCGCTTATTTTTTCTTCGTCTTTTTCACTTTGAAATCAAACTCTATTTCCGTGAGTAGTATAAGAATAATTCAGTGAATTTATGAGATTTAGTCTCCAGGGTGTGTTTTTTTCTGTTGTTGTTGCTGTTCTTTAGAATTTTAAATGTAATGCAATATGAAATAAGTTTTCACTAATAACTCTATCATCAAGTATTAATTTATGAGATTGAAAAACGTCATGAAGTGTGATTGCAAAGGTTCGATAAATAATTTACTTGTATTCAGACGTTTTTTTAAGCCTAAGATTTTCTTCTAGATTATTTCAAGTAAAATAAATAAATAAAACTACATAAAAATAGAAAATAAGATTATATTTTCTGAAAGTTACAATGACCTAGAATTCTTCACTTTTCATGTTATATAAAATTTGATGATTATGTTCTCTTTTTATGCTTCTTATTTCTTTTAAAAAATAGGAAGGTTAACTTTATTTTTTGCTAGGCAATGACAATATAGAATGAAATGGTATAAGATGATTAATAAGTTGAAAATATTTTCAAAACAGATTGCGATATATACTTTTAAGCAATAATTCAAAATTCTAAACTATATATTTCTTTAAATGAAAATTTTAAATTTATCACGAATTGATTCATATTAGGATATTTTTCAATCTTTAATTGGTAATAAAGTTACTGATAAGTTCTGGAAGAACATTGCTTTCAAGAAAACATTCTCATATCTTTTTTTTTCCTTCTGTTTGAGATACAACGCTATAAGTAACTGGAATGGTCTCCTCCAAACTTTCTTGCCTACTCTATAATAAAGGTTTTATCCGTCTCTCCATGATTAAAATTATGGACGTTCAGCTAGACCGTAAATGCTTTGCATTATATTTGAGAATAATTGTTACGAAGCATAGATCCTAGACGTGAATCTAGCATTTTTATTGAATCTACACCGTAAGAATATGTATTTTGTATGCTTTTTCAGATTGATTGAAATCACATTGATACATAGAACTGCAACTGTTGTCACAAATTTACATACTAAAATTCTTTGATTTAATTCATTGCGTTGACATGCATGCGAAAGTCATTACAGACAGATGGCTAACATTTGAAGCATTTGGTATAAAATTTGATAATTTACAATTCAGATCTTAAACCTGTGAGCCAAATTTTATCCATCCAATTCTTTCCTTTTTGTCATTGCCGAGTCAACTTATATTCAACGAGCGAGACAGACTTCCTCTAACTGGATTTCTTTCGAGATTTGAAAGAAATCTACAAATTTGGTCTAGATACCATATACCCAATTTCATTCATCTAGCACAAAACGTTTTTCAGTTATCTTGTTCACAGACTGACGGTCAGTTACAGACATAATGAAAAAAGTATGTTTTTCATTCTCGTGGAGGTTTCAAACGTGGATAATCGTGAGAATATCTATTTCGAATTTTTTTGATGATTACAATACTTATTCTATATTTCTTATATGAGAAAATAAAAAAAAATGGTATTTATTTAATTGAGCTTTATCATATGCGATTTTGCATCATATTGATCATATTTTTATTTGCATTATTATTTTTCAAGAATTATTTTTCAACATTTATTAATCATTTAATAAATATCATCATATATATTTAGATATATTCTATTGCATTTATTTCTATAAAAATCGTAATATATATTTAGAAATTCCAGTCTCTTAAATTACCTGTCTAATTGTCATGCATATGAGATTTATCGCCTCGAAATAAAGGTAAACAAAACCTTAAACCTATTAAATCGTAATATATATTTAGAAATTCCAGTCTCTTAAATTACCTGTCTAATTGTCATGCATATGAGATTTATCGCCTCGAAATAAAGGTAAACAAAACCTTAAACCTATTAAATGATTCATTATAGCTCTAAGCTAACGAATCATAAGGTTAATGTTATTATGAGAACATTTATTTTCCCCCTTTAACGACACATACAAAATAATATACTGTAATAATGAAACGACATTCCTTATTGGAGAAAAAACGAGAGAGGGAAGTAAAACCAAGTTAATGAAACTTCTATGATTTAGTTGATTGTATGTTACCTCAATATTTCTTATATCCCGACTGATCATTAGCCAGTTATTGAACGCTTTACACAAAATAAACGTGGACAAGTAACAGATAGCACTCGATTTTTCTTTTTTGGATCTGTTGTTTACCCTTTTCAGACATGTCGTTCGCAGTCAAGAAGCAATCAGAACGCTACTGCCTGGGAAGTAGGAGCGCAATCCACCATAAAAAAAATGAGGGAATGTATCTTCAAAAAGATTAGATAATTAGAGGAAGTCCGTTGAATTTCAGAATTTAAATAGAGCCAAATATTTTAGAATTTAAAACTTTGTACTTTTACTATGTTATAAATCTTTTAAACTTTAGTAAATTTTTGCCATTTAAATACAGTAATCAACTATGTTGTGAAGGAATGAAACTAATTATTTCAAAAAACTAAAATGAAACGTAATGAGGATTGAAACAGTTTATGTATCACATAACATCTTTTTAAATAATTTAAAAAAACTGAAAAATTTATCTAAAAGATCATTAATGACCCTTTCACTATATTCATTGTTTTTTTTTGTTTTTTTTTTGCAAATAATATTTTATGATTTTTTTTATTCTTTTCAATGAATATTAATAATTCCTCTTGTAGCCGTTTTAACCAGACTGACTATGAGGACGTCAGAGACAGCTCCCTCTGATGCCGTTAAGTGCAATGACTCAGTTCTGATCTAGCGATGGCATGTGCTGCATACTTTAATCCATGTTCTTATATAATTATCTTAAAATTATTCAGAATTTATTTATGTAAATTGCCTGTGTATAACATAATATGTAAATAAAATCCTGTTACACTAATTCGTATTTTTTAACGACCCCACACTCTTGTACAATGAATGCACATACAAGTAATATTTTCAGATTTGAAACAACCATTAGAAGTGCAAACGCTTAGTAAGATAAGACTTTTTTTTCCTACTGTCCATAAAATCTACTTATATTGGTTCCCCAGATGAAAGACAGTGATTCAATCATATAAATGCGTACTATAATCTTTGATACCTGAATGTGATGAAACTCAGGAGATTTTATACATGTAGAAAGTTTGAAACTTTTTATAATAAGTGCCAAGGATCTCTTTATAATTTGGCTATTTGTTGTTGTTGTTGTTACTAATATCAGAAGATCTAGCTTTACTAAACCATCTATATGAATACGCAAGTCTTCAAAAAGTCAATGACTAAAATTGTTTGTCTGCATTAATATCCCGTTACAAAGCAGCTTTGGGAATATTTTGGAAAAGGTGTCTTATGAAGACGGTTAATTAATGACATATGAGCAGATATATCCTCTCTAAACATCTACTTTACATTTAACGAATGATGTTCCAATTCAGATTTAAGGACCTCCAAGCTCATGTATACTGATGAATTTTGGTAGAATCAGGCTTCAAACTTGAATCCTCAGATCTTGAACGAAAAAAACCTATCTGAAACCGATATCTTAAAGAATTGAGCGATTAAAATTGATGTCGGGGATAGTATTCTTCAATCTAGTTCAATTCTCTCCTATCAAAGTAATTCTCTATAAAAAAAGATAATAGAAATATCTCATTATCCGCTATATTGAAAAATCTCTGCTTGTGTTTAACAATCTGGGCACTATTTACGCAATGTTCACCAAATGTAAGTCCTAAACACAATTATCGTAATTACTTATACAGTCCCCTAAGAGAAGGGGCTGCGTGTTCGCTGCCGCTTCGACGAGCATTTAGCGAGTATCGTGTCTTAAACACTTGCATGTCCCCAGGCGGACTGTCCCATACAAGCCGTCGGTAGATGCTCCCTTCATTTCGGCTCGAACTTAATTGAGTGTCATTTCGTATCTGGGGCCGTTTCGAGTGCAAACCTTAAAATGACATGACATCTCTATGAGAAATGGGAATGATTGTTGTAATAAAATGTCCGTCCATTTTATCTTGGCCACATCAAGAATGATTGGTGAAGGCAATAGGAAAACAAAGCAATTTCTGTGGAATATGAAATAAAAGAGATGTGATGGTCCTCACGCCTGCAATTGCTGTAAGAAATAAGTTTTATTAAAAAAATTTGTAAGCAAGCACTGGCCGAAAATGGGTTCGAATGAAAAAAGAAAGTTTTCAAGATATTTTGTCATATATAAGGTATATAAATGAGTTCTTCAGAGTTCATTTGAAGAAAATTGTTTCAAAAAGAGTTTAAAGCTTTTTTTTTTTATTGATGACAATAAAGTACAAGATTTATAGTAAAGGACATTTTTTTTAAACTTTCGCAGCTGCTTTCACTTTTTACGTTAAATTTTGTGAAAGCCGAATATTTTTGGGAGTGTTGAAAAGATTATTTGTGTGACTACTATCTAATTTTCCTTCTGCACATACTTCTGCTTACTTTCATTATTTTTGATTAAGTTTATTTGCATGCATTTCATTTTACTGCATTTATTGACTTTTTTTTTTTTCTATATTTCCGTTAATTTGCTGCAGCGTTCCTCGGAACCTTTAGACTGAAAACGCTATTGCTGCAGTTCGCATCACATTCAGCCATTTCTCTAAAATTTGGCGATACATTTTTTTGGTGAAAATGACTGTATATCAATGCTGTTCCATATTTAGACGGTTAAAATGGTTTCGATTTTCCTTTGTAAACAACGCATGCTTTTTGATTCATCTTTCCATTTTAAATCAGGCCTAATCTTTGATAGACAGTCATTTTGCGCCTTGCGAGGTTGGCAATTTTTCGGTGGCGCTTTTGCTACCGTTACCCTATTGCTGCCGTTCTCACCACATTCACCACATTTCGCAAAAATTTGGCGATAAATAATTTTTTGGTGAAAATGACTGTATATCAAAGCTGTTCCTAAAGCCGAACAATATGGACAGACTATAGACATTGTTCCTGTTGAAAACGAAGCATAATTACTGTAATCCACACATGGATCGAAATTCAGAGCGGTGTACTCCTTTTCGAACCAATATCAGGAACGTGTGTTCTTTCACTTCTCCCGTGTCTCAAATTTAAATGTCTTTCTCTGTCAGCAGACAGGCGAGATTCATTCTGTCTCTGTAATTCAATTGCAGTGCGATTTAAAGAGAGAAATGGTTATTTCGCCAGCAGAAGAATCTCCTTTGAAGAAAGTGTGGACATTATTTCTCTGATTTTTGCTAACCTAACGTTTCTTTGATCTACATTTTCATTATCGCGCAACATACGAAGCATTTTGGCATTTAATGTGCTCCGGCCAAGGTTGAATATCCTTCTTTTGGGTATAATGAGATTTGAATAGCTCATTTAAAAAAATTAGACGTAAACAAAGAAATGTATCACATATGAATACCACAGCTCTTGCTATTTGCACATGCGAAGTTTGAGATTTCCACTCGCTTGCGGATAAGTGCAAAGCACAGATACTACTGCTTTACGTATACTCGAATCGTAGTAGGAAAATAATTAAAATCACAATTATAAAACTCTTTTTTTTATTTTTGATATGACTTCAATATACTAACACCTTCCCCAATAAATGCCCTACAAAATGGTACAAATATCTCCAAAATTAGTTAAGTATTTCTCGAGTTTTTAGGGTTTCAACATACAATCGCTTTCAGGAGACTTCATTTTATACAATGCATAGATAAATTAGTTATTTAATGTTTATTATTATTTTCTTTTCTTTTTACAATTTGTTTTTATACGTAGGTAAATATATTTTTAATATATAAAATTGAATTTTCTTTTTTCTTTTTTTCAAAAAAGTTTTTATTTGCAATCACACTACATTTTTCTATAATTTAATTAATTCTAATCATGAAAGGCAAAATTTTGATCTTCTAAAGAAGCCAAAATAAGAAATATTTGCAAAACATCAGAAGTACTGCTTCATATAATCATGTTTTAGATTTTACCTAAATACCACACATGGCAATCCTCCCAGTAAATATTTAACAATCCTTATCAAACGAAAAATTAATAATCTTTTTTCAAATAATTTTTCGTTTTCTTCAATAAAAGCTTTTAATGCATCTGTGAATCGTAATTAAAATCAGAATATAACAAAAGAAAACGAATCTCTTTTGAATAATTATACATGGATCATAATGATGAGAATAATTCCCAACAAGGTCTGGAATGAAACGAAGTACTTAGGGAAATCTATGAATTCATTATAGCACTACATCATTTCAACTCCATATCTCCTCTTAAACAGAACTTCAAGCGAAAGGAGATCATCGCTAGCTAAAATGAAGGAGTCTATTCTTCAAATTCATAAGTCTCCTTCTAGTGAAAGTATCCACACGTGTATATTAGAGAAATCCATCTTGTGCCTTACCGTGTATTCTGATCATTAGCATAAAAGATAGGACCCAAGAATTCAGTGACAAACATGCAACAGATAATAAAGTATCACGCTCAGTAAAAGCCTTTCTTAGTTATGATGATTACCATGGTTGCGCATATGACCTAAACCATGCAAGAATTTCCACTGCTCGCCATATTTCCGCTCGTGTTCTCCCCTAGGATCGTAATTTGCTACGTTAATGTACCGCATTCTAACCTTGCGAACCACTGCTAAGTGTTTTGCTGCCAAATTGTCCCCAGTACGACAGCCATTAGGAGGCTAAAGAAGAACACCAAAAAGGCTTCTGGGCCAAGAGATGAATATATTTACATTAGTAGTTGTTGAGGTGTTCGAGAATGAGGGAGAGAAGATTCGATGAGGGTCTTGAATAGGCAAATAAGGTATCATCAAATTCGGGCACATTTTAAAATGGCGTCCTTGTTTCCAACAGATCACCTCGTCACTTTCTGGAGCATAATGAGTAGCATAACCATCCAATGAGAAATTATTGTCTACTTTTCTGAAGGCTTCGGTGATGGTTCCTGCTATTTCCAAAGCATTTATTCAGGATTTCTAATTTGGTTGTCATTTAATTCCCCCAGTGGAGTATCGGTTTTTATTTGCATCAAGTGCTAGTCTTGAAGAACGCTGAAAAGACATGCTACCGCATGTTTCGCTTTTTAACTCAAAAAATGATCAGAAGGGGGGGGGGAAATAATTCGTTACTTTTGGCAATGGAGTAACGAGAAGCAGAAAAGCTAATGCATCGGTGATAAGTGGCGACCGGAGTATAATATATATCCTCCAATCATCATTTCTGGTATTGCAAGGTAAATGCCGCCAGAGGTCAGTAAAGAATAGTAGCACTTTTTCACATTCGTTTCACTATTATTTAAATCTTGTTTAAAAACTGATACAAAAATACTATGCTTTTTCTCCATGGCGTCCCCTAAGACAAGCAACCAGTCATCTTTTAACACGCCAAGCCATAACTATTTTGAACTTACAGAAAGAAAAATGAGCAATTAAAAGTGAATAAACCAAAAATTTTCGTATTTAGTTCCATTTTTGGAATCTATATTTAGAGATAGATAATTAGATATATCTACATATATTTAATGATATAGTTCAGATTATAATTACAAATTTATTTTTATTTGTTTATTATTTATTTGAAAGTTTACAGATACCCATTAGCTCAAATTTTGGAAGGCCAAAATAGCATGAAACGAGACAACAGATAAGAATAAAGCTTTTATTATGTTGCTTTAAACTACTTTATGAAGAAATTTAAGGCAAGCATTTTAAAGCAAATGTCAAGCTAAAAAATCTACGATATTATTTATAATAAAAATGATACATAAACAAAAGAATTAATGCTTATAAAAATATTTCATATATATATGTAAGCATATAATTTTTTAAAAGCAGAAGGCAGTTTCGAAGACAGTGAAGAGACTTTTGATTTTTTGACGTCGTTTTATTTCATCCGGGGTGACAAGAATTATATACAAACAGGAACGAAGAGCACATATGCAACACAGAATGAATGAGAGAAAGCTCAGAAAATTTTACCCCTGATTTTATATAACATGAGATACTGATAGGGAAAATATTTCTTCACAGTGCTTAAATATAATGAGATTTCGATAGAGATTTTCGCTACACGCATCGATCTAAGCAAGGGAAACACAGGGATCTTTTTTAAAAGAATGTGCTTGCTAAACAATTTTCTATCCCTTCACACGGAGCGTGGGAACCGCTGACGAAAACATTTTCACAGAAATTTTGTTGCATTAATTAAACAGAAAAAATAGAATGCGATCAGGAAATAAGAGTAATTTAGAATTAAGTTACCCTGGTCTAAATTAAGATAAAAATTTGAGAATGAATTTGAATTTAAATTTAAGTTTAAAATATCATTACACACACACACACACATATATATGATTTATTTTTTCAGCAATGGTGGTGGTCGATAACATTTTTTTTTAGATTAAAAAAATTACTATCGTTTTATGATAATTTTAATTTATTATTATTAAAAAAATGCCAAAATAGATTGAAAATTCCAATTTATTTTTAAAGAATTTAGCTCAGACACGTGTTTAAGCAGTTGAAAACAGTTCAAAACATAAGAAGATGAAATAATTTATAAAGTCAAAACATGACTTCCAGAATAATATGAGTAATAATTTCATATAATTGAATTATTGCTGTAAATTGCTTGGTAAAAACTAAAATATTTGAATGAAATTTTTACTAGTCTTAACCTAATTGTTAAGGAAATCAATCGATGTCAGAACTACTGAATATTTCTTATGTTCTTAAAAATCAATAATGAATGAAATTGATTCTGAAATCGTCGATTTTATTTTCTCGCAGATTCTTTGAAATACAATACTCATTCACTTTCTTATTATTTTATTTCAAATATTTCCCAAAACAAAGCATTAAATGCAAATTTGCTCATGATTCTTTGAAAATTAATTTGAATCTATCATTCCAAGTAGGAGATAACATATCCTACACTTTGTTTCAAGAATAATGTTTCGATGTAAAATAAGTATCTAAATATTCGTTTTGTTGTTAGTAGCTGACACAAGGGAATTGTAACGGTGCATCTTAAGCTAAATGAGCTAATCCTCTAGATACTTTCACCTCGTTTATTTCAAGATATTTATACAAAAGTGAAGTTTTGAAGTAATACATTTCTTTGAAACATATTAATATGCAGGATATTCATGAATATTTGACATTTAATTAGCAGATGGTACATATCTGCTGTAATTAATTCAGAAATAGAAATATTTCTGTGTAGCTGAGAAATTTTAAAACAACTAAATCGTTTATAAATTTGTGTATGATTACAGAATCTTTCTTTCTTATTACATATTTCATATAATTTGGAATAAATGCACAAAATAAAACCTTACAAATAGCGGCGTTTGATAAGCTGCGTAAGACTTGATTAATTAATAAAATAGTATATCAGTGAAGCAAATTTGAAAGCTTTATTTTGCATCTTGGCATCTGAAAAGAATATACAATAAACGGTTTATGAGCTTTATTTTACAGCAGGAAGAAACTCATTATCTTTATAAGAAGGGAATTCGACAATGAAATAGGAAATTGTTTCTTCTATTTTCAAAACATTAAAAGATAATGCATGCAGTTCTTTTCGATTTAAATTGCCCCTTTTTTTTCATGTGTAATCTATATTGCTAACAGTCACATTTATCATGATACAAAAAGAAATGAAGGTAAAACTATTCAAAGAGAAAAAAAAACAGAAAATATTGAAAAGCACTGGAAGAGAATAGAGCTAATAATGGCTTAGTGGAACTGCATTTATATTGTGTGGATTGATATGAGTGAGGATAGAACCAGGGACCTTGTGGTTCACAGTCCAGTAACATGACCACGATATAAAAGCAATTGCTCAAGTGGCGTAGCTGTTAACTGGCTTATAAGCTATTCACTGCAGACTCTCCCTCCAGTGAGTTGGAGGTGAGACGAACGATATGGTTGTTGTAACTGTTGATTCTAATGCGCCTCTACCATTTGAGCATTTGAGAAACGCCGAGCGTTATAGCGAGCGTGTGTGGTTGCTGATGTGCAGCGTCAAGTGAATCTGACGACTTTGATTGCTGGTAGATGGCGCCACAACAGCTGTACGAAGGTTGAAGGTTCATCGTCCGAGGTCACCAATGTGGCGGATTGGTATGAGCGAGGATAGAACCTGGGACCTTGTGGTTCGCAGCCCAGTTACATGACCACAATATAAAAGCAATTGCTCGGGTAGCGTAGCTGTTAACTGGCTTATAAGCTTTCACCACAATATAATATATCGATAAAATATTACCATTAGTAACTAAAACAGTCATCATATTTCATAAAAAAAAAAGTAGAAGGGAACCGAAAATATCCACAGAATAAGTATAGAAAATATAGCAGTACCCAGAATTTAGCAGTTCGACATCTGAATCAACGAATTCAAAAGAACAACCATTTCTGGGCAATCTTATTAACAATTTTATCTTTGCACAAACCATTGGGATTAGTCTTCCAGAAACTTTCTGGTATAATATCTGATAAAGGAATAATCTTTAAAGAATATTTTTATCCCTCTCTCCAGTATAAAATTGTGGACCTTGGTTATGTATATGAATGCCATAAGGGCTCAGTTTTATTTTCTCACAGGAGAACTGCGCCTTTTATAATATGATAAAGAAAGCCAGTTCTTGTGTACTAACTGCGAGACATTGGCGAGCAATAATTACGAGAAATCGACCTGTGGCGGTAAATCGCTGACACGCGGTTATAACGAACACTATGCATCGAAAATGCATTTTGAGCGTCTTTTTTCCCGATTGATAAAAATCAAAATTTGACATTAAATTACAATTGAACTTAAAATATCACGTATCAATTTGTTCATGCATTTAATTGATTGTGCTATTGAGATACCGTTTACATGTATACAAAAGCACAGACAAAGATATCGAAGTAATATGCATATACAGAATTCATACTAAATCATCTAGGTGGAATGTCAAACAAACCTCTCTTTAGTGTGGGGCGTAGTTGTAGAGAAACAGTGATAGATCAGTGATGTCATCTTGCTTTAACCATGGTATGATATGACAGTCATTATGTTGGTTCTAAGCTGTACGATTAAGTAAAATTAATTGGAGTTTATTAAAGAAAGATGTTTCAAGAAACAAAAAGATAACTTTACAAGATAAGACAACAAATGGAAAACATAATCATGTTTCTCATGGGACTGATTATATCTGAAGCGACTCTTATTTATTCATTTAAAATAAATAAAATACATGAAATAATAATGATCTCCACTTTCAATAAACCAAGGTTGTATTTGGCAAAAATGAATTATATTCATGACTTATAGCCTTTTATATGAACCTAGAATTCATCTAGTTCATGAAGCGTTTAATCTAAAAATGTAAATCTATGAAGTGATATTAACGGGGCTTTTTTAAATGCATCTAACGCGATTCAGATGAAAAAGAATGGAACAAAAAAAGAGCACAAATAAAACACTCGAGTTCTCAGAATCTCACACGCTAATTGTCAGCATTAGTGATTTCAGAACAAATCGTCCAAATTAAAGCAGCCAGATTCAGAATTTATTGTCACGCATTTACATTTAAATCGTGGGTTTATTTTTTTATGCCTCGTCTTGCCCTCTCCTCTTTCCATAAAGCTTAATTACATTAAAACGCTGCATAAAGCAAGGTAAAATGATAATTAACTTTTCTGCCTATTCATAATGGTTCTCTTAATGACAACACATTTTCAAAGTTCGTCTTTTACTAATGAGCTGATGTTAAATGTTTTTAATTGCCTTTTGCACAGATGGATGCCTTCGACATAGAGTAACGTGCAAATGCAATCAGAAATCGGCGGTTAATTGTATCGAATCGTGACATACATAACCATACAGTAAAGTTCTTGATGGGCGAATGCTGTGAGTTGAGAAAATTTTATCACAGTTTCCAGTTTGAAATTATTCAAATATTTAATGCAATATCGTCTGTCTTCCCTCTGAAATCTAGCACGTAAAGTAAAATTCATTTGCATACTCTTATGGGAAGTAGTTGGAAGGGACATCATAGGAAATGTTTAATGCATGCAATTCGAGATGAAATTAACTCATGGGATTCATAGTTTATAACATCGCTTGATAAACTCAGAGAAATGCTGTTGTAATATCAAGTTTCAAATTAATTAGTCTTAGAACAATCGTCTTATTAATGCATATATTTAGGCATTAATAAAAGATATTTCATTTCATTCTCGCATTAAACTTTTCAAGAATACATTTATATCAAAGCACAATAGATGCAAAAAATTTAAGATCCCTTTTGATTTATTGGATTAACGATCAGTTTTGAAGCTATTTTGCATAATGATCAGATATGAAATTATTATAGGACTTTAATAATCTGACGAAGATATTCAGTCAGCTATGCTATTTCCAAACTTAACAGCAATCTAGATATACGATATTTAGCATTTAATTGCACAATTAATAATCAGTATGAATCTGAACACATCTAAAGCTCCTTATAATTTATTAGAGAAACGTACCTTTTTGAAATCATTTTGAATTCCCATCCAATCTGAAGATATTTTGAAACTGGAATATGTTGACTTAGATAATTACAGAATCAACTTCAACTTTCTAAATTTCAGCAGTAATTGTGAAGCCTGGTGTTTGATGTATAAATAAAGAGTGATGAGTGTTAAGTTCTTGTACAGACATTTTTAAAGGAATCGTGTCTTAAATCGCTAACACTGCAATTCCGAAGGAAATTCCAACTGAGAATCCATAACAATCTTCTAAATTCATTACCATTTGTTCACATTTCCCATCTAGCTTAGAGTAATTTCTAATTTAAATATACGCTGTAAACTGTTTTGAAATGACCTCATAATTTAGAATCGTATTAAGATCATTAGGGCATAGCCAACATATTATTTACATTATTGTATACCCTTCCTGGCATATGATATTTTTGATAGTCTGACACACATTGGCATACTACAAAATCTGTAATATGCCAAATTCCTTTACAATCTTCTACACCTCTCCAGGTGATTAGTGACTACACCAATTAGGTGATTATTGATTATACCTACCAGCTGATCGGTGACTACACCAACCAGATAATTTTATCACACGAAAGCAGACTAAATCAACACCATACTCGCATCCACGACTGGTTTTTGTTGGAATTCGTTGTATAACTTCTCACCCTACAATTGCAATGAAATCCAGTAAAATTTACTTGCAGTTTTCCATTTTTCCTATAAATTGTTAAATATGCATCCTTTAAAGCATGTATTTGCAAGTGCCATTTATTTAATAATGAAAAATAGAAGATGAGATCACCATGCTCTATTTTGCTTTATGTTTCATCGAATAATTTTATTTGTAGTTATAGAATTTTTCGTACATGTTAAGAAGTTGTTTCTGTAAATCAAGGTTTCCTAAATTATGAAACAAGCGAAATTTATGGAAATCCTTGCAATTTTCTCCATATGTTCAAAGACAATTTATATAAAAGTGATGAACTCTGATAAGTAATATTTTGTGTTTTGAGATTGGAATCAGAAGGGCAATATGTACCAAATTTATAATGATTATTTTACTCAATATTTAATACAAGATTAATGAATTTAATTTTTAATATTAAAATATTATCAATAATTTCAGAACAGTATAAATTATAAATTTCTTGATTATCTGAAAATCAGACCTTGAGTAGATAAAGTAGGATGACGGAAATAAGAGAAAAAAGCCTTTAAGTTTGAAATCAATATTTTCTAAAAAGAAAAAGATTAAAAAGTGAATAACCAGTGAATCTTAAAACCTTTTGCATGTAGTTTCCTCACATAACATTTAATTAAATGAATTATGGTAAACCATACTTAGTCTATTTTTTTTTTTTTTTTTTGCTTAGGTACAAAGGGCAAAATGCCAGAAGTGTATTTTATTCATATTAGATGACAGAAAACTATAGATGAAAAAGAAGTAATATTTTGTCAACAAATGATCTTTGTTACAAGATAATTAAAGTCTTCAGGCTATATTTTCTAATGCATGGCGAAAGAAAAGAAGAATTCAGTGTATTAAATAGACGGAATCTCGTATTTTTCTTCGTCATTCTTATTAAATAGATGAAGTATCGTGCTTTTCTTTGCCTCGTATTAATTTCGGATTCTTCCAAGTTTTAAAAATGCAAATTTAAGGTTAAAAAATGCATTATAATGATAAATGATAAAAATAAATATCTTAAAGATGATATGATAAAAAATGGTGATTGAAAATGAATCCCTCATCATAGATAATAAGAATGCATCATTCTAAAATATTTTTAACATTAATAGACAATTTCATCATTAGTTTCAAAATTTCATTCAAATTACAAGATTGATGTGAAAACTCAACATCAAATTGTATTTTCTTAACATGTTGCATTTTAGAGTTAATTTTGTTCCTTTATATATCAATAGAAAAGAAAGCAAACATAATAATGACAGAAAAACCGACTAAAACCATTTTGACGAAATCGATGCATCTTGTATATAATGAAGCATGGAGATTTTGGCATAATCTGAAAATAGCCAAGGAATACAACAATCTGGGGGAAATCTTGGTACCTAATGTATAATATAACTTGGCAATTTTGCCGCGATTTGAGAATATTCAATTGCACCCTTTACCTTGGTGTAATCTGAAAGCTGATAAGCAAATCCAGGAATGTTTCCATCTTGGCATCTTAAATATAATGAAGCCTAGTAAAATCTTGGCGTTTTATTCATAATAGAACTTTTCGAAATCTAGGCATTTATGCATAATAGTGCTGGGTGAAATCTGGTATCTAATTCGTAATGGAACTTGGCGATCTTGGCGTAATCTGAAATTCACCAATAAGTTCGGAACCGTAAATACAAACAACTACCTAAATAAAATAGAGCATGAAATACAGCCATCTAGTTTGTTGTATTTTCGTTTATCGCATCCATTTATCTGGAGATAGATGTAATTCCAAAGCTACTCTTTTTTTTAGGTACATGTGAAAGTCAAGAATGGAGATACCAGAAAATGCAGAGATAGAATTTGTCGAAGATTATAGTATATACATTTTGAACATTATAGAATGTATTGAAAATCTACCAAACTTAAAATGATAGAATAAGAACTCACATTAAAGCATGTTTCATTAACAATAATAAAATTTTTACAATAGTGCTATTTATCACGCGCTTTTATTATATTTAAAAATTGCCAACGGTTACCAAAGACACTTAGAGATGTGTTAGACGTATTCCTTTTAGTATAACCTCACAACAGTATAGAATAGCAAGCATTTTAGAAGTTTATTGATCTAAAACTGAAAGAACTATCTGATTGATGCATTCAGATAAATGTAACAAGTAGGTTTTAGAAATTTCAAGAAAATTGGGAATAAGTAAAATAGGAAATAGAAGAAATTCAATATTCTCGTAATTATTTATCTCTCATTCTTTATTTTGGAAATAAACCTTACTGGTTTTCTTTTTATTGACTAATCAATCGAAAACAAAAGGGATACAAAAATGAAATCGGATCAATAATTTATAGAATTAAATTGATATGCGATTTTAGTTGTACCTTCTGAGATGGTAAACACATTAATAATAGAAATAAAATTTCTCAAAATGTAATTTTTTTTTATATATATATTGGCTTCATTGAGCTAAAAATTGGAATTCTGACTTTCTGACAGGTGTTTGTTAACTATACCTTCAACCTAAAATGGAATTTTCTACCAAATATTGCATTTTTTTTTCAAGACTACTTTTATTAAGACTTATTATCTAAGTTTTTATTTACATTGAAACAATGTTTCTTTTGAAAAGATTTCAAACCATTTTTTATTTGCATTGGCATTTTAACTATTATTTATAGTTAAATCCCATATAAAATTTGTGGAACACAAGAAATATAAGAAAGTTCATTATGCCGCAATATATATGTATGCAATTTCCATTAATGATATTTTGTGCAGCAAAATTCATTTCCGATATTTGAAGGCTTCAGTGGTTTCCTGATCCGAATCCAAGGTTATCCTTCTAACTCTTCCATGTGGGGTATTATAAAAGTTGAGGGTGAGATCCAATTTAAAGTTTGAAAAAAAAAGTATCTTTATTTAGCAAAAACTATTTTTAATAACTATTGAATCAAAATCGCTACTTATATCAATTTCGTTATTGATACAGACAGTACTAAGAAGCACTAACAACTGAGTAAAAATGATTGGAATATTTAGTTAGTCCCTTAATATTGCAATCATTATTATTCATAGTTGCAAATATTTAAATTTAATTCACATGATAAAGTGTGTCCTCTTTCCCATAAAATTTCAGGGACGAATCGGGCAGAAAAGGGTTTAGTAAAAACCGGTCAAGTGTCGACATTTGATTGATTATAAATTAATGAGTTCCTGCTTCTTCAAACTCTTACACAAGCTAATAATCAATAATTTATATATTCATGAAAAAGTGACAAGTAGAACTCTGTCATCAGTTCATTTTAATTCTAAACAGCAGAAATTCAACATGCAGCACATGAATTAAACAACACAGTATTTCTGAGAACACTTAAATCTTCCTAGCCCAGCCTTAATTAGAATTCTAGTCCGGCATCTTGATAGAACATTTAAACTCGCATTCCAACCTTATTTATTATAGAAGGATGAATTGCTTATCTCTCTACGTGAGAAATCTACAAAATGCAAATGTTTGACTCTGGAACAGATACTCACGACAAATGATTAACCCTTCAGTCAGCGGGACACTTATCTTTTTGCCACGATGAATGAAACTTTATGATTCGATGGATTTATTACCTGTTCCTTCAACTACTTTAATCGTTGATTAAATGCTGGTTAGATAATGCTTCTAAAGACTGTCCTTAGCAGTTGAACAAATTTCAAACTAAATTTTAGGAACTCTATATTTGATGATGGGTAATATTTTCCCCAAAAATCAGTAGATAAAACGTTACCTGGATTTAGTGGTGTCGAGACGGAAATTAAAAATTCAAAAATGTTCTGAACATCAATATTTAGGGAGTTATAAATGTAAAATAAGTTATAATTATTCATTATATAAAGCAAATTTATTTCCCTTTCTGTCCTTTTTAATGGGATTCTTTGGATTGTTTTTTGGCATTAAAGCAATGATGTTGTTTATTATACTACTTCAAACAAAAGGCAAAAATCTCTTCAATGTAAAACATTTAAAAAAAGAACTATATGTAAAGATGTTTTCTAAAATGTAAAAAAAAAATTAGATTAATGGATAGAACATCATGGATTAAAAAAATAGAAAAAGTTAAACATGAGGTAGCTTATCAAGTAAAAAAATATATTGAAATTTTAGATTTTTGAAAAAATTTAATCGATGAAATTTGGGCATTCTACTGCATATGTTGCACAAATATATAGCAGTCAGATTGCTAACCCAATGGCGATCGTTCACCCGATAGCGAATATAAATAGGTGAATATAGTATACCTAATGCATAAATGCGTAACGAGAAATTAGATACGAAAAATGGTCTACATTTTCTTGCTTGTTAATGAAGCCGAAGGTTGTACAAGAGGTTTGACATCACGAGATCGGTTCTCAGCCTCAAAGTCCTACTTAGTCTAGCAATTATCAGAAGTAAAAGAATACTGTGCCATAATCAATGTTTGTCCTACTATCTGAATGGTATAAATACGGCTGCTAGCTCAACTACTAGCTGAATGGAATAAAGTATATCCCTCATATATTGATTCGACAGTCCAATTTCATTTTACAATCCATTTTTTTCATCCCAATTTAAGAAAAATTACAACTAAATATTTGATTTAATTTATATATAAAAAATTATGCTTGTCATATAATTATGATGGTTTATGACTTCCTTCCTTAACAATATCTTTTAAATGACCACATCCTATATCAAACCGCATTTCTAATAAATCGGATATCTTAATACAAATATAAAATAACCCAAAACTCATACCCATTGATGTGGAATGGTAGAGTTTAGAATTGCATTACCAGCTCAGATGTCATCCTCGTCGTCGGACGATTCATTATGTACGTCTATGAAGATTAATTTAAGTAAAATTATGTATCTGTGCAAGTAAATGATGTATTTACAAACTGTGACCTATTTGTAAATCGGTCACAGTTTCTTAGTTCACCTACAGGAATTAAGATTTATGCATCATACTAACATTTAGGCATAAATAAAAAAAAAGAAAGAAAGAAAGGTAAAAATCACAATTTTAATCTTAGTACAGTTGAAAAAGGAATTAAAGGCACTGTTCTCTGCTAAACTTTGACATAGAGTACTTGCGAAACTGGATAGAATGGTAACCATGAATAATTTCAAAATAACCGACAAAGGCAATCAATAAATGCAAAAATATTTCACGATTATTTTTAGTAACAATGATAATTGAATATGCGCTGGTGACTTAAAAACAGTATATTTCTGAATTTTAATTTATTTCAATTTAATCAATTCATAGCTTTTATTTTCATGAAACATTTTTTTCTAATTTGTAATTGATGCTTTTATTAGTTTTTAAAACTAAATATGATGATACCACAACCACAACCTTCCGATCCAACGAAAGGCAAACGGAAAAACTTGAATGACCGGATAGCCGCAACAGCAACACTAGTGGGAATGTGGATGAGTCCTATGAGCCATCGCCAGCCACGGTACGGTCTTTCCCTACGAAAGTACTTTCCGACACCAATTCGAAAAGCCAGGACCCACATTTTCGTGTACCCACAAGGGTGTCCAAAACCAACCACTATGCCAGAAGCTTCTTATCCTCAATTACGAGGTTCCCCCATGTAGGACTAAATACGCTGATAGTCTAGCATTGGTTAGTTGACATTTACTGTACTCTCCAAACATGGCCTTTTTAGTTACCTTATATAGTGATAAATATGAATAAGCAATATAAAATTCTAAAATTCACCTACCTTTAACCTAATTTTATCCAAAATTTACTGCACAACTAGAATTTTGGTTTTGAATTATCGCATTAAATTCTATTTACCTGCCACAGAAAGATATTGTATAGAAATATGTATGGTTTAGATAATCTATCCATTGATACATTTGATTCAAACTTTAACGCAGATATGCAATTTCAATGTAAACAATTTCAATGTAATATTAAAATATATTCATTGAAAATGTTGCATTTTGAATATTTTCTCATGTATATGTTCATATTATATTTGGACAGAGAGACAGACTGAGAGATTTAGACGGATTTAGTCCAAAATTTGATCCATGATCCGTATTATCAGTTGAATATACCAACAATACATTTCTTTTATCTATTTTATGCCGTTTTCCTGATATTGTTTTATAACGCACCTAAAAATATAATTCCAAAATAATTCAAATACCGTTACTAGATGCATTTAACTTTTTTTTTTTTTTTTTCAGATTCCGAAAGTTCTAAAACATAGAAATTCACCAACATTTTAAAGGCGTTTTTGTTTTTTATTGCGATTACTTTCCCCTCATTGATAAAACAGCATTATTTTATATTAGAGAGTAAAAACAAAGTTTATTATAAAACTAATTTCAGTTTTGTTTTAAAAGCAGATCATATGAAAAATTTCTTCCAAATGCAAATACATCACTGAGTGGTTTCTGTTTGTAAGTGAATAACCCCTTAGTCGCAGATAGCCCTTATCTTTTTACCTCTGTGAATTAAACTTTATGATTCGATGGATTAACTTCTCCCCCCCCCTTATCGCACTCGTCGATTAAATACCTATCTGACAGAGCTTCTAATGGATGTCCAAGACAGCTGAACTATATTAATGGCGGTCAGTAGTCATCTGGACATTTTCAGGTAAACCGTACAGTTTACCAAATCCGGGCGGTCAACAAAATCATTAGGAGGAGTGATTAATCTGGAACAAATAAGGGCATGATATATCCTCTGCCCGTTCTTCTTTCTAGGTCTGGGTTGTGCCAGTTCGAGTTAGCCAGAAGCTGCAATAAGGTTTGAACAATGAAAAATACTTATATCATTTTTCTTGCGTCAGATCTTCGTCAAAGGATAAGACCAGTCAATTATTGACTTCCTTTTCTACAGGGGAGAGTTTTCCGTTTCAGAACCGGTGCTATGGCTTGTTCTTGATTAATAGCATTTTAACGATGAGTCGGAAAACAGACGGTCTGATTTACGAGACAGTGAAAAAGAATCCTGAGAGAGCAGATTCTTATTCGAAACTATTATCATGGGCAAGGTAAATTAATTTTTGAAAAAGCTTTTGTATGTACGATCAAAAAAGAAGCGTCTTTCGGAGGGGGGAAAAAATTGTTATCGCTGATAAGGAATTAACAAATGTTGAATTTTTAACATGAATATATGATTCAGTAATAAATAATTTTAAACTATTGTAGATATCTTCGGTCTTAAAAAGATAAGACAGAGTTATGTTTGTTTTTTAATGACATAAAAAAGGGCTTGTAAATGTAATTAATAAAGGAAGATAAAAGGAACGAAAAAATCCTGAACAATATATGGAAGAAAAATAAAAGAATGAGAGATAAAATAGAAATGAACATAAATAAGAAATGAACAGGAATAAAAAATGAATTTTACATATATAAAATAATCAACAATATTTTTCCAGAGAATAAAATTTGCATTTTTTTTTTATCCTTTCTTTTTATTCTTCTTTAATTAATCGGTTTATGCAAAAATATTGCCTGAATGTAATTCTAACTCATTTTTCTAGTTAACAAATGAAATATATATTTGTTTTTCATTCACGAAATATCTTTTTTCAGATAAAAAATAAGAAATATATTTGTTTTTCTCAGATGAAATGTTTGTTTTTTTCAAACAATAAATAAGAAATTGCCAAATTAGAGCACAACAGCAAATTCTGCATCAAGTACTAGTATTTAACAGGAAAATTTTTAAATAAATTATTGAATTTCCAGTAAATCTGTTAGAAATTTCTGACACTTTTCATTGACATAGAAAAATTAAAATAAATAATAAATTCATGCTATTTATTTTAACATAATTCAAGTTAACAAAAACTAGGAATCTGTAATTTTATCCATTGTTTAAAAAAATATTTCTCCATTTTTGCAGCTGTTCCTAAATTATATTCATTTTTGCTTTAAAGTCGAATTTAATTAAAATTATTCGGTTTCAACTTAAGATCATAAAGGAATAAATTAGATTTGCATTATTAATTTGCTTTAGAAAGGATTTTAAAATGATGGTTTCATTAACTGTGGCTTTAATGTCAGTGAAATATAATCAATGAACTGTTGCTTCATTTTCAATTTCAATAATTGCCTCTACTTTTCAAAATAAATAAATAAATACAAAAAAAAATAACTTTTATCTATATACTAACACCGAACAGTAAAAAAGCTGAAAATGTAAGAACGAAAATAAACTGAAGCTGCATTTTCTAAACGCCTTTCTTTTGATATATTGGACGCAAAATCTCATATGGATCTAGAAATTCTCAGACAAAACTACATATCAAATCTGTTTATCTAAATTGTTGTGTTTTCTGATATATAACGTTGACATGCAAGCTAATTAGCAGACCAGCAGATGTTATCTCACTGACGTACTTTTTCTGGAATTTTTTATTGATCTTTCATAACAATGAATAAAATCTTTACCAAATTTGAGCCATTTATCTTTATGTGTTCCTGATTTACTAATTTCAGATAAACACGGATGGACGAACTTGCTATAGACGAATTTGTTTAAAATTAGATAATAAATAGATACCGATATTGATGCAGTAAATCAGCATTTGTTCATCTACTTTTTTTTCATTTCTGAAGAACAGCTTCAAAAACAATCAATTCGACATAATTCAATTTTTTTCCAGCCACTGGGAGGTCTAAAACGTAAAAATAGAATTTTGCAACATATATTTATTTTCTGTATATTTCTCATGCGAGAAAAAAAAAAAGTGTCTATTTGGATAAGCCAGTCCAATATATACAGTGAATATATAAGAAATCCAAAGGAGTCAATTAAATCCAACATACACAAGGAAATAAAGTATTCATCCATTTGAATAAACCATACAATATAAAAATAATGAATACATAAACAATGCAAGGAGCTAATGTCCACAAAAATGTTTTAAAAAATCGTCAATTTAGCGAAGCCAATGCATTATCAATAGTGAATATATAAGCATTGTAATCAGCTAGCTATATTCCCCATGTGAAAGAAAATAAAAATAACATTCATTTAAAAAAACTAACATATTATAAAATAATGAACAAATATGCAACTCAAGACGTCAACTATACCCTCAATATGCAAGAAAGAAAGAAAAAAAAATGCATCGATAATGTATTATAAAATAGTAAATATACACTATAATAAATAAGTTAATACACTATAAAATATTAAATATATAAGAGATGCAAGGAGACAACTGTATTCTCCCTATACAAGAAATAAAATGAAAAATAGCTCTCATTTGTGTAATGTAAATAGTGTAATGAAGAAATAAAACAAATTTAATTCTTTGTCAAAAGATCGCTTTTCAATAAAATCCAAAATATTTTTTTTTTTAATATCTCGTGACGCTCGAATGGCCAGAATTCTTTTGGTATGAAAAAAAATATTCAGTTAAGCCTAATACTATAACTAAATAATAATAATAAAAAAAAAATGCAGTATTTACTTCCCTATAAACTAACGCATCTTCAGCGACAGCAATAATGGTGTCAACCGCATGCTGTTAGGGAAAATACGGCCATATACCATTTTTATCATCCCTCCAAACACGAGGGTACAAAAAGCAGGCATCAATCTCTGTCATCCTTCTAAATGACCCCTCCGAGACCCCTGAGGGAGCTTCTGGTTAACTACCTCGTACTCCTGAAAATTTTCAGCCATCCGAGTTGGGGTTGGTTCTGACGATCTCAGCTCTCGGGGGCTGGTAGTGCAGTAACAAGTGAACTGTCAAGTGATATGTAGGGAATCCCTATTTTGGAATTGATGAGCAGATTTTGAATTAGTATTTTTGTATGATAAAACAGTAGAAAATTATATATTTTTTTCTCCTTGATTTCAAATGCCTGAAAATAAAGGAAATAGTGGTTTTATATTTCTAAGATGATATTATTTATAGACAATCTCTGTGAACTGTGTGAACGTGAATAATTGATAAAAAAATAATCCAAAATGCTCTGCAAGTAGATCTTTGGACGTAGAGAAATCAAATTTGGAGCATATATTCTCTTTAGATATTAAGTAGGTATTTAGGAATTATTTTCTAAGATTTTAAATAGAATTTTAATTAAAAATCATTTGAAATTTTAAACTTTTTTGCCAACAACTTCGGAGCATATGATTCGATAAAGACAACGATTTTTATGCCATTTTAAAATGAAAAAATATATAGCTTTGTACTTATGACAATTTTATCATCATAATTTTTTTTCTCTAATTTAAATGATTGTTTTTATTTGTATTTTTCCAAAAAATTTTATTGTTTCAGTTGCAAAAATATAAACTCAGACGAGTAAGATCTACAAAAATATTATGCTATAGTGTTTTGAATTAGAAATTCAAATCTTCTTTCTCTCAGTTTTGATTCTTTTTTCAATCAGATTTTTCTTCTTGAATTAAAAATTTGCCTTTGACAGCTTGATATAATATGTGGCTTTTTTGAAAAGGTGCCAGATTTAATCTTTGCATTCGAATGTGCTCGTTTGAACACTATACTTTATCTTGAAATTTCCCATTTTAGAATTTAAAAAAAATGCCTGCAACGTCTAAAAAAATTGCAATTTAATGTGTCGAGAAAAAAAAAATCTCAGTTATATATCTATATTATTAATTTTTGAAAATAGTAAAATGGGGGCTAAGCATCT
Source organism: Argiope aurantia (assembly GCA_026543865.1). NCBI lineage: Eukaryota > Metazoa > Arthropoda > Arachnida > Araneae > Araneidae > Argiope > Argiope aurantia. Next base: position 150,067 of record JAPMOR010112247.1, read on the forward strand.
TTTATCTTATTACTTTTCAAAGTGCGAAGATTAATTTATTTATTTTGAAATTGAAGTAATCGTTTTAATTAAAAAGCTGCAAATTATTAAACAAAAGTTATTTTTTTAATATTTTATATACAAGTATTGCTTGCATTAAAACTTATTTTTCAATACGTTTATTTTCTTAGGCAATCTGTGGAGTACCAGTATTAAATGTATTTATATTTTATTGTTTATGAAAATTAAATCAAACAAACATCACTACATGATTTTGTATACAATAATGCAACCTTTTCAAATTTTGTTCAGAAAAATGAGAAAGGGTTAGAAAAATTTTATTGATGGTTTCTTTACACTCATTAACAAATTATTAACACAGACATGAAGTGCTGGATTTATCAACTATTATTTTATAAAATACAGTTGTATTTTAATTCTGTCAGACATAACCAACAATTCTGAATACAATATCTAAATTTACAAAAAGTACTGTTATAATGCCGCCTGTATCTATGATATGTAATATAGTATAGGTTCTATAGGCATAGCATTATTGTAATAAAGTTAACAATTTTTTTAACAAAAGCTTTGCTGAAATCATTATAACGATCGTTATACCTAGATTTAACATTATAGCACAACCTGAAGAAATATTTTATTGGTCCTGCCTTTCTTATAACGTTCACTTGTCTCAAATTCCCAATATACGATCGATTTAATACTAGTTTATATAACTTCAAAGACATTTGCAACTGAAAAGAAATAATCACAAAAGAAATATTCAGAATAGAATTGCTCTACCGAATCATCTGGATGTAAAAGAAAATGGTTAAGGATTGATTTTTATCTCGTTATTTCCGACTCATTCCAGCTATGCATTTGATGTTGCCGCCGGAAGCTAGCAGCCGCTCTACATCAAAGGCATTTCTGGAAATATAGAGACCGTCAAATGCGCGCTTTTCCAGCGTTGAATATGCTTGTATTGAAGCAAATCTTAATACGCAGTGTAGCTGAAATTTCGGAAATTCCTGCTTTTGTAGTTTTGCAGATCGGATTATTGATATAACTGAAGGAAATTCCACAGGTGAGAGATGTAGCGTACAATGCTCGCTTCTGGTGTTACTGGAGAGAGTTATTTGAGTCTTTTGAGTCATTAATTTCGTTATCAATGGAGCTTAAAGGGCAAAGGAGAAAGTCGGTTGTATGATTTTATCAATTTCGATTGTACAGTGTAAAAGGTAATATCAGCGAAATGAGTTGAAAATTAAATTGTACAACCAAAAAATATTGACATCAAGAAGGAATATGATAATTTTAAGTTGATGAGACCATAATAAAAATTCAGTTTATTGAAAAATTCAAAATAAGAAGAATTGGATGAAAAAGAAGTACAAATGACGTAAAAAGGTGAACAGATTTATTTTTATTATTTAATATTTTTAATATTGTGGAGAATTGCATCGAGCAGCTTTAAAAGTTGAAATATATTTATTAAGAACACAGAAACAAAGCTTTACTGAACATAAAAACACACAAAAAAGTAGATGAATGTGAGCGTTATGCCTTACCGTCTCACTGCTGATTTCTAGTCTGCCTATGTAGGCGCGAAACCATCATATGATCATGATGTAATCAATGACGTAACATGGCACCATACAGAATATGAGAACTGTTAGCCACTCCCACAATATATAATACATAATGAATAATATGAAAATAAGTTATTTCAATATACAAATATTGTGAAGCACTGAAATGGCTATAATGTTACAATAAAACTTCAAAACCATTCTAATGAAGTTCTAACATATTTGAAGATTATTATTTTTTACTTTTTTTTTTAAATGAAGCACTTTTGTGATCAAATACTTGCTCAAAATTAAAATCGTCGAGTAAATTAAGTGTCGTAAAAAATATTCATTTGTGATCACTAAGGACACGAAGTACTCATTTCTTTTTCTTCCAACTGAAAGAAAAATCAGTGAATAAAACTATCCACAAAAATATTAAATATAAGTTTAAGCTTCAAATTTACCATAGTAAATTTAAATTACAAAATATTTTTTAGCTATAATAGGGATGTCCAGAGAATAATAAGAGTTATTTATTTTAAATGAATTGTTATTTAAAAATATCGGTCTGAAGCTCTTCACATTTTGAAACCGCATTCACTAAAAATAGATATTAAGCATAATAATACATTAAAACATCTATTTATTTATTAGTAATATTCTATATAAATAACAAATTTTACTTAATTTTAATTTAATTATTGCTTCTCTTATTTTTACCCATTATCCTAAAAGTTTGTATTTACGCATTAAAAGTATATGCTTAAGAGTGGTAGTGGTTTTCTTTTCTCTTCTTTCTTTCTTTTTCTTTTTTATTTCTTTTTTTTCCTTGCTTTTTTTTAATGTTCATAATTTTATTTTCGTATCTTTTACAAAACATCACAAATTAAAACATATTATTCACAATGCACTGAATAATGTTTTTAAAAAATAAGTTGGCCACAGTGCCATTCTAAGACTAAACAAAGTTATTGACCAGCAAGATCATACACAATTTTCAAAGTAGATGCCCCTATTTTCGTCTCTTTTATAAATTTAAAGCAATAGATCCAAGATAAAGAAAAAAAAGTTGAAGGGGATAAAAAAAAAAAAACGTTTGCATAACATTTATCTCTTTTGATATTTAAAACTCTTTCTTGAAAGAGAATTAGTTCGATTTTAATCAATATTTATGCGCTGTGATTTCCATAAAAAGTCTATCATACCATAAGCTAAAATGAATTTGCATGAAGTTTCATTTACAACTAGAATAAATTTTCAGCTTAAATGGTTTGAGCATCTAACTATGCTCTTCTCCTTTTCTTTTTTCTTTCACTGATAAAAGTGATCAAAACAAATTTTTGTTTTGTTTGTGCATGTACAGAAAAGAATCTACTTATTTAAAACAACTCGCGCATAGCATTGAATGGACATACATTTGATGAGTTTTCATTATGGTAAATAAATTTTAAAAGCATTGCGTCTACACAAGTAATCGATAAAATCTCTCCACTTTCTATACAGGAAATCTGATGATCATACAGCTAGTAAGTAAACAACATCGCCGGAACGATATACACTGCTTCATTCAACTTGATTCAACTCATTGAGCCATAAGTGCTTGTTGGAGCGAGTTAAAACGTGTCAACAGAGATAAAGAACCTTATAGACAGAATTCCTGGTGATTTTTCAAGCATGCGCGAATGGTAGCTAGAATATTTAAGCGTAGCAAGACAGTAATTCTATTAAAATCATAATAACGGCTTTTACAGATAAGTGAGTATGATACAAGAAAGTCTAAACTTGATTCGTAAAAATCACTGATTTATATGTCAGTTTCAAAAGAGGTTTATTTATAATAAGATAAATACGACTATATTTATTCAAACAATTTTTGATCTGAATTTAAATAGAAATAAAACATAAAAATAAATTTAAATTTTAAAATAATAATTTAAAATTAAAATTACAATTTTTTATCTAGATAATTTAAAGTGATAACTTTAAATTAAATTTAATAATTTAAATTTAATTAATAATTTAAAGAGTTTAAAAATAAGGGACAAAAAATAATAAAAACATACTTTTATTAATATAATAAAAAAAGAAAAAATTTTAATTAAAAATAGCTTTAAATGATTTTAAATATTCTTTACATCGATAAAAATATGCTAAGTATGAATTTCAATCATATTTATTTTGATTGAAATTCTACGGGATTTTAAAGAAGCTACAGGATTTGTTTTTTCTTAAAACACTCCTTATCACTTTATTTCAAATAACCCTCGAGTTTATGCTTTTATTTCGCATTCCTTTTTAAATAGTTTTTAAACACTGTATTGAGTGTTTAATCTTAATATTAAAAAAATTAATTTTTATTTGATAACTTATTATAAATATTGTGTAATTTCGCAATTCATTATTTCACAAATTTCAATGACATACCACCTCTCAGAAGGGAAATTTAAAAAAAAAAAATTGATCTATTAATTGGCAATTATACTTTGGAAGTATTGAAAGAATTATGTATTATCAAATAACTAATATACTAAACTAATATATTATCAAATAACTAATATGACTTTATAGAAACACAAGATATTATAGATGCAGAAAAAGAATGAAAAATTTCTATAACATTAAAAATCAATCTGACTATGCATATATGCTTGTTTCAATTCTCCTAAACAATATGCCAACTCAATCAAACTTTGCATCCTTATTATTTAAGGAAAAATAAATAAATTTTCAATTGAAAAGAAATAACTGAAATTAATTTCTGCAGTAGAGAAAATACTATCGCAAGAAGGACTTTTACGCTATTTTACTATTAAAAATTTAAAAATCCATTTCTAAGCAAATTTATTTTTTCAATATTTGTTATTTCATCGAATTTAATTGAAATATCAGTTGATTTTGAAATAAACTTTTCCACCCATATTTTGTAATACTACTCTATTTTTATTTTTTAATAAATATGTTTTATTTATTTATTTTTAATTTTTTGAACCGCTTTTTTATTCTATTAAAAAAATTATATGAATAAATATTTCCAGACTTATAAGCAAAACACTAGAAAAACAATCAAAAATTTCAAAATAGACGATTAGCAGTTTAAATCAGGAACAACTACTCGTGTAACTCATTTTCATGTTTTTTAATGGAAAATGAATAATTTAATTAATTATCTAAAAAACATTAGAACTGTTCTTATACATCAATATTTTAATACAAAATTTAAAATATATATTAAATAATAAGAAGAAATCGAGAAAATTAACTTTTTTTGGTTTTTAAAAATTATTTGTTTATTTAGTATTCTTATTTTAAATTTTAAAAAATTCTTCCAACTATAAAAGGATTTTTTATAGTATGTTTTATACAAAAATAATTTTTCGATTAAAAATATTAAAAAAGAAATTATTGTAATCTCAGGCAAAAACGAGTATATCAGCTAGTTAATAATAATAATAATAATACAAAATTCTGCGTTTAGACACTTGAAATAAGTCAGGTTAAATAAATGCAAATGGGGTTAAACCATTGAAAGTCGTAGAATGCTACTGTTTATCAATTCCTAAAAATATCCTGATCCTGCTCTTCATCAGTTTTAAAGTCATAGAATTCCTTCATATTTTCCATTCGTGCCCAGAAGAAGAGTGCAACAAGACGTTTACTGGCAGAAATTCATTTAAAATAACCAAAATTATTTTTATGAAAAGAGGCATAATATACAAAGATGTGCAAATGCTTAAAATGTGCATTTAAAAATGGTTGAAGTGAAATTATCTTCGAATTCGAAAGGGATAATTTCAGAGATGGAAGATTATTTTTTCAATCAATTCATAAGCAAGATTTTCTGTAATAACAAATGTAATAAATATTCACTGAAGAGCACAATAACATGTCTATGTGTCAATTTTTTGAAAATGAAATTTTTATTGTTTAAAATAAATTAAAATGGATAGAAATATTGCATAAATTAATCTACATATTTTCAGAATAGAAAGTTATTTAGAAATTATGGTAATACATGGAGCTTGAATCCAATTAAAGTGAATTAAATCGATTGCTATACGAACTACTTTGAACTTAAAACATCATATATTCAACATTTAAAGGGAACCTTTTCTATTTTATTTGATTAAAATT
>JAPMOR010112250.1:0-13949 GCA_026543865.1 Argiope aurantia
GAAACTAGCAGAAAATTGAATGAAAAATAGTATTCAGAAAGAAATTAGGAACTTTCTGATAATTGCATAATGAGTAGATTCTTTAACAGTTTCAGATACGGCATATTTCCTCACTTATAGATCTTTGAAGTGCATGGTCGCACGAAGTACGTGCACTTACATACTATATTTTGTACAAGTGTCTCGAGCTGGTGTTGTAAGTAGAATGCAAGTGCAAAATCCATACCACTAACTCTCTTTGAGTATATCAGGTTTTCAACATATTGTTTGCTCTTTATATTAATAAAATGCAATCAAAATCAAAATGAAATAAAAAAAAAATTCTTTTTTCATGGATTTGTGAAAATTAGCTGTGCATTGCTTTTGAGAACTGAAATATTAGAAGTATATTTTGCGCCTTCTTGGATCTAATTAATATGTCTGAATAATTGTGAATGAATTAATTTCTAAGAAAAATTAAAATGTGGAGAAAAGAATTCATTTTTTCAAAATAAATGAACAATTTCTTTGTAGATTAAAAATCTGTTTTGAATAATAATGAATGCATTTGAAATATATTTTTATATTGCAGCAACAAAAATATGTTAGAACAAAAAATATTGTTGATACTATTTTATTATAAACATGATACGATTGTTTTTCAGAATATACTATAAATCAATTATAATTAAAAAGCAATCATATTTGATAAATTCTTTGGTTCTTCCAAATACAGCGTATTTGGCTAAAAACGCAACCTAAAAATACAAAGTAGTATATATTTATACGATATAGATGATGTAAAATTGTATTCTACCGAATACAATTTTATGGTTATACGAATAGTAGCCCAGAAATGTAATAGGGGACTAGAAAAAGTAATATTATACAGCCCCCCCCCATGTATGTATATTTATCTACCTTTAATCTGTGTATATTTTCTTTATTTTCATTATATATATTTAAAAAATACTAAGAATCGCATTGCTATTTGTTTGATTTTGATTTCTTTTAGGACGCATTAATCAAACCCTTTCAATGATTGGTTGGCATTGATTGGTCTTTTAAATCAATACGTCTAATAACTTATTACATATTGTATTTATAGATAAAATGCAATTAATTAAAATAACTCTGAAATGAATTAAATTTTTTTAATTATAAATTACATTAACATGAAACTTTACTTCTTTATGCTCATGAGAAATTAAATATCAGAAATTAATTTTCACTCATTATAGAAATGACTGAAGAATTATACCCAGTTTCGAGTGAAACTACAAATTTTCATAAGTATAAAAAAAATGAAACGCTATAATTGCCACCCACACCTATTTTTCCTAGCATTCATTTAATTCTGGATGTTTTGAATTTTATTTATGTCTTGAACAATGATTTAAATTCAAGTTTTACTTTCGAGGGATTATATCAATTGTTCTTCGATTCCCATTCAAATTATGCAACACTTCTTAAATAAAATACAGAATTTATTATAATTATTTTGTATTGTATTTTATAATCGATTCCTTTTAATATATTTTTTTGAAAACAATTCTCCCTTACCGGACCTAAGAATATAATATTAATAATGAAATAAATTAAAATATTAAAAATTCAGACACGTGACAAAGGGGAAAATTATGTGCTTAATAATTTATTCATTTGAAAATTATTTTCTAAATTGTCGATTATAATTTAAATACCAAACAATCTGTAACATAATTTAATGTAACATACACATAAAAAACCAAAATTTATCATAGTGAGTATATATAAAAAAGTAAAGTACATAATAAATAAATTATTAAATTTTAAATTAATTTTTAAGAATAACAAATTATCACTTTCAATATAACAGGGTTTTCTTACTTACTTTTAAATGAATGTTATGAAATTAAAGGAACAAATATTACATATTAGAATTATGATCGAAATCTATTGCTTCCTCTTGGAAAGGTGTTATTTAAAATATATCTTCAAACTTCAAAATTGAACTTGTAGGAATTGCCTTGAAAGACCGAAGATAAGCGTTCTCGGTGCTTGCCGCATTTAAGTACCGAGTGTTATCTAATTTTCTGCTGTATCCTTTTTCTATTTATCTTCATTATTAGGACGAATCGGTTTTTGTTGTTCTATATCTGTTCTTATTACACGCAGACGTAGACAAAAATATTATCAATAAGTGAAGAGAATTGGGAACATATGTACAAAAATGTTACTGCATTGTTATTTTTTTATCTTTAATAAAATGCTGTCACGAATAAAATGACTGAAATGCAAAATTGATGACGAATATTTCTCTTAAAAACTCAACGATAAAAAGTTTATTGAAAGAAAGTGCTTTGCTGGCATTTTTCTATCGAATTTTTTAAAACTGATTTTTGATATTTGATAATGAATCAATTTTTAAATTTTTTGACAAAAGTTTTATAAAATTTTGTCAAGCAGTTCATATCTGCTTAACATTTATCATCAATACAACTGATTCAAAGAGAATTAGACTGGAGTCAATTCATGCTGAAGTGATATATCTGAAATCTCCCCTCCAATTTTTATTTTTGAATTAGCAATGAATCTTGAGGGAGGAAAAAGACCAGTATCTGAATATAAAGTAATATGTATTAGGAGTATACGTTATTTAGATCCATTTTTTTGTGATGAAATATGCGTTTATTTTAGAACAAAAAATGAATGAACAAATGAACCAAAGTACTGCTAATCGCTGGTTACTACGTTTTCCCACCTCTCAGGCAATTTTTGAATTCCACATCGAAAAAAAATATCCCCTCTTTTGAGGCGATCCAAATTATGAAAAATTTTTGATTTCTGCGAAAGAAGTGAACCGGTGACATGTGAAATCGTGTTGCATCTTTGAGCTCAAGCTGTAATCAGATGGGACAATGTTCAGTGAATACGGCAGGTGCAGTAAAATATCCCATTTGAGCATTTCCAAAGATTTTCATGACTTTTTGCGACAGGATGCTGAGCGTTTTCATATAGAAGAACAACTTTGTTATGCCTTTGCTCGTGTTGCTGTCGTTTTCCTCGTCACACTCAGGTCAAATGAATCAGTTATTGTCTATACTGATAATCTGTAATGAGCCACCAGGTTGTAGCAGCTTATAACAACCTTTTGGTATCTTTAAATACACAGCATGACATTAGAACCCTGAATATTCTTCTTCTGTATTGGTATTAAGGTTGATGGCAACCTTTTGTATAACATTTTTTTTTCATTTCTTTTGTATAGCATTTTTTTTTCATTTCTTTTGTATAGAATTTTTTTCATCTTGGGATTATTTTAGAATATTCATTTCTCATCCCTAGTCACAATCTGATGTAAAAAATCCTCTTCCATTGTTTTCTATGAATCAGTCGCAACAAGTGAAATATCGCCTTTCAGCACGTCTCGGTTTCTGTTTATAAGGCACCATATTGCTTTATTGCCCTTCATAATGCTCATATCAAACGAATCAGTTGTAGCCTATACTGATCAGTTATAGTTGTAGCAGTTAAAGCAGCTCATAGTACGTGATAACCTTTTGATCCCAACTGATACATTCGAAATGGGAACGAGTGACCATTGACGATGTATCGATAGGTGATAAGTTTTCCAATGAAATAAAAAATGGTGAAATCGGTAAAGCGTTTTAAAATAAGGATTTCTGCTGCAGTTTTTCTCTTAATGAAATGCAGTGTTTATGAGATATTTCTCAAAAATGAGTAATGCTGGACAGGGGACCATTAATGACATATTAAGATGTCTTTATCTTTAACATAAAATAAAAACATTAAAAACAGAGTCAATGCTTTAAGTTTGGAGAACTAGTTTTTCGAAATCTCTTATTTTAAATATATAGATTTATTAGATGTTTATATATTTTCGTTTATAGATGCCGTCGCAGTCATAATGGTCATGTGCTATATAGGATACTCCTATACTAAATAGTGTTGCAGTTTATCTGTTTTTAGACATTCCATACTACAGAAATCTGAAAAATGAGATAAAAAGGAAAATTTATTCAATTTTTGGTTTAAATGAACACATGAATATTTATATATTTAAGACAAAGCGATAAGACTTATAATGCCTTGAAAGTGTTTTTTCATCCTATGTATTGATTAAAAATAAATCTGAAATACGGTTACAACTTAAACCTAACTTATACTTAAAAGTAACATAAATAAATAAGGAAAATATAATAAAAAGTAATAATATAATATAAATAAATGAGGAAAGAGGCTCATGCGTCGCATTTTATTAAATAAATTCAATAATAAGTCATAATAAAAGCTATTAATTATTATTATCAGTTATTTACGGCACAATATATATATGGGATGAAAGAGGACCGGAAGCAGGAGGATTTAAAAAATGGGTTTTCCTTATTTGTGAAACAAATAATTTTGCAAAAAATACAAATTCTATGAATTATAATTAATATTAGGATAATAAACACACTTTATTTATCAAATGTAATTCATGGGAATCCTACATGTTTTCTTCATTACGTTAAATTAATTGTTCGAATAATTATATAAGCCGAACTTCTATTTTATTAATATAGCGTAAAAACGTTGATGCAGAATATAGAATCATACAGATAATTTAGAACAAATTCATATTTATCAATGTGAATAAAATATAAAAAGCGATTAGTCTTACATAAATTATAAGTATGTTACAAATGCGTTGAAATGTGAAGCTAAATTTACCAGTTCGTTAAAAGGTTAGAGAGACGTATAAATTCTTAAATTCGCCTATGGGCAAGACGCAGTAGTATAGACGCTAGTAGTACTGTCATCTATTAATTAACTATAAGGGTAACAAATTTTGCTCTATGATATCCCTCTGTTTGTACTAAAATGTACAATAAGTTCAATAATTAAATTACAATATCAAATTCAATATGTATCATTAATTCCATTCAAAAGAGCAGCAAGTCTAAAAAAGGATAAATAACCTCATTTAAGAAATATTAGGCAAATATTAAATGAATTAATTTTCTGCATTATCAAAGTCCAAACGATATCTCAATTCAGTTCTGAGTTTCTATCTGATTATTTATATGCTATTCTCCTTATTTCACAGAAAATGAGAAAAACTTCTATCTAAAGCTGTAAATCTGCCACTGGGATAAGAATATTTTTGATTTTACTTATAAAATTGGATCTATGAACTATCAAGTTCCATAGGTTTTATCCCATAGGTAAAAATAGGTTCCATAGGTAAAAATAGGTTCCATAGGTAAAAATATGCTGAAATGTCGATGTTTTCTCGCACATATTTTCTTTTAAGATTTAAAGTTTTTTATTTTTATTTTCAAATCATCAGCTGGGCAAAATCACTTTTTGGTTGATGCTTTTTGATTACAGTTGACTGAATTGTACACGTTGGATTCAAAACATTTTTTCTGTTAGAATGTTTTATTTGAAGATGATATTCATTTAAATATATAACACGAAGGAAAATTTTATATTTGTCTGACTTTCCAACGATTTTATAACATTACACTAAAGATACAAGAATAAAAAATTATTTCAGAGAAATTATGGCAGTATTTTTAATCTCTATCTCTTATTGTAACTTATCTGATTGGTCAGATCTGTATTTTTAGACCACTGTAGTGGGAATTAACTTTTCTGTTACATTCTGATAGTAAATCATGAATCAAATATATTGTAATTAATTGTATTCGACGTGTTTTGAAACAAACGAAAAAATTTAAGCTGAAATTTTGAAATATCGCAGAGCATGTTGTTTTCTAAGATAGAAACTTCTATTTAAATGATGTATCAATTACATTTAAAACAAATGCGGAGAAATTAATATTTCTGATAATTTCTCATTCCGTATGTCGGAGTTAAAATGAATAGCACCTCAATATATATGTGCAATTTGTTTGATTAAAAAGAGTATTATATTTGATCTGTTACAATATAAGCATATGCAACGAAGCATTAGTTATCCTAATGCACTTATTTGATCTTACTTCCCGTTACTAAACAATATAATTGTGAAAGGAATTACAATTTACTTTAATAATATATTTTTTTCTTTTTCTGTTAGAAATTGCACAGCTTTAATTATGCAAAGGAAAAAAAACTTGAGTAATTTATTTCACATGCAAGCAATTATACCATAAAAAAATGCAACACTTCTTTTCTTTAAAAATCCTGTACTAAATATTCTTATTTCTGAATTTCTTACAGTTTCTTAAAGTTTTTAATAAAAAAAGTGCCCGTGTAATACATGATTAAGAATCTTGTCTCAGAAAAATGACTCAACTGCAAAATTGATTTTTTTAAAAAAAAATATTCAATAATTGTGAAAACATATTTGACATTCCAATATTACATACGATTCAAAAGCATTTCCTTTTCAATTTTTTAAAAATGAAATTTCGTATTTCAGCGACACCTTCGATTATTTATTTCTTGTGAATCATCCATTATTCACAGAATAATATAGTTTAAAGAATATATTTTAATTAGCGAGCAAGTGAAAAGTGTTTAGATTATAAAATTTAATAGGATTTGGAAGATTTAAATAAATTTTTTTTCTCAAGCAGGCAACTTTAATTTTTTTTTGCTGTTTACTGGATTAATAATTATTTCAATGTAACATTTTCATCTCTTATCTGGCTTTATGACAATTCAGAGATTGATTTAAGGTTTCTCAGTTGATTGCTCTTTTTCTTTTAAACGTTCAACAAATCGGGTATTTTTAATGTTATCGGTGTTTCTTGGTTTCAAATAGAATAGTGAATTCAAAAAAATAATTCATCTTTCACTTTCTTCCCCAATATAGTACATTTTGTATTCATCATCACTCATTCGGATAAGAATCCAATTTGTATTTTGGATTTCGTTTGATAGATTGGGTACAAAATTTGACTTAGTTTTAAAAAAACCGCATTGGATCCATATCAAATTGCATTCATTTCCACCTCATAGGATGAATTTAATAAGATATTAATACTCTACTTTAAAGTGATTAAATACTACTAATCTAAATTAATTCAAATTATTATAATTATATAAATTAAAAGTTTTCATTTATTATTCTACTTCATAGATTGTTGAAGTATTGAGTTATTGTAATCAGTGCTAGGATTTAACTCATAAACAACTTATCTGTTGGTGGATTAGGTCAAAAATTCGATATACATTTACTATTATGTATAAGTGGGAAGGATCACATGAGAAATTTCATTCATCTGGCTCAATGGTATTTGGAATAATTACAATAGCCTCATGGACGGACAGAAAAGAATATTTTCTAATAGTTAAGACATCGTTTAAAATTGGATACAAATCTTTAATTATGGTTTAAAAACGCATGCCAAATTCTATATAATTATTTTATGTCATTTTGAGATTACAATCTTCATCGGCAGGTAAATATTTTCCCATAAATGTTTTTTTTTTCAATCTCAAAGAGTTCTAAATTTTGAAATGAAACTGAAATGGAATGCTTTGGTGATAATATTTTCTGTGTATAAAGAAGTAAAAAGAAAAGGACACCATTTTTTAATATGTCATGGATTGGACGTACTGAATCTATTGTTTGGGCTCTGCTATGCCTGGATAAGTTGGATTTCCTCCTTTGGTAACAACTTAAATCACTCGTTTATAAGACGATTATAGATGATCTCATCACACGAATCTCCAACATTACGACAGACACCCCCAGCATATAAGACACCTTTGTGAGCATTCAATAATCGTCTCTTTGTCGCAAATCAAATATATAATAATAGTCGGGGTCACAATTTGAAACACCCGCTTTAATCATTCGTCTTCTTCCTCTTTCTGGCAATGATCGATATACCACAAGCTATGTTGTAACCATACTGCCAAATAAATATTTTCTTGTTAAGATGTTAAACACGATTTGTCATACGATTTTTGTTTTTGATAAATATTTTTTTCTAATTATTTTAATTTTCCCCTTTACTGATGTAATATCCTGTATTAGTATTATCGCAATTTCCACAGATTTCAAAGCAATTGAGCAAATTTTAATAATAAAAAAATTCGAGTAATTTTAGTTATTACACATTAAAAATTCGTAGTAAAACATTTTTAGTTGCACAATTTCGAAATAACTTACAACAAAATTTAGTAATGACAAATAATACTTGCAATAATTTGCGGAAGCATTAAATAAACACACACTAATTTTTGTAAATAAATAAATGTTTTATTTAAACATGAAGTGAATGACATTTTTCATATAATTGCCTTTTTCTATAAATATGCACGGAAAAAAATTAAGGAAGAAATGCTGACAGATGAATATATATTTTTTTTTCTTTGCATAGAATTTAAAGACAAAAATTCAACAGTTCAGAATTTAACAGAGTCAAATACTTGTTTATGTATTCACTACAAATAAATTTTAATGCTTTTGTTTCAGTTTAGATAGATTATTTAATGACTTGTTGACTATAAAGGATATTCAAAGCTTTATGGACACATCATAGGGTCGCTGCTATTCCACCCCAAAGTTTCATTCTTATTTTGAATTTTTAACCATTTCAAGAGGGGAGCGAAATACTCAACCAAGGGCCTGGCATTCATTTTGTGCGTTGCTCCCTGCGTTATAACTTTCATGGCTTCGTTCCAATGGACGGATTTACCAAGGCTCAACATATCGCTAAAAATATTAAAAAAAACAGCATTAAGTATTTATCACATTTCTAATTGGAGGATATTTCCTTTTAAGGTATAAATAAAATCATTTAATTTTTCAAAATTCCATAAAAAAAAATACTGTACCATTTTACATTTTAAATTCAAAAAGAGCATGAAATGAATAGCCTGCTTTACAGCATGCATAATTTGATAGCATGCTAATTTTTTTCGGATCAAATTTTCGCTTTCATCTACAGGAAATGTTTCAAGGATTTATGGTATTTTAATTTCAGCGTTTAACAAGAATTACAATATTAAATTAAATGATTTAATAAAAATTACAGCTAAATTTTGAAAGTCAGATACGTACCCCAACAACTGTCCTGCCTTCTTGTTCTTGTATATATCGCATTTATGCAGAGGTCCTTTGTATCCCGCTGCGTCGCATAGTGCTTTATGGAACTGAAACTGGATAACATGGCTGACAAAATATCTACAGAAAAAAATATTTCAAATTCAAAACATGAGAACAAAGCATCTTCATATTATATATATATATATATATATATATATATATATATATATATATATTAAAATCTAAATTTAACCCTAGTTAATTCCCAAAATGTTATCTTAATTTAGCCCATATTACCTTCATTCCAAATTGTTCTCTTATTTCCTAATAAAATTCCACCTTTATTTTTTAATTAATTCTACACGAGCTCGCTCTAAAATTGCTGAAATCGACGAGTTCCCATACTCCGAGTGAAGGGATAAAAATTTGTTGATCTAAACACTTTTTTTTTAAAGATCCCTATAATTCCTTTGCCTAAATCGACGCATATAAAAAAATCCTTTTCAAAATTTCACAGTATATAATCACGGGGACAAATATTTCATTCGTTCTTTTCTCTTTTGGCTTCTGTGTGGACGTGCCTTATCGCTTCTGCTTGTACATAAATTATGCCTCCCGGGATGGAATAAAAGCGAAGTTTAAAATTCGGAAGTGTCTTCTCTCTCTTCGGGCCTCTTTATTCATTGCTTTATTTAAAAATTATTCCTTATATATCATTTTTTACGGCTAAATACTGGATTCTCTTCCTTAAAAACTTGTTCAAGGAACTTATATGCATCTATATATCGAAAAAAGAAGAAAAATTCATTATTTTTGAAGAGGATTTGTATGCATATTCATGATGGAATGGAAATATACGTATGTTTACCCATGTAAAAATTAACCAATCATTGAAAAATTTACCAAACTAATACATATTATGACAACATTTCAAGCAATGCAGGAAATGAAAATGATTTTTGGAATGGAATACAATTGTATGGAATGTATAAGTTTCAACAAGAACTTTTAAGCTTTTATTTATACGTTAAATAAACAAAATAAAGAAGAATTCCTCTCTAAATAAATATTAGATTACTAATAAATACAAATATTTTTTTACTAATTTTCATAAAAACTTCACTAACGCCACATTTAATCTTACATGCATTTATTGACTTTGTAAAAAACAAAAATAAAATAAATAACTTCCTTGCTCGCTAGGGCTGAGAATTTCAGGGCGATTGTATGCTCCGATGCCAATATTTTAGTTTTTTCAGAAAATTATCAATTATTTAATTTAAATTAAATTAAATTAAACTTTTATACAATATGAAGTGCGCCATGTAGTTTAGAATCAGTGAACTTTTGTCAAATTATCACTATATTAATAATAAGGAATTACGAAATATATTAATAACTAAAAACTAGAAAATAATAAAAACATGAAAGTGCTAAAAATCCGTTTTTTTAGCGTATTAAAAATTTGAAATTTGTTTTATAAATTCTTTATTCTTTTTATGTTTATAAAATTTTTCATAATGAACTGTTCTTACCTTATATATGGAACATCGGCAATTACGTGGTATTTAGCTGCTGCATCCAAATCATCGTTGGTTCTCTGGACTGGTGGGCAAAGTCCTTGGTATTTCAATCTGGATGGAGAAAAATAAGCATGGTAGCAGTTGCATTACTCTTATCTTCTCTTTTGGATACTAGATGGCGATACCTGATTAGGCCATCCCATAATGCATTGTGATTGTAAATAGAAGGAGATGTGACGCTGAACTGTGAAGCGCGCGCGTGAATGTCTTGTCTTTGTGTTTGCAATTGTTTAGTGTGTGAATGTGATTATTAAAGAAATGTTTCCAACAACATTCGTCCTGTTGCTTCCTGCGCAGATCATAATAATCTACATTCCACCACAGCATGTATTTTTAAAATTATTTAGATTTTTAAGAATTATCAATTTACTTTTACCTTTGACATTAAAATACGAAATATTAGATTTATATTATACTTTCTTATTTTTTAAAATCACTAAAAGCTTATTTTACCTAAGTTTCCACCATTCAGAGTTGAGTTCATTTCTCTTAATACTGCCGTCAAACACTTTCCATCGCCATGCGTCGATGAGATAGCCAAAAGGCAAGAAAGCAATCTTGTCCAAAGCTGTGTCCATCAGAGTGTTAATGTCGCTTTCTGTAAAACATACATGGCTTATTCAATTGACTATCGATTAAGAAGTTTTTAATAAATCATGATTAAATTATTTAAGGGAATTCTTCAGATTATCAGTAAAAATGATTAATAATAATTTGTATTATATATAATAATTTCATCTTTTTAAATCTTCATTCCCATAAAAGGAGTAAAAACAATTAATTTTTTTCTATAATTGTTGAGAATGCCAAGTTAATATGATCAAAATTTCTTAAATAAACTATTGTTAAAATAATTTTAAATTTGAAAATCCATAAAAATTAATAATTGATTTTTATGTTGATATATACTTTTTTAACCTTAAACATCATATTATTTACCTTCATCTTCAGATACTTCTTCGAGAAGATCTACTTCTTTCAGATGTTTTGGAGTTGCTACTGACAAAGCTATAGTATCTCCTATTGCTTCATGGAAACCTAAAAGAAAAAGAAAAAAAAAATATTTTTTCATATTTATTTTGATATACAATTTTATGAATATTTAGAAAATCGGTTTAATATTTTTTTAAAAATAAAATAGCTTTAAGGATTTTATGATACAATAAGCTTTGCCTACATGTATTTTTATGATGTTTTTCGTATATAATTTTTTGAATTTATTAGATAATTCATACTTTCTAATTCTGATAATTGAAAGTTTTGGATAACAAATTATTAACAGGCTGTAATCACTTCGTCACAAAATATCAAAAGTGCAATGTAGTGAAAGAAAATATTCGTTGAAACATTGGGTATTGGAAGTTTGATTTATATGTGCGAATTTTATAGAGAATTTTAGCCCAGTTTTCACAGATTCTATCCAATTATTTTTGACAACTATGATCGAAAATTAATATCATGGAAAAGTACCTTTTTTTTACAGGGATTTAAGTCGACATATTATTTGTCGCCAATATATAGAACAACCAGAAATATTATAACATTTTCTAAATATTCTATATATCGAACATAATCGTAAAATTTGTATATTTAGAATTATTTCCACACATAAAACTTTCAAATGAGTTAAATTTCTTTCATACATTAAATAAGGGAAAGTACAAAATATCAACGGAGTTTTAAATGTTCAAATTTTATATTTCAGTTCTTTAATCGTAAAAATATTTGTACATGAATTTTTTATGCATGATATGAATATGTAAGCTAAATTTCCTACCATTTCTTTTTTTTTTACTTACCATGAACTATAAATATCATTGTATCCTTAAAACTTGCATAATATTATATTGTGCTAAGAAGGATTTCTTACCTGGATTTGCTCCTTCTCGGAAAACTAAAGCTTGACCAGCGTAATACATGAAATATACGATGTGGCCCATTTCATGGTGAACTGTAATGAAATCTTCCATATTTACTCGAGTACACATTTTGATCCTGAAAAAATAAAGTTTCCTTCTTTTATATTGTTCGTGCCAAATAAAAAAATATTATTTAGTCTAAAATTCTTCCCATGCTTTAAATGATTTGTTTAAATTTATAAAGAAATTTCACTTTTGATTGCTAAACAATAAAACAATAATACATTCATAGGTAAATGATTTGTTCAAATTCTTGTATTTTTATTCTAAATAGTTGTAATATAAAGAAGAGGTTTTTCATTCTTATACCTAAAATCTTTTCCATCTGCGAAGTCCCAAGCAGAAGCATGGCAAACCATTTCTCTGTTTTTGGGTTTTTCAATGATGGAGCGTTGCCAGAATTCTGGTGTCATTTTCTTCAGACCCACGGAGGTGAAAAATTCTTCCGACATTTTAAACATGTCCAGGGGGGTCATTAACTGCGAAAGTAATGCGTTTTTAGGATTTTTACTGACAGAGCATAAACTTTATCGATCAAAATTTTTAGTTTTCTTTTGTCGTGTTAAAACATGCCTTTCTTCTAAGCGAAAAGAAACCTTTTCAATGATATCGAGTGAAAATTAATTTGCTGTGTAAAAAAGGACGTGAGCATAATTTCTGCAAATTTCTTTCAATATTGCGTAAGGTTTCTTTTTTCTTATGTCAATAGACAGTTACCAATTTCAAATAATTTAGAATTTATTTATAAATATGTGATTTTGGGTCAATTGTTCCTTTTTCTTGAGCATGCAAATTTTTTTAATGAAATGAAACATTGGACAGTTTCATTAGAAAGCAGCGAATTTGATAATACTACAAGAAATAAATTTACCTTAGCTACCATTGCATCTGTTACATCAACGAACTTTTTCTTGGGATATGGTTTAACGATATCGAAAATGTTGCCCCATGTTTGAGCCCACATGTTTCCTGAAAAAGAGAAAAAAAAATAATAATTAATAAAAGAAATTGATTTTTCTAAATATTTATTGTCGCAGAACTTACAGTTTTTGTATCACACCTTTCTTGGAAATTTAGTACTACTAAATCAAACTTAACAATCCGTTAGTTGCATTTTTTTTTAACAAATATAATCGCTCTGTATCCGTCAGATACTGTAGTTTATATTTTTAACATTCGTAAATTATACAGATTAATAATAGAATAATTTAGATATATAAACACAATTTAAAGTAGATACAAATAAAAACACAATAATGTTTTTTTTCAAAAAAAAAACTGGGAAGACAGCAAAAAATATTTTTTCCGAAACATAGTGTCATCTAGTTATTGAAAAAATAGCAATTTTGTTTTTGTCAGATAAGGGTGCGACAAACATAATGTTACAAAATCTTTCAATTGGAGTTGTGTGGAAATGCAAAATCATTATTTTCTTACCATATTTCATGCATCTAGCTTCTTGCGTTTATGCTC
>JAPMOR010112256.1:0-15427 GCA_026543865.1 Argiope aurantia
TAATATACTATATTAAATTAATATTCAAGCATTTTTTTTTCAAAAAGAACTAAACGCCTAGATTATTAAAAAAATCACTGTATCAAAATTGAGAAGTTTTGAAAGTTAAATATTCACAAAATGTTGTAACAAGATTTTCGCAATATAAATTATAAGCAATAAAATTTGAAGCGTAATTAAATTCTTGCAGACACAGAATATATTATGCAAATGATGAGAAACCTCAACAGCTCAAAATTGTCTTGTGACTTTAAGGCAAGAAATAATAAAATCATTTTTGAAGGAAAACTTTTAAAATTAAAGTAAACTCAGAAATTCATTTTCTAATGTATCGTATATTATATCCAATGTCAGGTTTTTTTTAGAACTTTCCGACCTAATAAAATCAATGATAACAATGTTGTATTTGTTATTGAAAACTGCCAACTTGAAAGTTGTAGTGAAAATTTTGAGATAATATACAATTTAAATGTTTGTAATATTAATTGTATTCGATTGTTTTGTGAAGAAAGACTGAATCTGCATCACAATTTTTTTAAATCTAATTTCGTTGGTTTCCTATGTAATAATCATCCTGATAATATATTTATGTTAATGCACTGGCCGAAAAATTTATTTCGCTCACATTATTGGAATCACATCTTTAAAATTTATAAATCATCAAAAAAATTCTAATGCAATTTTTGTTTTGTGCCAACATATTGTTATAGCAGTTCCTTGATTATTTCTGTCTCAATTGACATAAAACAAAATGAAAAGTTTACTTCATATTGTAATTATAAACGACCATCTTGTCGAATAATTTGTAAATCGCCGTGATTGGTAAATTATTGTGTGGAAATAGCAATTCGATCAAATTAAGACATTATCTAAAGGAAAAGAATAGCCGTAACTACAAGTAAATGAGACTTTTTTTCATCCCTGCAATTAATAGGTATTAGGCAGAAAAGGTTAGCATTTAAAGATTATGCAATTTTTTTGACATCCAAAATAAAAAGATTTAGTGATCGCACAACCACAGGAGGGAGATTGAGACGATTGACTACACTAACAAACAGTAAATAATTTGCTAATCAACACCACCACCTGTCAAAGTATTTAAGGCCTGACTAGATCTTTTTGTTTGATAAGTAGGATGGAATTTTAAAATTTAATTCTTTCTTTCAGAGTAAAAGCATCTGGGAATGAGAAATGAATCTAATCTATAACTTCAATGAATAAAGTGAATATTTTGCATACAGACGGCATATTACGAGGGAAATCTTAAAAAAAAATTACAAGCAGCAGTATTTGGAAAGTATAAATTGTGGGTGGGAATATTGTTACCCAGAGTGGGGACACATGGCGTTAGTTGCCTTTGATCGGTCGTTCGATGAGATAGTGTTAGTACTGGACCTGAAACAGCGGCAGTATTGGCAAGGCGTCTAGAGAAGTGGTCCGGAGGTGTGAGCCGTGATATGTTTTCTATGGGCCAAGAATGTGTCCCTATCGGACATTCACAGACAAATTGCTGAAGTGTATGGGGGGGCGAAGCAATGACTAGACAACAGGTGGCGAAATGGTGCCGTTCTTTTGAAGCGAGCAGATAGATTTCAGGAGAAGTTTACTAGGGAGGTCTGGAGCCACTTTCCCCATACAGCCCCTATTTGGCTCCCAGTGACTATTTCCTTTTCAAGAAACACTTATCCGAAACAAGGTTCCGAAATTGAAGAAACACTTATCCGAAATTGAAGAAACACTTATCCGAAACAAGGTTCATATCAGACGGATGATGTTCAAAAAGGTACCAAGAACTGACTCAATAGCCAGATACCTGTTATTACCATGAAGGGTAAACAAATTGGTCTAGTGGAGTGATAAATGCCTTAAAAGGTTTAATAATTATGTTGAGAAGTGACTGCCAAATATGTCTCTTAGTTACCATTTATATCCCGTGTCTATAGTTAATAAAATATATTTCCTTTGTCTTGTAAACATCGTATATTGGATTGATTTAGTTTTCTATTTTTAATTTTCCTTCATATTTTTTTTTCAGTTTATGACATTTTTACTTTACTTGACCAAGTAATGTTTTAGAAATATGACACTCATGGTTGTAGAGTAATCATGTTTAAGAAGATTATAATACGTGTTTCGAACATGGTTCAAACTTTTCTGGAAAAAATCAATTTTTAGAATGCATGATACTTTAAATTTATCTCGGCTAATCAGCAACACTTTACAGTACAATGTATTTACGATTTACAACACAACATATTTGCAATATACAGTACAATCTTTTCACAATTTATTATTCAATATATATTTACAGTTACAGTTTTTAGCATCATTCTAATTATGAACAATAATATACATAATATTCAAACGTTGCAACTATAATACGGTAAAAGTATAGCCACAGTATGGTAAAAGTACAGCTATAACATGATAAATTAAAATATTAACACTAAAGCTACCACGAGCGGGTCATTTGACCCGCTTCCAATGGCAATTCCAATGTATCGGTGAAATGCCGGTAGGTTTAGTGTTAAAAAAATGTTAAAATTGAGGTGATGGATAGTATATAGCAAGTGCACATATGAATGGTCAAAGTAAATTCACTAAAATATTTGTAAATGTAATTCTTCTCATATTGATTATGCATTATGTATTTTATTAGTAAGGTTATAAGAGCTAATGAAACTTCAATTGCAGGTATAGTTTACGTGACTGAACTGAATGAGCTTTGTGTGTTGCCATGGGTGGAAGATAAAAATTTCCTTTGACAAGTCTTATGCTAATCTCCTTTCAGCACACTCACTTGCAGTAAGATTGTAGGTCCTAAATATAATCGTTCTTGAAAAAAGAGGACAACATATGAAAAATAAAATTCCTGCTACTTTATATAAGAAGTATATCAGTTCCAAATAGTGATGCTGTTTTATTTTCCATTCGCTTCAGTATTTTCTTAGTGTGGAAATTCGTTTTGGGCTGCTAAAGTTCCTCGTCAATTGTGATAACAATTATTAAAGATTTTAGCAATATGAGTTAAATGTTTTTGATATTGCATTATTAAAAATATTTTCATTGGTCATACAGTCGTTGTCTGTTTCCTCTGAATGCAAAATTTGAAGTCAAACGCGTATCTAACCCTCAAGATGTTACTCGCTTTCCCTTAATGCTACGGAATCTGTCCGATGACTGTAGGGTGAAAGAAGTTCAGCATGTTAAATAACAGAAAATAATATTCTGTTCCAAAAGAAAACATGATTTACAGCTAGTAGAAATCTATTTAAATGCTTGTAGAAATTCAAAAGCAGACAGGAAATTTTCACAAGAAAATAACAATATGCTCAGAGTGCATAGGTAGAGAGTTCACATCATGATCCACACACCAAAGAGAAATTGATTGTTCATGTTGGTATCTTCACATATATAGTCTCCCAAATGGTATCAAATTTTCTAAAAGAATTTGAGAATATTGTCTTCTTTCAGAAAAACTTCTTATTTCCTGCATTTAGTAGAACCTTCACTTTTTATTAATAAATTCATTATCATATTGTCAAATGGCCGTGGGATGAAAACAAGAATGAAATA
Source organism: Argiope aurantia (assembly GCA_026543865.1). Taxonomy (NCBI): domain Eukaryota; kingdom Metazoa; phylum Arthropoda; class Arachnida; order Araneae; family Araneidae; genus Argiope; species Argiope aurantia. The sequence goes on from JAPMOR010112256.1 coordinate 3,577, forward strand.
CACTATAAATTTGTCTTCACAATCACCTTTATTAACGAAAGAATCTGCATTCTACTTTTCTGCCATTTAGTTCCTTTTCTAATTTATAAGATACTTATTATCTTGGTAGGCATCCAAGTATAATAAGAATATCTAGAAATCTTTTTTTTTCAGTGATGAGATTGAAATTGAAATAAAGCAAAATTATAGATTTATAACAATACCAATGTCAAGTGAATTTCCATTTATTTCTCTCTGATGATGAATTTCAATGAGGCAAACTGAAATTAGATGAATGTATATGGGTATAGATAGGTTATAATTTTTATTTTTGTGTTATATAAAATATTTATAAATTCGTTATCTTTAAATGCTTTGCTGTTTGTGTCATAATAATGCAGTAATGTTTGTCATATAATATCAATATATGGGAAATTAGGTATCTGCTATGATTTATAAATACTATTTAAAGCGATTCATTGTGTGATACTAATTGGCAATTATTCAAACGTTCCTGGAAAATAAACTTATTTAAACGTTTTGATAAACCATAGACAATTCGCTTTGACTTACTTCCTCTTAGAACAAAATTAATAAATAGATTGCATTTGCTATCGATTTGTTTGTACAGGCAGAAAAAAAGCAGTTTTTATGTAAGATAAACTTTCAAACACATACTAACGCCATCTGTCAATATTGAGTATCTATTTAGTCAATGAATGTATCTTTTCAGATTCGCAAAAATTCAAAGAGGTGGAAAAATCAGTAGGTACGTGACATGGTTCCAAAACAAATGCATTTCGGAAAGCATAAGAATTCACATACTTGTGCAAGTATTTAGGAGAGAAAAGCTATTACGTATATGGTACCTTTCAAACTATGCAATACCTATTTTATTCGCTTTCATTTTGTCCCCTTCGCTTATCGGTTTCCGATACATATTAAGAAATCTGAAAGCTTCAGTTAGGCGACTCCCTTTTTCTTACACAATCGAAGTGTGACGGCGATCTATTATTCAAAAATTGTCTATTCGCTCCGAGAGTTATTCCGAGATCGATTTCGTTATTTTTATTCGATCGTTTGCTTACCTGCGTGGAATTCGCGTCGTTAAATCTCATGAAAATAGGAATAAAATATGCTTAAATTGATCTTTGCAATCATTTTTATTAACAAAAGATTCTATCGTTTGACTTTATTCCCACTGCATGATACTTATCAAATAAAGTTCTATACTCTCCTGCAAGTCTTTCTAAAACTATTTTTCTATAAAAGTTGAATTTTCTTTCATTTTTATTTAAACTTTATTTTAGAATCATTAAGAAGAGAAGAATTAATGTTTTTTTTATTTGCTTATGAAAACCAAAGGAAAATTGTTAGGGAAATAAAGTTTGATTATATGAATTATTCTTGGGTTTTTTTCATTAATAGAATTCGGTTCAGTGTTATGTGACGTAAATTCAAATGGAAATGTGATGAATGAAAGTAAATCATTGTACTGAATATCGTCTTATCACTATTTAACCTCATAAGTGATCATTTTCAAAGGTTCATAATGGTATCTTTGAAACAGAAAACTGAGCATCATTCCTTTCATAGTATCAATGTTATTGTAATAGATAAAATAATGTTAACAAAAAGTTGTTTTTTTTACTAAATCTAATAAAAATTTCGAGTTTTAATCATAATATTCATTACTTGCATAACTACGTAATATTATATAATCACACACACATATATAAACATGCTATATTGTACTTAAATTTCGTAAACATAATTTTTATTCATAGTTGCTTTGAATTTTTTTGTTTCCACGAAGTCCATTTGTAAAAGTCTCGATTTGTAGTAATCTACTTCTATTAGTTAATTCATAAAAAAAATGTTTCTACATTTTCGCCTCTTCTGAAAATGTGTATTATTATGCCGTAATTACAATATTTTATTCAAATAGTGTTTGCTAGAAATATTGTAAAACGTTATATAATTCTTATATATTTTTCCTTCGATACTGAAATCATGCTTTCTGATCAGACATTCAGACAATCTAAAATTTCAAATTTTTAGAATTGCTTCTTATTGGAAAAATTATTGGATGTTTTACAAGAAACAGTTTACTTACATTAGTAAAAGTTTAATTAAAATGATAAGAGATACAAAAAGGGCGAGATATCTTTTTGAGAGGATTATTTGCATAGTGTCCTATAAATACTTGAAAAATTTCTTAAATTGGAACGATGTTGTGCATTTGAATGTGGTTTGTGACAAAGAAATTCACCAAAAGTTTCTTTTTGTTTTGTTTTGGCAAAAAAAAGTTGAAATTTTTGTCAAATGATGGCGCTGCACTCTAGAAACACAAGTACTGTGGCAATGAGACACTTAAAAAATACAAAGTTACAATTGATGGCTCATTTCTTATTATGCCTGTTATATGTATAATTTAAAGTCTTTATTGTGAATGTGGTATTGGCTGAAAAAACAATATTGAGGAAATTGCTGTATCTCAGTCCCTAATCGTTAGCTGGAACTTTATGAAGGTTTCGAATGCAGAAACGATTGAAGAAAGTTCGGATCCGATCTGTCAGCTCTCCGATCCTGATAACAGATGACTGTCTTTTGTATAATATTTCAAGAAAACGAGAAAGTTTCAGTTAGTAGCACACGACAGTTATCCTTGTTCTCTATTTATGTTAGGTTGCACAAACGGATACTTCAAAGAACCAATGTACACAGCAAGTAACACACGAAAAGCTGGTTTACAGAAGTCTTTGGTATGGTGGATTGAAACCATACGTACTTCTTATTAAATGTCTTATTTCAACTAGCCTTATTAACATAAATATGATATCGTGAAACTATCATAACAATGCTGTTGAATGTTTTGTGTTAAAAGGGAGAGGAAGTCGTAAATAAAACTTTGTAGAAATAGATAACACTCCTCAGTTCATATTTTTTGTCTTGCAGCAGTCAATATCTATAACTATTAAAACTCGCCAAATGATAGCCAACATGCTAAAACTGAGGAGATTCTGCCTTTTCCACGTGTCAGTATTTGGAGTGGTTGGCCACTTTTTGTTGTTGTTGTTCAAGAGTGCTGTGAAAGCAGACTTCTTCTACAGAGCATAGTGCTTGAAAATGCCACTACAAAAAAATGATAATATATTTGTCGGGTTTAGTTCAGCTTCCTAATCCCAGATTGATCCGTTGTCTTGAAAGTAATTCAGAAAATATTTCTTGTTTGCTTGGCAGTCAAGAAGACGAGACGCTCACGTGATGTGATCAATGAGTAGCTCTCAAGGAAAAGAAGAGCAAATTTATTTTAGCGATCACGTGGAAAATCAGCGAATTTCTCAAGAAATTAGTAATTTATGAAGGAAATAAATTTTATTGTCTTGAAGAAATATTCGTAACCGTGATATAGAATTACTTAACGAATATGTATAAAAAAAAGTGTCTTGATGTGAATAAATGGATGACTAGTGAAGAAAACTGTTTCCTGATTTTTCTTGCGTAGAATCTTCTGTTTTTTTTTTTTTTTTTTTTTCAAACTGGAGCACAATGTATGTGCTCGTGAACAGAGCAGAAATATTTCGCTAGGGAAATATCTCCTATATTCGACAATATTAATTGAATCATAATGTCTTTGACACAATAACATAGGATTATTCAGGTTTTACCGAGGTCGGAGTAGTCAATATACGATTATTAGAATATATCTTTCATTTTTACTCACATAGCAGACCGTATAAATTTAAATTTTAAGTGTTTTAACTCTCATTTTTGCACCATCGCCCCTGCAATTTACTAACGGTATTGCCATGGGCTAATCTCGTTACCCTATGTAAGGCCCGATTGAAATATACGTAGTGAGTGCACCGATAATCTGGATAGGAATAATCTTTTTAAAAAAATTGAAAAGCAGTATAATAGAAAATAAATTCCTTTTCTTCATATTGTATATTTTTTCAACACAATAAACATTAACTCTTTAGATAATCAAACGAAGCAAATAACATATTTGCAATTTTTCTTTTATTTTGCCATGGACAAGATATATATTTGTTTGAAATCAGTTAACTCTTGAAAGAAGAAAGAAATTTGAATCGGAAAAAAAATGTTGAATTCTATGAATCACATCTTATTTAAAGGTCAAATATTCATCAGAAATCATAAGGAAAAATAATCAGAAATTGGCTGTTATGATTTCGATAGAAAGCCTCAAAAAATATTTTTATCTGCGACGTTTTTGTCAATAGAATCTTCGCTGAAGATATTTCCAAATAAATTGCATTCATTCCACACTCTTTGTCCGAGAAGGTCTATTTATTCTTCAGTACTTTCTTTTAATCTGTCTGTTGAAAAACTGCTGTTAAAACTTTCCTAAGAAGAAAATAACTGTAGAACAGAAATACTTAAAAAGCGAATCTGCAATTGGAAATTTCTCTGTGAATGATAAGTAAAAACGCTACAAACGTCCTACGGGTACTTGAATAATAAGTACCTTATCAAAGTACTAAGAAAAAGTTTTTTTTAGTATATTTTCTTTGCTCTTTTTTTTTTCCTAAGGCGCATTATGCCTTCTTTTCAAAATGTTGCGGATTCTTAACCTGTTTTATTTTCCCTTCTTCCTTTGTTGTCGTTTGCAGTTACAATTTCGGAACTAAAAATTGATTTTTCCTTATGTTTTACATAAAAGTGGTTTAAAAAATGTATCCTTTGAGTCAGTTAAAATTTCTATATATGTGCTTCCAAGTTAATTTATGCATTATTTTGCGATATTTTGAAATTTTTAACAAAGGGTTTCACTTCTTTTAGATAATAGCATCGACATTTCAGACCACACTGATTTGAAGAATTTTTTGTTGAAAGGTATTTTGAGTTGTTTATAAATAAAAATGTTTCTATTTATTTTTTGTTCATATATTTGAATACATTTCTGTTGTATTATTTTATGCAGAATCAAATAATTTATATATGGTACAATTTAGAGGTAATTAAAACTTTCTCCGGTGATTAAGGTACTTAATATGCGGTTTATTTATGCAAAATAATATTGTACAATATTGCTCAATATTAAATTATATAATATAATATTGCATAATATGGTATAATAAGAGGGTGTTCTACCTGAGTATTGTTAATTTTGTAATCAAAACTATGAATATCAATTATGTCATCTGTTAGGGAAAAGTGATATGAAATATTTGTCGTTTCAAAAGGTTTACTTGCTTTTCAGATTTATCTTAATGTAGTAATAATAGTGGTGAATATTCAAAGGGTGCTTTGCAGAAATATTCTAGAAAACTCTAGAAGTTTGGTCCAAAGTCTCTTCATAAGTCATATTACTGTTTAATATGAAAACAGAACTAACGGGAGTTGTCTCCCCAAATCTTTCTCACTTACTCTCTAATAAAGTTATTATTTCTCTAAACCCGCACAAAATTAAGGTTTTGGATAAACCCTACGAATGCCTTGTTTGGAGTTAGGGAACAATAGTTAAGATTAATTAATAGATCTTTGGTTTAAAGAATTTTATTCGATTTATCGTAGAATTCTTAGCTATTAATTTCTAACATAGCTAATAATACTTGAAAATCAAATTTGTGTTTTAAAAGAGTTTTTTCAATCAATTGAAACTAAAACTTGACACAGAACTGCAATTGTAGTCACAAAATCATGTACCAAATCTGATATATTTAAGTCATTGCGTTGTGGAACTATCGCGTTTACATGTTTCTGATAATATAGAGGGACAGAAGGTCAAAGTCTATGGATTTAGCTCAAAATATGATAGCATTTACAATATAAAAGTTAAATCTGTGCACAGTATTGTATTCCTCTAGCTATCTTTGTTTTGTAGTTATCGTGTCCACATACATTCGAACAACCCGACAAACATAGTTTCTCTGAATGCATTTTGCACAAACCTTGATAGAAATCTTCGAATTTGGTGCAATGATTACATATCAAGTTTTATAGATCTAGATTTAAGTTCTTGTGAATTTTCTTATCCAAAATAGATAGACATAATCCTGAATCGATCGAATTCTTTGATGTCAATAATACTTCATCTTTCCATACTTAGTAAACGCGGCTTAGTTATATTCACGTCCCACTGTAAAGCAACACCAGCGCTATTTTGGGACAGACCTCGTAATGTTTAAAAGCGGTCAGATGACGAGGGCGACACTTTAGTTGGCCCCCACCTCTCCATGCTACACAACGCCAGCAAGGGGACGTTTTGCCCTGATGAATTTAATATGTTACACACACCCTTACAAAACAATTCTTAGATAGATCCGGGTCTCGAACCCGAAACCTACGGCCCACGAGCCGAGACATTACCACCAGGCCACCGTGGCCCTTAGTAGGCGACACAGTAACAGGGGATACATATTTCAAAGCTACGGAGTTTCTAAAAGAGAATCTATCTAACCCTTCAGAATATGGTTCTTCAAATCTGGAAGTGACTTCATAATAAATAAGACATACCTACATTGATTCTTGGAAATAAAAATTTTGTAAAATTTTCCTTTTCAATATTTTTCTTCAATATGCTATTCGTGAAATCCATTTGAAATGATTATAGTTTTAAGTAAATGATGGGAAATATAACAGTATTTAGAGGTTGCTAAGATAAAATTTGAGTGCAATAAAGAAACCTAAAACGAAAATACTAATTAAAAATTCAATATCAATATGAAAGGAACTAAAAATGTTGAATCATATTCATAAAGATTATATACAATTTTCAGAATGTAAAAAATTTTGCTGGCGTCCCTAAATGTCAGTTATTTTTATTCACAACATCCGCGTTTTACTTACTGCTTTAAATATCTGTTTGTATTCCCTGCTTAAATTCAATATTCTTAATCAGTTTATATTTCTTTCCAATACTTTCTTTCAATTTAGCAATAAGTTACTTAAATACTTTTCCTGTTTCAAAATTCTTTTAAACAGTTTTGAAAAGATCTTTATATTTTCGTTTTAAAACAAAAAAAGTTGGAGTTAAAATTGGTTTAAAAGTTTAATAGTTGGAGTTAAAATTGGTTTAAAAGTTGGAGCTTAAAATTGGTTTAAAAGTTGGAGCTTAAAATTGGTTTAAAAGTTTAAAAGTTGGAGCTTAAAATTGGTATGAGAAAAGAAAAATTGTTCTAAACTAATATCAGCTATTTTAATTCTTTATTGATTAATGATTTTGTATCTAATGCATTTTGATTGAAAAGCTACTAAAAAAATTCATTATATATAATTAGTGTAAGTTAAAACACGATTATAATGTAAATATAAATGCAGTCAAATTCTCTTAGAAAAACGTTTAGCTCAAGGAAAGAAATAAAAATGTCTCATTATTTTTATTTCTCAAGAATTTTTATTTAAAAAAAATGAAACTTTCTTGGAAGGAGTCTTATTTTGTAGTCTCAAAGACAAAGAAAAAAAAAACGAGCTTAACATTGTTGTGAAATAGTTTAATTGAAAAAGGTAACCTTTGCTTTAAGTTACTCCACGTGGAAAGAACGAACTCAAGAAAAGAACTTTTGTTGAAAAAAAACAAGAAATATACTCAACGAATAAGAAAAATTCTTAAATAAGAGTAATACTTCAAAAATGAAGTTCATTAACATGACTTTGTTTGTCTTCTATGATCGGTCAAATATGTTCAATTTTTCATCCTTGAATTGATTTGGCTGCCGTTTATCAGTTTTAGGTACTTTTTAAAACGATCTTTTATTAATTGGTACATGTACTTTTAGAAATATTGTAAAAAATAGATGTCTGAGATTGTTAGAGAAATGAAAAAAAAAAAAAAACCCTTAGTGTTTTTTTATGTTATGTTAAATTGCTATAGAAGGCAATATGATAAATTTTAAACACATTTTTGGAATTTAACTTTCATAATAAATAATCAATATTCTTTAAAATAAAGTTTTTTTAAAAAATTAAATCTAAATTCTTCAATTTCACTGATATCTTTTCTGACTGTAAGATGAATGGAATGTCATATTTCTGTCTAAACTTTTCACTTATTTAAATACTTTACTATATTTACAATTCAAAGTTAATTTTATTTCATAAACAGAGATATTAAAACAAAAATATTACATTTCAGTAATGTAACAAATTCATAATTAATTATTTGCATTAAACAATGTTAATATCTCTTTGAACTAGAAGGCGAAGATTTTATTAACATTAATCTATAAGAAACTCTTAGCTAATTTTTAAACTTTATGTTTAATTAAATATGGAAATGGAAAAAAAAATTAAGATAATTAATACACTATTTTGAATATCAAATTATTTTTTAATCAATTCTCCGTGTTTTTTTCTTTCTTTTTTGACATTTCTTTATATGATTGTAGGTTAGCTTAGTTGGTTATCAATATTACAATTTCTATTTTAATACCGTAAATGTTTTTTTACATTACAACTTAAAAATTTTTTTTGTTTGAATAGTCATATTTATATAACATCAATTAATTATTTTATCAAAAAATTAAATTATCACCATTATTCTCTTTGTTCATTAGTCAATACTTGAGCAAAATAAAAAAAAATTAATAATTATTCTAGATATTTAAAAGATATTATATTTTTGGAAAAGTCCGTAAAATATACTGAGATAAAATAAAATTGGCATATGGAATGAAAACGAAACGAGTTAAATAAGCAAACATTAAAAAAATTCCAAACGATATTTAATTAAATTTTTTATAAAAATGAAAATTTCTGTGTGATAAGTGATCTTTAGAAAATTATATTATTTTAAATTTACTCATTATCGCCGTTAATGAATATGTGAATATTCTCTCGATGATATTTTTTTTATTTTTTTTAAAGAAGAGCGAAATTAAGTTTTTGAATTGTGTAAGAATGCTTTGTAACTGCGTATTAAAAAAAAGGATATTTGATTAAATAAAAAAAAATATCATTGAGAATAGATATTGAAAAAAAAGATTGAAAGAAAAAGAAAATAAAACTTTTGCAAAATAACTGAAAAGTAAAGCTAAAGAGATATGGTCCATTTCTGCAGTTTTAAGTTTAGAAATCAATAACTAGCGTGAAAAGAAAATTAGTACCAATAGAAATATAATACCTTACGATATTAGTAATTTTTATAATTTTTATATCAAACCTCATTGTTAATCAAAACACATTCCAGAAATCTGCGATAAAATCGCTTGCATTAAACTCGTTTTCATAAAATATTCAATACTGGGAGCATTTATTGAGAAATTAAGAATAGTTATTATATTAATTTTACCAACAATTATATACATTAAGGGTTTTCAGATATTTTAACACTTTTCCCAAGCCTTGACTTGATGTTACAGTTTATTGCAAGAAAGTGTCTTTAAAAAGCATTTTCCTTTTATCCATGTCCTGTATATTGCTTGTTTCGCTATTGACTTATATATAGATTAATAAACTGCAAGAAAAATATTCCACATTTTGACAATTCTTTTAAATGCAAATCATTGAAACCCCATATTGTTAAAATAAGTAAATGTCTCCCAGGAACAATAGCAAAGTAAAACGAAAACACAATTATTGCAAATAGTTTTTTTTTTTTTTTGCTTCAATATTTTACAAAAAACGAACCGAAAAGTTATTTCAAAGTTAATTGGAAATATTTATGCTGTCGAGCTATCAGTGAGTCTTTACCATATCACCTACTGTTCCAGTACCTGGCATGTCAGAAAATAACAATTTGACGAGATTATGGCTTTCTTTCAGGATAGGATTAGCTGTCGGTTACAAGTACAGTCATATCACTGATCCTCCGACTTGCCAGAAGGCACACGGATAAAGAATACTGAATGACCGGACCGCCGCAACAGCAACATTGGCGGGAACTGTGGATGAATCCTAAGGGCCCTCATCGGCCACGGTACAACCCTTCCCGAAGGAAGTACGTCTCGTTATCGATGGGAGGAGCCAGATCCCGCACCTATTTTATGTACCTACCAGGGTGGCGAAATCCAACCGCCATACTGGAAGTATCTCATACTCACTTCTAGGTGCACCTCTCCAGGGGTTTCGGTTACAAGTAAATGAGAAATTTCACTCCTTTAATAAATAAGCATTTGGCAAAAGAGCTAAATACCCGAAGACTGCGCAAATTTATGCCTCTCCAAAATCAAAACAATTAATGTTCCAACTTACAGCTAGAAACTAGAGTTAATGAAATAGGAGTGATGTTGCTGAATTTGCTAATAAGGACTTGAGTGGAGTTAAAGGGAAAATTGGTGTTGTTTTCTAATTTTTGAGATTAAGTAGTTACGAGGTTCAATTAATCATCTGGATCAGCCAAATAGTAAAAATGTTTTCTATTGAAATTCAAAGCAATCCGAGCGACAGCATTTAACAAATAAAATTAAAATGCATACGTTATTCATTTATATTTTCTCGAAATTTTTTCAATGTCTGCTTTATAGGCAAATTTAGATCTGAATGTTTGAGGAGATAGTGACATAAAGAAATAAACCGACTTCCAAATTGGAATATCTCAAAATTCTGAGAAACATACAGTTTTATTAAATGAGGTTGCCTTTAAAAAGAATTCCTGGAATTACATGATAAAGAAGAACAAATCCAATTGGTAATGAAAGACGAAATTTACTTTAAATTTATAATTAAAATTCTGCATAAGTGAAACATTGGTTATAAATTTTGCAGCTCTGAAAAAACCATCAGATCATTGATGAATTTTTTTTAAACTAAATAAGCACATAATCTAATTTTTTTTAATTTAAAAATACGCATATTGCAACGACGAAAAATTATAAAGTTAAAAAGGTCGAATGATGGTAAAAAAAGGTCGAAATTTGCATCAGGAATTGCGAATAATCAATTAAATAAAAGGAAATCAATAAAAATATAGAAGAAGCATCAAGATTTCTTCTTTGTACTTGATGTGAATTGGATCTGGGGAAAATCTTGAAGATTTTTCCGAATTTCTCAGTATGATTTTAAGTGTTATGTAAGAAGTTTGATTTTTAATTGTTATGTAAGATCATATAACCACCAAAATAAGATTCTCATCGACTGATTCTGACACATTTGGAGCTTCTTTAATCTTGTAGTTGCTGTTGTTGCCTAAATGATTGAGTCGTCTAACAAGGCTCATCTAAAGGATCTTTCTGAACAATGTCTGATAGGCTGTTTTGAGAAATCGATTGATTTCAAAACATGTAGCTTCATTTAGAGTAATATTAATATGAGAGATTTTATTAATTATAATATTAATGTGAGAGATCATTTAGAGTAATATTAATTAAACTCAAGGATATATTGGAGTCCAGTGATATACAGATGTGATATAGGAAACGGGATACCTGAAAATTTGGATAGGGTTTAAATATAATATACGTTTAACGGTAAAGAGAAAATTCACAGCTTTATCGAGATGTGTTTTTATTCTACTCTCCTAAATTAATTTTGATTTCAGATTTTTTTTAAAAATTTTTATTTTATATTCAATATTTAATGAGAATTTTCAACCATGCATGCAATGTTTTCTTCTTTTTACTATGGCATTGTTTATGTATTCAAAATTAGTATTCAGTAACTTAAAAAATATGTGGGGAATTCTCACTTGGCAATAACTTTAATTGACATATCTGAAATGTGGATGTAATACTTTGCATCTATTTCAAAGAGCCTTTAGAATATCGTCAAATAATTGAAAATGAAACACTGAACATTTATTTCTTTTTATCACAATTTTAAAAAAAGAAAGAAAAATGAAAAAAGCTGTTTTGTGCAAACAAAATTCTTCTTAAAAATATCCTTTTCAATTTAATAATGGATTTTGCACTTAAAAGAATATTATTTTATTAATTAACGGGCATTAGTTTATAATTTTAATAACTTT
>JAPMOR010112256.1:15827-25864 GCA_026543865.1 Argiope aurantia
CCAGGGTTCGTTTGGATAGTGGAAGTGATATGGTGTGGAGAACGCTCAATCCGCAGGCGGCAGCAGAAAAAGAAACAACGACGTTAATTTACACAAAGACACACAGGACAGCACAAAAACGACAACTATATACAGAATAGAAGACGATTATCTTCAGCCGAGACGTGCAACATACAACAAGAATCTACTGCAGACAGTAGCGCACAGCTTAGTTCCGCACTAGCTTGACTTTGTCGCTGCTCTGCAAATCCCTGGAATTCACCGTCGATTCCGACTACTACTCCCAACGACCCCCTCCTCTGGCAGCTGCAGACCCTTTTATAGGTCTCATGAGGCGGGGCTAGAAGCCTCTCAACCAATCAGGAACGTTCGAGGCGTATCTCGGTTCCTACTGGACGGATCGGGAAAATTCTCGATGTTTCGGGCATAATCTATTTTGGCAAAGTCGCCAAATTCGTCGCCAAGTTTGTCGTCATGCTCTGGGACCTCCGACGCGACACCCGGACTCCGTCCAATACGGAGGACTTTAAAACAGTCTTTCTGATGATGGAACAAACTATGCCGAGAAGCCGAATTGAAGGTTTGTAACAACACACACACACACACACACATATATATATATATATATATATATATATATATATATATATATATATATATATATTGCATCAAATAAACAACATTAAATAGATGAACATACTTTGGTTTCTGTTATACGTTAGAAATAAAAAAAAGTGAAAAATTAAAATTTTATAGGTCTCTATAACGCAGACATGTCATCAAGTAATATATTTCCCTTCTATAAGCACATAAAGCTTCATTTTTATGTCTGTAAAATTTGATGAGATATTACATAGTCAATTTAAACCAAATGGTCATTTGGAACCAAATAACTCACTCGGGGTTGACAAATGAATAGTTATTAATTTGTCATCCATATATTAAATATTATGCTTTAGAATGCATAATTTTATGCATGAAATGAATTTTTCTTCATATTTTTATGGATTTGATATATAACAAAAGACATATGATAAGACTTATGCAACGAAACTGGTTTTGAATAAGATTACATTCAAATATATAGCACTTTACTTAATAACTGTAAATCTTCGGTATTTAATTCCAGAATATCTTATTTTTAGGATCTGTAAACGTAGAAATAAAGAAATTACCAGGTTCCTGACAGAGCTATAAGATAAATACATGCCTATGAGCAAGATAAATCCCATTCTTTTTAAGTATTTAGAAGAGATTGACTATTTCATGAACACTGCTTGTGAAATAGACAATATCTATTTAATTCTCCTTTATTTTGTCCCCGTCGCTTATCGTTTTCCAATGGATGTTAAGGAATCTGAAAGCTCCAGTTAGGAGGCTTCATTTTTCTTACACAATCGAAGTGTGACGGCGATCTATTAGTCAAAAATTGTCTATACGCCCCGAGAGTAATTTCGAGATCGATTTTGTTATTTCTATTTGATGGCCTTCTTACCTGCCTTCAATTTGCATCGTTCAGTCTCCTAGCATCAAGAAAAATGCTATAAATTTGTCTATGCGATCGCTTTTAGTAACGGCCAGATCCCGAGTTGACATTTTTTTTCCATAAAAAAAAATTCTTATCTGAGATAAACTTGCTCCATCGTGTAAATCAATCATCGAAGTTGTGTCTGAATATCATTTTTTGGCGAATATTGAACTTTTCCTTGTTATTGCATTATTTATGTTTAAAAATTGGAAGTTCTTTTTATAGAAAATTGACTGAAAGGAAATTGTTAAAAAAATAGGATTGATTAATATTCATTGTTGTTTTTTGTCAAGATAATAAGGAATTTGTAAAGAGGAATTACTTCCAAAATATTGCCATTTTACTTTTGTTTTATATATTGAATATAACTTTAAGAAAAATTTTATTTTTACTTCTGATATTTATTGTTGTTTATATTGTCAGATATTAGCTATTGTTTATAATATTAAGTTTTATACATAAAAAAATGTTCCTTGTTAGATGAGGATGAATACAATTTATAAAATGAGGTAAAATTGTTATTTGTAAAATGGTTCCCAAATTTAAGTGAATATTTTGTAAATATTTAGGAAGTCACATATATGGAGCTTAGGGATCCTAAATGTAATCAAAATTTTTATATCAGTAATTCAGTTGTTAATATTTAGGGATATTGTAAAAAAAGATATTTATGCTTTCATGGATTCATGGATAAACGCAGTTCTTATTTTGATTTGCGATACTGTTTTGTGATACTGATTGTTTGCTTTGAAAACAATACATTGAAATATTAACCATAAATAACCTCTCATTTGTTAAATATTCATCAATTGATGAAACATCAGTTGGTTAAATTAAATAGCATTTAAGAAAGAAAAAAATATTTAAATAATATTGATAATAAACGATAAATAATATTATTTTAATGAATAAAAATCAACTGTTATATGCAGATATTCATTGAGTGAACTTTTATTTAAATTATTGCAGAAGAAAGAAGTTAATGGAACATATTTTGCAGTAATAAAGCTTTAATCTGCCATAAAGGAAATAGTTTTTGGAAACTTTTGCAGTGTTGATTAAAATAATTGCTGTTAGAAATCAATCTTTAAAAGCAAGGCACTTCTGTTAGACATTCTTCAATACAATTAAGCTGTGTAGGAAATTGCCCACAAAATCCCTAATGATTTAGATATCAAGGTAATGTAATAAGTGTTTAAGCTATCAGTATAATGTAAGAAATGCTTTAAGTATCAATGTAAATTTATCTTATTTTACACTTTTGCGTTAATGAGAAATTGGTGACCATAATCTCAATTTGGAAGGAGAAAGAGGTATATTTATTTAAGTTCAGAATCCTCCTGTAATTATACGCTTCTTTCAGCTTATAAGGCCTTGCATATATTGACGCAATCATTGTTCATAATAGGATATGAATTAGACAATATCTCATCAGTAACTGATAATCTGATTACTGATAAACTGACATTATGGATAGAACTAAACTCAAAAAAGAGGAAAACGCAGAGAATTCAATAAGACTTTTCCCAAACTTTATTTTCATTTTCTTTATTTCAAATGATGCTCATATTCATGCCTTCCTGATTTTAGATTGTCCATTAAAGGCAAGATTTTTCCACCAGGTGATGAGATTTTTTTATTGTCGTTCCTTACCATTAAAGATTCCTCCTGTTCAAAGAAAGTCTTATAATTTCACCCTTTTCTTATTCTTCAATGATGTTCATTGTTGCTTATCAGTGTGACTAATTATCCTCGTTGTTAAAGACTACCTCTTTGGAACTTTTGGATGGTGAAAACTAAAGTAAATGACAAATCATCATTACACCAAAAGGCAGATAGAAACTGGTGTTTTATACCAATTTTCGTTAGCACTGTCTGCCAATTAAAGACACAGACAGCTAAACAAACATTCACAGACTACACAGATTCAAATCAGCTAAATACACAAGTCTACCGTCTGTATCAAAGCTTTATACTCTATGTATTGGTCTGTTAATGTAATCTAATCAACAGGTACACAATTGAATGAAAAATTAGTCAAACTGATGCATTACTGTAAAGGTCTTTTTCATCAGAATAGACATAAAATCCCAAAATAAAAAGCAAAATCGAGTGAGAAGACAACATTTCTACCATGATCCTTTTTCTATAAGCTAATAAGAGTTTTTTCACAGAAAGAAAATCACTACCTTATATGATAACATCTTGCTGTAATCAATTTTTAGCATCTCACATAAAAATGCCAAATGCTATCCTGAATTAACAGAAAGCTGACTATAATTATCTGTTAGAAAACCTATGAAAAACAATTTCTTCTTTTACAATGGTTTTTCCAATGAAAGTTTCGGGAGACTTTCTTTTTACAAAAGCATTTCGAAGAAAATCGTCTGCATAATTTATCAGCTCAAAGTGAGTGCATATTCACCTTCTTTAAAGATATCTATTTATTCTCCATGTTTTCTATTATTTTGATTGTTGTCAAAATTGTTGTTAAACTTTTCGAAGTAAATAAATAACTGTGTAGTTTGAATGCTCAAAAAGTAAATTTGCAACGAAAAAATGTCCGGAGAATGGTAACCAAAAACCCTTACAAACCTCCTAGAGGTGCTTGAATAATAAGTACTTTATCAAAAGACTAAAAGAAATCTTAATTTCTTTTTCACACTTATACAGACACTTTGTGCTTATTTTTGAGGATTGCCAGTATTTCCAACTAATTTTTTAGTTTTTAGCATTTTTATTCATATGGTATTTTTTTTTCTATCGCTTGCATTTAACAGTTACAAAATAACTTCTTTTTACGTTTTACATTAAAGATGTTAAGAAAAAATTACTACTGCTAGGATTTTAATATTTTTTAATAATTTTAATTATGTTTATTTCATTATGTTTATGAAATTTTTTTATCAATACGTTGAGTTTCAGAGTACTGACATTATTTGGTTGATAGAAATGTCTGTTCAAATAATATGAAAAAGAAATGCGAATCCAGTTTATTTCATTTAACATTAGTCACCTTTGTCTATTAGACTAACCCGTACCACACACATATATATATTGTGATTTAAAAAATATGCATAGTACTATATAATATTGAATAATATAATGTAACTCTGCAAAATATTGTGCAGCTCTCGATGCTACTCAGTTAGTTTTATTATACTTACGTCCCATATGAAAGGAGCATTAGGGATATCTCGGTACGGACCTCGAAATTTTGAATATCGGTCAGGTGACGAGGACGATGCTTGAACTGGCAACCTCTCTCCAACCTTCTACACAATACCAATGGGAGAACGTTTGACCCCGACGGATTTAACGTGTACCAACTCGCTTGCACAGCGGTTCTTCGGTAGGATGGGTCCCGAACTTGAAACCCTCTTGTTTCGGTGCCGAGGCCTTACTACTCCTATGCTCCCTCGGTAGTTGTAAATATTAGTTATACTTAATTTCTGCTAAATTGCTAAGAAATAATTTCATGTACATAATTTCTTTAAATTATCAGACGTTAAAACCATGTTATTTTAATTGTTCATTCATAAGTTAAGTTTATTGTATAAATAAACTTTCATAATGCAGATAAGTCTAATCACATCAGAGAGTTTTTATAACTGTAAATATGTGGTTAATCTATTTTCTTAATTTCGTCGTATTGCAACTTGTATGCATTTTTTATTCGTCTGGAAAACTGCACATATATTAAAAAGAACCATTTTTCTTTAGCTTTCAAAAATAAAAGAAATCAAATCATAAGATAATTGATGTAATAATGAAAACAGTTTGAATTTCAGATAATCTATTGCTAGAAATTATTCGAAACATATATATGTTTAATTTCCAAAATTTAGGAAATGTTTGCTTGATTATTATATTGCAGTCATCGAAAAGACAGTTTAGTCTTCATTTTGAAAAGGTGCAATGTTCATTTTCGTACAACAATATTTTTGGAAGTTATCATTGCAAATGTCAAAATTCAGTTTAATTTTTAATCAATTTGAAATCTAATAAAAATGTTAAGAAATCGCTTCTAGGTGCACATTCCAACTCCTCAAGATATATTTATGCCGAATTTAGTAGTTGCGGGTCAAAAGGTCTGACCAATACAATGCCCCACATACACAAGCATGAACAGGAATGTCCATTATAAATGAGATTAAGAGATATACCCAGAATTGGCTTCAACGTTCTATTGCATCATGATAAAGCATGCTGTACGAAATTAAACTGCAAATTGTTTTCCTCTCTTCAGTATACAATTTTCTTTCCTGTGGAAAGATTGGAAATTAATTCGAATTTATGCCTGAATTACATGACGTTAATATTTTTTTTCAATACCCAGACCAAATGGAAATCATTCAAATCGCCAAATCATTCAAAATTCATCAATTCACTGGAATAGCTAACGTTAAATTAACTTTCATACCAATATTTGATTACTGTGTAAAAGATAGAATTGAGTTTAAATTCAAAAATAATCTAGTTTTATTAGTGATATGAAAAAACAGAATTCTTCCAGGAACTTTACAGTTCAAAACCATGATACTGTATTTTAGAAGGGAAGGACATTTATGAAAATAAAGATAAGCGTTATCCATATGTGCAATCGTCACTTCTATTCAAAACGTGTTATATTAAATCTAAGAATCAGTAATTTCAAGTGAATTTTACAAAATGGAAAATAATGGTTTTGAGCAATTTTAAAGACACGGTTATTCTAAACTATATTATTTTATTCTAAATAGAAAGACGAGCTTCTATGTTGGTAAATGAATATGGAGGAAGGGCACATACGAACAAATATTTTAGTCAATATGACAAAAATTAAAATTAAATTCTAAACTTCCAAATCAGAAAAATTTCATGAAAAATCATGGAAACGATTTTGATTGGAACATAATCGAAATATGCCTTATTTAAATGGCTTTTAGAAAAAAATAATGTACACAAAAAGTAAAAAAAAAATAATAATAATATAATAAACAGAAAAAAATTCTCGATAATATTTAAGTTAATGTATAAAATCCATAAAGTAATTTTTGATTATTTTTTATGCAACAAAAATTTATTATCGTTCTATTTTTCAAACCTAGAAACCTATGAAAATGATTTTTATTTGTTTTGCTTCAAATGAGATAAATAAAACTTTTTATTATTCTCAGTACAATAATTTTATTTCTCCATATGTTTCTTTAATATTTATATATTTCATTAAAGATTCCTCACGATTAGCATCGAAAAAATGATAAATAAAGAAATCAATCAAAAAATTATCTTGTTGATAGAATGAAATATTCATATTTTTAGTAGAGGACACATTTACTGTTTGGATAAGTCATTAAAAGTGATAGAGAAAGTTTTATTAATGTTTTCTCATCTTCTCTTTTTTTTTTTGCAGGAAAATAGAAGTACCAGAAGTATAATTAAATTCTATTTCCAGATTCTGCAGAGATAAATCGACTTTCTTGGGACCTCGGATGTAGCTCAAAGTTTGGATTAATTTATTTTTAAATTAATATTCTCATTAACATCTTTTTGAGTGAAGTTGCGGTAATTTCTTTTTTTCTCTGTTCTTCCTTTTCCGCGGAAAAGAAAAAAAATCTCCCGAAATTAAGATAAATTTTAATGAAGTCTGCTCCCTGATTTTCAAATTTTAATTACTCCGTAAACAGAAATGTATGTGAGACATCAAAATGATCTTTAATATATTGTGGGTGTTTTTATTAACTTCTAAATTTCATTAGAGAGTTCATTAAGATTACATTTTATAAATGCAATATTCTATTTGCAGATTATACTGATTTGTTTCCCTTTTTCAATTATCGCTCTTTGTTTTCTTTAACCGGATAGATGTTTTGCAGGAGTGCCACACGTGTATCGATTTATCGAATTTTGATAATTGTAAGCAAAAAATAAATCATTTATAACGATTATAATTCTATATTAAAATTACTTCGAATACATTGATAAGTCAAGTATACAATGGATTTCCATTTGAATCAAAATAAGAAAATATTCCCAAAATAGAAGTGTTATCTTATTAGACATTAAAGAAAATAAAACAGTTAAGGGGTTAAGTTACAGTTGTCTAGGTAATCGATGAAGTTTTTACAAAGATGTTTAAATGTGTATTAATTGTATATTAAATTTACATAATTAGCTCTTTCTTAAGAACTTTGAAACATTTGGCAACTAAAACACCAAACACTTAGTACATAAATTCTTATTCTTTTTTTCCCATTTTAATAAAAATTAGATACTTTATTATAAATGTTTGAAGTTCATTAATTTACAAATGTACATTAAAAAGGGATTTTAAAATTTCAAAATTTCAAAAACTAATATGTGCTACTTATTAAACAGAGTGGTTAAAATAAAATTAACTGTACTCAAGGATTTGTAGATCAGATTTTACTGAATGGATTCAAGCAGAAACTCAGCAGATATACATAAAATTACTTCCTGATGATTAACATATAAACAAAAAATATCCAGATTAGTACAAGTTGCATTTTTTAGGAATAATGAAAATTGAAAGGAAAACAAAGCCCTAAAAGTACATATTGAACAATTTGATATATTTAAAATGGATCCTTTTTAAATTAACAAAAATTGTATTTAGTTAATGGAAGATTTTCAAAAATAAAGATTTAATAAAATAAATTTGAAAGAACTATAATACATGACTAAATTTATGCAATACACGTGATTAAATTTATGCATCAAAGACAGAATTCTGAAACTTTTAAAATAGATTTTTTTTGTACTATATTGAAAATAAATTTATAATACGTTAAAAAGCATGAATGAAATATAAGAGCAGAAACATTTGTTCTAATGCATTTAATTTCACAAAAATGTTTACAAAATTTAAAAAAAAAACAGTAAGTAAAGTATTTTTTGTCTTTTACTTATATCAATCTAAACAAAATGAAAATGAGTGTAATGAAATGATATTTAAAAAAACTCTTCGTCTAAAAGTTACATAAAGGAACGTAGATTTGGTATTTAGGCACTAAATATGGACGTATTAAATACGAAAGGTGTTCCAAAAAAGTTTAAAGGCAAAGGAAAAATGCTTTATAAACAATAGACATACGTGGCTGTCACTTCTCTACATAATCACCAAACCTGTTGAGGCATTTATCACACCACTGGACAAATTTGCTTACCCCATCTTGGTAATAATCATGTCCAAGGCTATTGAGCCAGTTCTCAGCACCTTTTTGAACATCACCCACTGATATGAACTTTGTTTCAGATAAGTGTTTCTTTAATGCCATGAAAAGGAAATAGTCACTGGGAGCCAAATAATGGCTGTATGAGGGTGTGGTTCCAGACCTCCTACCTAAACGTTTCCAGCGATATCTCTGCCCGCTTCAAAAGAACGACTCCATTTCGCTACCTGTTGTCTACTCATTACTTCGCCCCCGTACACTTCAATGATTTGTCTGTGAATGTCCGATGGGAATACATTATTTGCAGATAGAAATCGTATTACGGCTCACACCTCTGTGCCGAGACCCCTTCTCTAGACGTCTTGCTCTTATAGTCGCTGTTTCAGGTCTTAGTACTAACACTATCTGCTCGAACGAAATTTATTTAGTTCAAACCTAATTTTTATGGAAAACTTTAACAATTTTAAAAGTATTATTAAATAATTATAATAAGTTTATAGTTTGATAGATGACAGATAATTTAGAATTTATTTAATAACTTAATTTTTCGTTTACATGAATGCATTTTATTGTATGATTCTCTCTGCTTTAGCACTTTAGATACTTATGAAATATATGGTATATAAAAAATGTTTACATTAAAAACACAATAAAAAATTGACAGACGGCGACTGAAAATATTAAGTTAGTGGTAAACTAAGAATAAAGCTGCATCTTGAATTAAGATTTTGCACTTATATAAATACTATGATGTGCCAGCGTGATTTTTTAGATATAAAATGGAAGCTGATATAAAAATATGTACTTGAACTAAGGAAATACGTTTTAGAAATTATATGTCATCAAAGTACCTGTCAAGCAAAGGTATGTATTAAAATAATAACACATACCTTTTCTAATTTAGTGATTTCTTAAAAATTTACTCTGAATTGAAATGTATTATGAGTTAGACATAAGATTAATGTCCAGTCTCTAAAGAGGAATTATTTTTAGATTTATCTCCAAATCTAATCTATTAATTTTTTACGCAAACCTAAAAGACTATTATTTCATTTATTATTATTACAAATAATGCAAATTAGGATCGTAATTATTTCTTTTAACCATCCAAGATGGCAGAGTTTCGGACTATTGACTTTATTTTGTCGTGCTCAATGAGAAACCTGCCACTAATCTTAAATATTACTGCATTATGAAATTTTCCTCAATTTCCATAACAAATTAAATGTTACTCTTTTTTCAAACTAAATTATAGTACATTTAAAAAACAATTTCTAATAAAATTGAAATCTTTACCAATAATAATCTATATATATATATATATATATATATAT
>JAPMOR010112256.1:25964-40197 GCA_026543865.1 Argiope aurantia
GTGGTACTGAAATTCCCCTTATTACATATTATCGAGTGGCAACAGTCAAATGTAAACAAAATAATGTACGAATTTTAGACTGCTTTATTGAATATATTTACAGTTGCATTAAATTGAGCACTTCGCTTTAATTAATTGGCGGAGCTGTAAAGTATTATTAAATGTGTTGGAAAGAATTTGTCGTGTCAACAGAATAGTCAATTTAGTTATGTGGAATTATGTTATAGTTTAGTTTAGTTACAAGAAGTTTAATAGAGCTCAAAAATAGGCTTAACAGTCACGTTAGTGAAGTCAAATGATGTTAATATCATCCAAAACAATTATCTCAAAAACATGTCTTTGTATGATTTTAAGATAAACGAAAAATTAGGGAAATGAAATTCATTTCATTAAATAGGTATAGTTAAAATCCATTAATTTTAACAACATTGTTTCGTTCAATTTGATACATATTTTCAAGTGTTATGTTGGAATTTGTATCGGATTGTGGTGCACACGAGGATAGAACCTGGGACCTTGTGTTTCGCAGCCCAGTAACAAGTCTACGATACAAGAGTAATTGCTCGGGTAGCGTAGCTGTTTACTGGCTTATAAGATTTCACCACAAATTCAAACTTTCGTCAAAATATTCCGTCGAATACTTTTACCAATCATTAATACCATAATAGAATTTTCACTTTCGCTTCTATTTCATAATATATACACTTTTTAATTTTAATTAATTCAAATGAATTCATATTTTTCAGTTTGTATTATATAACAAGGTGAATTTAAAAAAAATTATTCTATTACAAATTAAAAAGTCAGTAAACTAGGCGAACAAGTTGATCGCCAAAGGCAGTTAGTATCAATATAAATGATAGTTTTAATTGCAAAAATCAAGTGTACGTCCAATGCCACTTTCAAAACTGAAATATTGGTAATGCACAAACACAGGCATATTTAGATGTTAGCCAATTAACGGATACGCTAAATGTAACTTACAACCTGATAAATTTCTGTTGGAAAATATATATTTAGAGATTTCATAATATAATACATAATCAAAATCATCTCCTGAACTTGTACTATTTGATAAATAACTTCATAACTCAATTTCGTGGTGCCTTATTTCTTGTTAGTTTATGTAGATATGAAGCTTGTTTATTTAAGTTAATTTAGAATTATCCAAACATCTTTTAAACAACGTAACACTTTGACTATCCTATACGCTAGTGTTTCATTTCTACATTGAAAATACTATAATTTATTTCTGTAAATATCAAAAATAGTTGTTTTGATTCAAATTATCTTGTCAGAAAAACATTTTTAGTATTTTGAATCGTGAAAAAGTTTAAACCAAATAAATTTTTTAAGACACAGTATAACGTATGTAAGCATATTAAAAAAAGTAAAATTTAAAAATTCATTATAAAAATTTAATTTTAAAGAAAGCTTTTATATGTGTCTGTTTTATTTTAGACTAAACCAATATTAGTTGTAATGCATATTTTATAAGGCAATAAACAATGTGCTTTTTTTGTTAAAGGGAATGGAATTTATTTACAAATCTAAGAATTGAATTAAAATAAAACACAGAGGAAATTACTTTCCCATATTCTGAAAAATACAATATCGAAAACTTCATTATTTTATTTTAAATAAGAATTATCCTTTCTTATTTTTCGTTCTCATATATTGCCTTTTTCCTATATAATCTTATTTTGTTATAAAGATTTTTCTGATTAAATTCTAGGAAGGAAAAAAGAAAAAAAGAACAATTATAAATCCCCTGGAATAATCTAAATTATTTTTATAACTATCCACAATTCTTTTTTTTTGTCGTTACAAACAATTTGATGGTATTTTTACATAAATGGAAAAGAGAAAGGTTATATCTTTTATTATTCTAGAAATTAATCTTTTCTTTCATTTGCTGTGTTTGATTTTTTCGAAATAAAACAAGTTTCGAAGATTAAATATTTTTTATCAATGCTTTTTAACCATTGCAGACGGATCTTTTTCTGTTTGAATATCAATGTAGTAGAATTTTTTTTTCATTGCAACAATCATCTGTGTAAATTGAAAATGGAAATAATACTGCGCATGATTTGATACAAATTAAAAGTAGTAGTTTTTATCAGTTGAAATATAACTGAATTCGATTTTTACTTTTGTTTCAGCAAATACTGATTTATAATAAATTATAAGTTATTGTTTTGCATCTTATTTACATGAAATATTTTTCCTTCAGTTGGGTGCTGATTACAATATCTTACAGTTTTATTGTGTGTATTTTTTTAAAAGATATTATTATCATATATCAATGACTATTATTATTATTATATATCAATGACTAAATAATATTAATATCTTATTTATAAAGACTTATCAAAATAATACTACTAGATTCTAAATAATCTTATTTTTAAAATCAATATAGTAAAATCTTATTTAACCAGTTTCACCTAATTGAAATTCAGTTTATTCGAAATTATTTGAACGTATGGATCCCGTGAACTTAAAGGAACATATTGCACTTAGTCCTCTACAATATTTTAATTCTCTTCTTTTTATTTTTAAGTTGAAAAATGAAAAGTGACATTTTTCCAACTGCAACAACTTGTGTATTGTGCTTTAATTTTCTTTTTTCTTTTGAAATAACTCAGAAATTACAGTTCATTTGTTACTGTTATTTTATGTCGTCTTAAGCTCCTTCTTATGAACAGACAACAGGACACTACAACTCTAAACCATTGGGAAAGACACAAGAAACAAACATAACAATTTTAGAATGCATATTTCATATGGTATTAACAATTACTAAGTTATGCTTTAATGTATCTAACTGAATTCTAAAACTGTAGCTTTAATAAAGAACTTAAATGCAGTCAACAAAGAGAGATTTGAATTCGTTTTGCACAAACGAATTCATACTTTAAACATACAAAATAGAACGCAATTAAAAACTTACATACTATAACAAGATATAAAATAGTAATAGATGCTTATGGTTTACCGACAAAAATATATAGATAGATTTAGCATAACAATAATAACCATATTGATCATTAAACAAAGAGTAGCATTCGATTGGCAATGGTCGAAAAACATATCTATCTCCCACACTGGTTCTAAAATATTTAGTCTACTGGTATTTAGAATATCAACTGCTTCATATCCACCCAGTTGAAGTAATACAGACTAGGATTAGAGCTAAAGTTATCTATTTATAGTTGATACATTGTGGTCAAAAGATAACATTTGTAAACAGATTATGTTAATATAGTAATAGAAAATCTTACTCATTTATGCAATAGGCTAGTTTAATTTTGATATAATGCTTCATTCTGAAGCTCAGCGATTTTATTTTTAGGAACGACGCTCATAGATACGAACTTTATTTGACAAGAATATCTCTCCAACCTCTAAATTTATAACAGATAAAGAACTTTCGAATTCCATGCATTTTAAATGCAACAGTCTGCATATATGCGAATTTGAAGGCACTGTAACGCAACTATCCCTTGTCTGCATAGCAAATATGATAATAGGTATCAAAACTAATACAAACTAATACTGATATTGGTATCAAGGCAAAACTAATACTGATATTTCAGTAGGTGTGAGTTTTATAATCTTTAGAACCAGGTAAAAACTATTATTAGAACTATTACTCTAGTAAATAATGCTTATATCTATTTTTATAAATCTCCTCTCTTTATTTAACCTAATTCGATTAGCGTTTTATGAAGATGGAATTTTGTTATCGATTCTTCTTACGATATAGGTGAGAGTTTTGAAACCTTATAAATTTTTGAATTCCCAAAAAACAATATACAATTTAATTCGTTTCTAATGTAAGTATTAGTTCATTGATTAAATTAATTTTGTTTTGATTTAAAGTGAGAAGTTCCTGTTAGGGAATTTGCGAAAATGTTGACTTCAAGAGTCCTTAATATTTGTAAAAATGAATTACAAAGCAAGAAATAAAAAGTAAAAGGAGTTAAAATTTTTTTACTGCATATATGAAAGCTTTTCTATCTATCTCTATATATATAATATTAATTTGTATAATGCAAAGTTTCTGGAACATTTTTAAAACACATTATTGCATAGAAATTAAAAGAATAAAGTTCAGAAAAGGGCTAAGAGGTACATTAACAGTTAATATTATTAATGTGAATCTAGACATTTTATTGTTATTTTTTAATCTTTAAATAAGGTTTTAAAGAATAGATTTTACATAATTTGCTTTTTTTATTTATCCACAACGCCTTAATATACTTAGAACATTGACACAGACTTTTGAAATTTAAATGCAAAAAAAATACAAAACAAAAGTAAACATTAATATTCCATTGCACAAAATTTACAAAAGAACAATAACAGCACAAAATCTTAAACAGCCACAAAAAAATAAATAATAGTAATTTAATTTAAAAATAAGAATGGATACATCAAAGATATTTGTTAAAGCTTAACTTTTACTTGTCCAGAAGATGTTTGCTGAATTAATTGAATTCGATGAAAAATAAAATTCAGAAGTATTTAATTCATCAAAACGATTTTTACGATCCTAATTTGCATTATTTGTATATAGTTATAATTAACAGAGCTTCTAATTGTTATTAGCCTCTAATCAACCATTCATTTAAAGAGACAAATCCATATCGTGCTTTTCAAATAAATTCCCTATTAGAAAATAAAATATCTTTCGCTACAACTTAATTAAAATTGAAGAGGTAAAATTCATTTAGATCTTCCATCTTTAAAAAATAGATCATAATCAATCAAATATAATCATAAATATAGTTTTGCAGCTTATAATTTAAGAGAGAAATTTATGTTTCCCATTTGCTAGGAACGTAAATTCCTAACTTCTCATTTTCTTCAAAACTTCTTAAAGAAAAAGCATAGAAACCAAAATCGATTTTCCCTACCGAATTCTTTGGCCCTTTATTTTATTATAAAAATCCCTGAAGCATAGCATAATCATGAAAGTTTGGAAAGCATCCGTATTCCTTCTGATTGGAGAGCACAGACTGTGTGATTTGATAATCGCTAGTAACCGATGGTAACGGAAGGTAAACCAATATCAGTTTATGGATTTTTTTTTCAAAAGAATTTTATTTATTTTTCTTTACTTACAAATTGCTATTTTGATCACGCCAAGTCCTCAAATTCTTTTATTTATTTTTTTATTTTTTTCTTCATTTTCCTTCAAGAAGAGATTTCTTGTTGTGAAATAAATAACTTTTCGTGATTTTAAAAGAGAAATAATCTTATTTCAACAGGGTAAACTCTTTCCGATCCATGTACTTTGATATTAAAAAAGTTTAAATCTTAGAACAAAGTGTGGAATTTGAAAGTGGGAAATATTTTATGTCACTCTTCCTTCTGTTGTTTTGTATAGATGTTTATTCTCTGCTTTTTAGCGTTGACACCAATATTTCATTTATAAAATTATGTATGGAATGCTAATTCTTGAGTCTTCATCAAAATTTGGGAAATTCGAAATATGTATTTTCTGAAAGATAAAAACATTTCTTTTTAACTTTGAGGGATTAAATCGGGTGCTATAATACGGTTTAAATGCTACATTTATTGTTATATTATATTTAATACTATGTATATATATTGTATATGTTGACATATTATAATACTACATTTATAGTTACTACTATAAGTAATCTACTATAGTTATCTATTGTATTTATTAAGTTCTAGATATCTTTAAAATTTTAACCGCAATATCGTTGTCAGAGATTTTTTTATACTTGCTTTTTCATTTAAAGCAATTTATTTTGCTAGAATTTCTGAGTTATGGCAGAATATGTTCATCTTAGCTTTAACAAATCTAAAGTAATTTTGGAGCTTTTTTTATGATTAACTGCATTTGCATCAACATGTCCTAAAAGCTGTCCTACTCATTTAGTCAATTTATTTTGATACTCTTACTTTTGATAATCTTGGGAATCATTGCATGCTTGTGAAAGCGAAAAGAATAACATGACTACAGGAAATGATATAAGAATTCATCAATTGAATTCATTGATTTTGATACCCATTTGATCTTGGAATTCATTGCATATTCATGGGTAGGAAGAAACTACCATAACTTCAAGGCACGATAGAAGGATGCATCATAGTCCTACGTCGCATCCTAAGACATCATCTAGATGATAGTCCTGAATTGTATCTTCTATATTATCGATACTATTTTATAGATTAGTTCATTTTAATATTCATTTGACCTTGGAATTCATTACATACTCGTTGTCAGGAAAAAATGTCTTGCTGTCAGAACATGCTATAAAAATGCATCAGCTACTCCTGAAACGTGTCTTTTATATATTAGTCCATTTTGCTATTCATTTGATCTTGTGGCTCAAGCCATATTTATGTTCAAAAAAGAAACTACCATGCCGTCAGAACATAATATAAGATTGCATCAACTGATCCTAAATCTTATTCTCTATATAGGATTAGTTCATTTTGATACTCTTTTGATCTTGGGATTCACTGTATACATATAAACAGGGTAAAAATGCCATACCTTCAGGACACGATAAAAGGAGGCCTTAACTAGTTCTCAAGCGTATCCTCTATATAGGATTTGTTCACTTTGATATTCCTTTGATTTTTAGATTCATTGCATGTTCATGGGTGAAAACGTCTGCGACATGAGAAATGATATAAAGAAGTACAGTTAGATATGAGATAGCGTGCGCAATTGTTTTCAGAAATTAGCCCGCTTCACTAATACTTTTAACACCATTTGCATCCATATAAATACAATTTTAGATGCATTCAGGAATTATTATTAATGAAATTGATTCCATTTTTCTGAAATATCAAGCGAATTCATTTCGTTTATGACTCTAATGATTACTTAATTAGAGTGTATAGTTTATTGATGAAAAACTTTAAAGTTTACAGTTTACTTGTCAAAAGTTTACTTTACTTAAAAGTTTATAGTTTATTAATGAAAAACTGTTTTTTTCTTGAATGTGATTTCTTTCCTTCTTGTTTAGAGTTCGCAGTGGTTGCCACGTCCCAAAGCATTATATTTTCTCTTAAAAATAACTTTTCAAAAGCAGTTTCCTTTTAAGACATTATTATTCTAATAATAATTTGTGTACTGTTGCTATTCTCGCAGTGTACATAATCTTTAAGTGCTTGAAACAAAGATTATATAAGATTTCTAGAAGTAATACCACCTTTCTTCAAAGAACATAGTTTTAATATATGCAGAGAATAGCTGTTAAGATTGCAGTAAAATACCCAAATACTATTCATAAAATATTTAAAATCCTTACATGAAAAATTAAAATAGAACATCAAACGTTCCCATAATCATGAAGACGTGAGGGAAAAGTATTTCTTCTCCTCACTACGCTATTTTAAGCTATTTTGTGTTATCTACGCTATTTTGTGAACATGAATCTAAATCTTTTTGGAAAAATAATTTCGGTTTTCACTTACATTGACTTTCTCTGTTATGTTTTTGTACCTCGCTAGTGAAGATATCTGGTTCTAATTTGGTTTATGGTTCTTGAAGGAATTTTCATGGTAGGTTTAGTGATTTACTATAAACCCTTTTTGAAATGAAACAGACAGTATCACAACGCAAATGAGTCTATACAAAGGAATATAACTGGAAAAGTTTTACTCCGTTTGACTGAATTATGTGCTCTAATGGTTACTTTTAATGTTCTGTATTGTCTTTCAATTTTTCTATTACTTTAAGGATGGTAGGCATATGTTTGCATTCTAATTCCCCAAATAATATATAAATTTCTGAAAAATTTGATTCGGAACTGATTTTCTTTGTCTGTGACCATACTATATGGAATATCAGGACGACAAATAGAATTTACATAAGAAGAATTTTTACTGTCAATGAAACTAACGCCATGAAATTAAGTTATCTATTACAAAAAATGAAATACTTGGCAACCAATGATATTCCTTAAATGGTGTTAAAAGTCTTATGAATTGAAAAGAGGCTACAACATATAAAATTTATATTGGTGGTTTGTGATGAAGGTATTAACGATTATGGCAAGAGGTTTGATATTCATTCACAAACTGAAGTTTATGAGACTCATTAAGATGAAGATAACAATTCGGGTTTGTCACCAAATACCATTTCACAATTACTGGAGAAGTAAACTTTGTTGAAACAGCGAATTGAACAATTCCATTTCCATCGCCAACCGAATATTAGAAGTCGTAGTAACGAAAAATAACAAACCATTGTCTAAGAGTAGAAGCAGAAATCAGATTTGAATTTCTGGCGCAAGATCCGTCCTAATAAAAGAGGCTGCGCCGAAAACGGAGAATTTGAAGATGTTATAATCGGATGACAAACTATTTATTCTCAATTTGATTTCGGTTCAAGATGTTTCCCATAAAAATGTAAACTATCAGGCTTCTGGAACGCCCAGAATCAGAGAACCAGTGCAGAATCAGAGTTACCAGTCAATTATGCTGCTGAAGATTTAATGAATTTTCATGTGTTCAATTATACACTTTTTGTAATTAACGAAAAAACATGTAATTAAATGTCTGGTTGACAGTAATGGTAATGTAAATCCAATTCCAGCCACATGTAATAAAAAAAATTAGTGGACATTTAAAATTTTATGTTGCAGATGGTATTGGAATCCTGTGCTCCAGATTTTAAAAATAACTCCTTATTTGGGACATCGCCATGGTTTCAATGACCGTTTAGATGGATGATCGATTTGGATTGCAATGGCCATTTAGATGGCCCATAACCGAATTTCAATTATCACCCTTCCAGTTAAGTAATCATTCACAAATATTCCCCGACAAACGAATTCTATCCTCCGTTTGGTAAAACTGCTTTTACCCTTTGCTCAAAAGATTTGTTTAGAACGCAAATGCACTGCCATGAGGAAATGGATTAACAGTACATTAGAACGGAATTCATACCCATTTTTTCTGTCCAAGACACACCTAATCTGATTTTTTCAAAAACGATTAATTTTGTAGTGGCATAAATCCATTGGCTTAATCGTGAATGCCAAGCTTTGAAATTGCTTTTTACTTTGCCCAACAATACAAAAAGAAATTTCAGTATTCGTCCAAAGCATTAGAACTCACGATTTCCATGTTTCGAATATCCCTGGGACCGAAGAACATATTTTGGAATTAAGCTTATCTCTGATCACGATAACACATAAAACGATTTAAGATAAGCAGTTGAAATTTAATATGTCGTCTTCACATTAAATTCCCATATTTATATCAAATTGTAAATGAAACCTATTCACTGTTTGACTACAGGTGAATGCCATATCTTCAAAACTGAAAAAGCTTCATAAACAAACATTGGTACTCAGATTCAATGTCTGAAGTTTTGATCTAGTTCAAATTTTTCTTCAAATTCGTTCTAGAAACTAAGTTTCTTTCAGTCTGTACTCACACTTGCACAGGTTAGCAAGAAATAAGTTACCCACTTCAGAGGGCCCTAAAAGGCGTTCAATCGATCCAAATGAGATAAAATTTGAACTACAGATTACTGAGATGATGCGCTTTAAATTTATTAAAAAAATTGTACAGAATTTCACTGTTAGGTGTTATTGTAATACACATTAATATGGTTTATAATTGTAAAATAAAGTAAAATTAAAATTGCTCAATATATCCTCCTTCATTTTCAACATTATGCTCTAATCGGAGAACCATTTTATCTATAAATGACCGGAATGAGTCTGCCGGAATATTAGGAATATGGCGCTGAATTTTGTGCGTCAGATCTGGTAGAGATGATGACGGTAGATATTGTACTTCAAATAACAGCACAACCAAAAGTCGCAAGAGGTAATGTCCGGCGAGCAAGGAAGCCATGCTATTGGGAAATGACGGTTGATAACTCGTGCTTCTGTGAAATGCTGTATTAACAATCGCTTTACGCGACGATCAATATGAGATGGTGCACCATCCTACATGAAAATGTCTTGAAGGCATCCATGCTTTAGAAGAGCTGGGATTACAAAATCCCTCAGCATATAATGGTATGGTTGTCTCGTCATGGAACAAGTTTACATTCCATTTGAAGTTATATCTTCAAATAAATACGGTTCAATGATAAAAATAGCTGTAAAACCACACCAGACTGTCACTTTTTTCAGGATGCAAGAGTTGTTCCTGGATAATGCGTGGGCTTTCCTCTGCCCAAATTCGACAGCTGTTGGTGTTAACTTGCCCATTGAGGGAAAAGTGGGCCTCATCACTCCACAGAATGATCCATGGCCAAATTCTGTCAACACCATTCGAGCAAGGAACTGCAGTGCAAAAGTTTTAAGGATTTCTAAACCCCAGTATTGCAACAGGTGCACAGACTTGATTTTGTATGGATAAAACTGCAAAATCTGCCGTAAGATTTTTCGCACATTTGAATATGGCATATCTAGAATACGGGTTTGGTTTAGTTATATTAACGTCCCGTTTGAAGCAACACTAGGGCTATTTTGGGACGGACCTCGTAATGTTTAACCGTGGTCAGATGACGAGGACGACACCTGAGCTGGCATCCCCCTCACCACACCAGCGGGAGAACGTTTGGTCATGACGGATTTAACGTGCAACAGACCCCCTTACACGACGGTTCTTCGGTGGAATCGGGTCACGAACCTGAAACCTTCCGGTTCCGAAGCCGAGACCTTACCACCAGGCCACCACGGCCTTTTAGAATGCGGGAAACAACTGGCAAACTCACACTATTATTGGGTGATTGACTGCTGTCTTCAACGAACGCGGTCGTAACATTTTCGACGCTGAAAGACGGGATTTTTTTCGTCCTCTACCTGGAAGAATGCCAAGTTGCCCAGTTTGTTCTAATTTCTGCATCATCTTGAGTAGGGCACATGGAGACATTGGACATTTTCTTATCTGCTTCATAAGAATTACCTTTAGAGCTGTAATGAATTTTTGTTGGTTCTGGTAGAACAATTTCAAGAGTAGCGCGTTTTCTTGCGATGTAAATATGATGAACAGAGAATAAACTAATGCTCGTATAGAATCCACCTTCTTTTTATCCAAAAAAAGGGTAATAGACATGCGCTGTAACGAAAATTATGTTTCACATTTTCAATATATGCATATAAATGCCATTTGTGCTACAAAATCCATCTATTGGTAAATTGTTGTGCTAAATTTTTATAATTAATAAATGTAAGCCGCATCATCTAAATGATCTTTAGTTCAAATTTTATCTTATTTGGACCAATAGAACGCATTTTAGAGCCCTCTGAATTGAGTAACTTATTTCTTGCTAATCCTGCATGTCAATGTCATAGCTCAAGAACGCAATCATTTACTATAATAATAGTTTATAAGAATATAGGATTTTGCTGAAAAATTGTAATTCTGTGTAAAATTTTATTTTCGGGTGGTTTAAAAAAAGGTCCCCAAAACACACATTCTCAAAATTATCTAAACTAACTCATACCCAAAATCCACAATTTTATAAGAGAAGAGGAAGGGATAAGACCTTTATTGAAGAGAAAGTTCAGGGTGACCCCCATCAGTGTTTAAACTTCTTTTTGTGACCTAGTGTAAACTGTTTACATAACTGTTTCAAATTGTATGAAGATCCTATGTACACTGAAGGATTAATATAAATAAGAAAATAAGATGACACCCAAATTCTTAATGAAATAGAAATATCTTTTACTCATTTTAACACTTTTTCTTTGAAACAGAGACTTAAAAAGAGGTAGAGATGCTATTACAGATGTATGTAAGCAGATTTTACCTTTTTTATTATTATATAAAAATTCTTAATTACTATGAAAGGTATAACTGATCAAGAATATATTAAAAATTCCAATTTAACAACAACTCAGACATTCAAAATTAATTCGAAAGTAACAACGTTCCTGTAATTGCCACTTCTACGGGTTTAATATCAAGAAAAAATAATGAAAATCGATTAGTTTTTAAAGATTTTTACTGTTGAACTAATGCCGCATCACAAGAGCACTATTTTAATTATTTTCTGATAATTAATCATTAAGGTAAACATTACGAGTATACTTAAGTGAATGGTTTGGATATCGATTCACTTTCATGGGTTTAACAGCTGTATGCAAATCGAAATAAAAGTGAAAATTGTTCAGAAAAACCAATTTCAGTTTGCTATAATGTTTCACAGAGGGAGTTTTTCTAATTAGCATATTTTAATCGGTTTCATTTGAAACCTGCTGTAAATTTATATGAGCATTGAATCTGAAGCATCTATATTATTTTGTTTCTTTAAAATAAAACTTCAGAGATAGTAGGTAGTTAATGTGTAGGAAAAGAAATTTTAATATCAGTATATATAATCATCCATCGCCGTCTGTGATACTGAGTCTGATTAAAAATATCTTCCTCTTTTAGTTTTCATCATTATCGGGTGCTAAACCCTAACTTTTGTGTGATGTCTAGCAGTGAAATCAGGTGTTTTTTTTTTTTTTCATTTTTAAATTGTCGGTTTTATTGCTGTATGAATAAATAAAACTAAGCTTGAAAAATCAGCTATGTAATTGTAAAATTAAAGGTTTTTTTTTTCCTGGAGCATAATGGAGATTTATGAACAGAGGTGCGCCAATTCAAAATATTCTCACTTCAACTGTAGATTATTGGAAATATTTTCTTTCGGTATTATTTTATCCTGTACATGCATTGCCTTTTTTTTCTGTGTGTTAGTTGATCAGTATTTGCTTCAAACCAAATTGAATGCTTAGTTTTGATATGAGAGGCAGCGAACTTCATAGATAGGGAATATTCCACTACAAGGAAACGAAACTTTTAGTATTTCTAAACTTTTACATCCAATATGTATTACAAATACTCATTTTCTTCAGTTCTCAAGTACTTTCCTAATATGCATAATATTTTCTATTACAACTTTTGTTTGTTAACCTGTGTATTCATCCTGTCAAAATCATAACATCCTGTCTAGACAGGTATAACTTTTAGTCCATAATAAAAATGAGACAATTAATTTGACAATAAAAATATAAACTAGATCTTTAACTTCAAACTGCACTTAACCCGTAACTGGAGACATGAATTTCCTGACGCGGTTAGAGACAGGGAGTCAAAATAACTCCATTGTTATTTCTCTTTTTTGTCTTTCGTAAAGAGAATTGGAATTTGTTTTGGAAACGCAATACATTCTGGAAATCATGTATTTACCAAAAATATTAATATTTAAATTGTTAAATGTTATAATATTAAATGTTGGGATGCTGTTATAAGAAAAATCAAAACAATCCTTTAATGAGTATTTACTTTATTTAGATATTGCAGAATTACACTAATATTAATAACTGTTAGAATTTAACAAACAAAATTGAATAATGCAATATTTTAAAATATTATTTTCAGAACATTCTTTCATTCCTTTGGCATTATTCAAATTAAAAGCTGCTTCAGAGACATGAAGGCAATGAATCAATAAATAACAACAAAAACTTT
Source organism: Argiope aurantia (assembly GCA_026543865.1). Taxonomy (NCBI): domain Eukaryota; kingdom Metazoa; phylum Arthropoda; class Arachnida; order Araneae; family Araneidae; genus Argiope; species Argiope aurantia. The sequence goes on from JAPMOR010112256.1 coordinate 39,444, forward strand.
GAAAAAGAATAATACGTTTGTACGCACTTGTTCATACTCAGTCTATTGCCAACATACTGCTAGAAAAACTTGAAGGTACTGAGATGAATATATTCAAGGACAAAATGCCACGCGATAATCAAAGCTAATGAACAACGCGGAGTCATTTTGACTACCGTCAACAGTTGCGGATTAATACACACACAATGAAAAGTGGTCCAGATCAGGAGATGTAAAAGTAACTTTAAATGGTGAGTCATAATGCCACTTATACTTCGTCTAAAGGTATCTTGCGTGGCACGTACATTCAATTCATCTGTCTTATCTAAGGAAATGCATAAATAAGGAAGTGAAATGAACTGTATCTTCACTATCCTACCACTTTCTACTTGCATAACTACTAGTATAATCTAGATTATATGCTTTGATACCAAATAATCTGAAACATTCTTAAAGTGTTCTCGTTAAAATAACATATACTTAAAATCTATCCGAATCAGTCTGTTAAACATAGTCATATATTGAATGATTTGAATTCCCGAGCATTGAATTTATAATTTAATATTACATAAAAAAAATTAGGTTAAAAGTAGTGAAAGCCTAGACAATCAAATATATATATATATAACAAATTCATATATATATATATATATATTCAAATTTATTAACGATCTTATCATGTTCGATATAGATTTTATGTTTTGAAATTTTAATGAACTTTTAAGTAATAGTTATAATATTGCTGATGTAAGTATTTTTTTTTCTTTCCTTAAAT
>JAPMOR010112290.1:0-161171 GCA_026543865.1 Argiope aurantia
GTACGAGAAAGGAACTTATTCAGTTAATGTAGCAATATAATTTATCAAACTTCGCTTTTAGTTATTAAATATTTCGAAAACTTATTTCTATAAAGTCAATGTAATCAGAAAAGAAATTTTTGTGCGTGAAGAAATATATATGATTTTAGAAAGTGCCTATCATTCGCGGTTTTACTAAGAAATGAAAGGAAATAATATTACTGAAATATCTGATCAATTCAATTTCACATAAGTAATTTACCAGTAGTAAAAAAACAAAATAAATTTGAAGATTCCAATTATTGTATTGTGATTCCATTAAGTGAAGAGATAACATAAAATTTAAATTTTTAAGAATAAATCATAAATATTTTTAAATCTAATACTGCTAACACTGACTAATAACTTATTTAATTTCTCTATGTATGCTAATTTTCATTTTTAATTCAATTTATAACTATTATTATATGAATTATAATTGATATAATCATTATTATTATCTCTTTATTATTATTATCATTTTCTTGGACATACTTTTTATAGATACCGTTTTGTTATTATTTTAAGTTAACTTTCAGGATAAATTTTTATACTTAGGTACTAAATTTTCAATAAAAATGTAACCTTAATTTAAACAAATAGAAATTATCTCAAATTCTCGAAGCTTAAAATGGAATGTATAGATTTTTTTCATTTTATAAGAGAAATTTTTATTAAGCATATTAAAGAAGTTTCCTTGAAAATTAAAATTCAGGGAACATTCTAAAAAAATGTAAAACCGAGAAAAGAATTACTTTGAGATAATGTACATGCCGATTCTTCTAAACCCATTTATAATTCATTTTATTTGTCTACAAATCTTGAATGTTGTTTTTTACCGCATAAAGTATCTGCTTGAAGATAAAAATGGCAAAAAGAAAATTATACTTTTTAGGTTTATTTTTACTAATTTGAAAATGTCTATCCCCTTAAAGGGAACCCAGACGTAACTCGAGCCAAATAAGTTAGTATTTACCAGACTACGTGTTCAAAACTTATCTGAAATTCAAGTACCAAAATATAAATATCATAATGATTCGTCTTATCGAATCTGATTGGTACCTATTTATAAGTACCTCTTCCTCGTGGATGCTATTGCACAACTTCTAACTTTTCGTAGAAATATTTCTGACTTTTCGTATCAAATATATTCCTGGAAAAGATTATATCGGTTCTCTAAGCTTTTGCGATCTTTCCATATAGATAAATTTAGATTGCATTCGAAATAATTTCTGGAATTAGACACAACTTTTCTTTACATCTTGAATAAAACATAAGAACCACAATCTTACAAAACAATTAATATTACTTTTTGTACCTGAACGTCATTACGATATTCAGCCATAAGTATTAGTAATGCAGGAAACAATAGCTCTTCCCGATCTTTCATTGGATGGAAAAGGAACAGGGTATTTAAAGGTTGAATAGACGTTGGAAATGGAAAGTCGGAATCCTTTAAATTCTAATAGAGCTTAAAATAATTTTCTACCGCCCCATTTTGAGGAAATTTAATGCCTTGTAGGGCATTAGGCTCCCTTTTAATGGTTTGCATTGTAGAACATTCGTTTTAATAGCTCTCTCCAAACTTCCATTAACAAAACAGAAAACTTATGTCACTTGCTGAACAATAGAAAATAAGGAATAAAGAAAAAGATATTCTTATTGCTTCGGCGACTTGGTAATTGAAAGTTTAAAGTTTCTTAAGCACAAGAAAATTTTATTTATAGCTGTGAAAGAGCCTAATGCTTGAACGGCGGCAAATTAAAGCTTAATTCTCTAACTTTCGCGCAATTAAAAGTACTGAACGTTTGGCCATTTTAATTTACTGTGAGAACTCATCTTGGATTATTCATAATTTCTTCTTCCTTGGTTAGAGAGAGAAATTGGCAAACTTGCCAAGGTTTTTGAAAAATGAAAAAAACATAAAAAAAATATAATAATAAGTTTTTTTTTCCTTTACCGACTTCTCAATTTAATCTTTTCGTGGTTTAATCATGAACCCAAAGTCGTTACGAAACATTAAACTCTTTAAAAGGGTGGTCGCGGAAGAAAGTGTGGAAGATGCGAAAGCGTAACACAAAAAAAGTTTTTGAATGCACCGCAAATTAATAACCTTTATAACATGAGTATTAAGAAATATGAAAAAATAATAAATTCTGAACAAGAAATATGTTTTTCAAGGAAAAAAAGAAGTGTTAAAGAAGATGATACTTTTCGCTTTTAATCTACTGAATTGTAAGATGAATTTCAAATAATTAAGTTTCCATTTTCTGTGGAAAGGAAAAATGCAATATATTAATATGCAAACTTAAAAACCGTTTTTTGAAATATATTCGAATAAATGCTACATTTAAGAAAAGCAGTTAGGTTATTAAAAACATATTAAACGTATTATTTTCTATTTGATACATTTAAAAATAATTTAAATAACTCTTTAAATAAGCTCTAAACTTCATTTTTTTCCTTGAAGAAATGAAATTAAAAAAATTTTAAGGACTCCTTTTATTAAGGAGTTAAATGAAATTTTATAAATTTAATTATTTTTTACTTTTTAGTCATTAAATAATAAATAATTATTTTAAGTATTTTGGATATTTAAATTATTATTATAATTATTTTGATACTTATTTCCAAATGCAACCACTCCTATGAATCAAAATTAAAAAGTAACTGTTATTTAAGTCCTGAAGTTATGAAAATATACACTGGTGTGCAAAACTTAAGCAACAGGTATGTTTTTTGCCATAACTTCACGAGAAATCATCTGGGAAACATGAAATTCAGAAATGAGATACAGCATTTTGTTCTGAAAGAATGACGAAAGCATAGTTGCGCAGAAATGAATACAATGCATACAGTATGGAATCAAACAAAAAAAAGGCTTTATTGAACTCATAGTATCGTTACACATGATTGTCTGTCCAAGAAGAAGAGCAGTAAGCAGATGTTCCTTAGTATAGGATATGCCCTCCCCTTACTGCAATGGTTGCTTCACACCGTCTCCCCATACTCAGCACCAGATTGTCCAACAGTTCTTGAGGTAAGAGTGCCCATTCCTCAATCAGCATCTGTTTAAGTTGTCGAGTGTTCCCAGGAGGATGTAATCGTGCCGCAAGGCGTCTCCCCAAAGTATCCCACACATGTCCTATCGGATTTAAATCAGGGGAGCACGCCGGCCAATCCATTCGAGTGATATCTTCACTTTCCAAGAGCTCCTCAACAGCATGAGTCCTGTGTGGCCGTGCATTGTCATCCATAAAAACGAAGTCTGATCCAATGGCACCTCGAAACAGACGCACATGGGGAAGGATCACCTCCTGACAATAGCGATCTCCAGTTACAGAACCTCTGTCGAAAACCTGGAGCTCAGTCCACCCGTTCATCATAATGCCTCCCCAGACGACAACTCCAGGACCACCGAAACGGTCTCTTTCCGCATCTGGAGTTGATATACAGATCAGTGCGACTATCTACAGAGTTACCTATATACATACATAAACTGGTACAGTCAAACCCGTTTCTTTCAATAAATATGATTGGAATATCAGTGGGTTCCAGGCTCCCGCCAGACGAAAAATATTCTTGATGAACTTAAAGTCTGAACACTTTTCAATATAGATTGCAAGGCTCCTTTGAATTGCACTCTGAAGGATTGTGCCGTTAAACTTTATAATCTAGAGAGGCGGTGTGGCGTGAGGGAAATACAGATTGCTTGACGCCTTGCATTAACCCTCCTGCGTATAGCCGTAACTGACGATCAACATTCTGTTGGTTACTATAAGAGCACTCTGAAGTGAATAAATGCCGTGGTTAGGAGTCTCTTCACCTTTAGCTACAAATAACATTAATCTGTAACATTCGAAGTTCTAGCAATCCTCGATTGCTGAAGTTATTTATATTTTTAGATATACAGTCAATTAATTACAGAAGGTATTACATTCAACCATCTTGCTACAAAGGATGACCCACTTCTATTCGTTCAACAACTTGTTACTGTAATTCCTCAGATAAATGATGTCGAATATTTATACCTAAAAACTGAGTCATTTGAAACTTTACAACGCATTTCCTTTTTGCAGAAACTGAAGCACATTAGCCGAACTTTTACTTCGTGCCCAATGACATGAAATGACTGCCTCTCCACTAATTTAGATTTCATATCTTTATTCAGCACTATTTTTTATGTATATTGCTTTTATTTGTATAAAATTTTATTTATTTATGTCATTGCTGTCGTTCTAAACCTGATTCGAGTCTAAATTTTTGGAAACCAGTGTTTATTAATAAAAATCCAAAGAAAATCTTTTTTTCAACAATATCTTTGACGGGAAAATTCTTTCCTTTTTCTTGAAGAGGAATAAATAATTAAATGATTAAATAACAATTCAGCTATAGTTTAAAAGGTCTTGATTTATATAGAGTTTCAGTAAGAGCACATACTAACGCATTTATCATGCAAAATTTGATTTATTTAAATTTCATATTTGAAAATACTCTGAAAAGAAGTGTTTCATTTTTCAATCTCGCCTTGAAATATTACTTACGGATACTTTATTTCCGTTTAACTTAATTTTTTTTGTGCACGAATAAATAAAACCGAAGGATTAATGAAAATGATTAAAAGCTTTTTCTAATCAAAATAAATTAAACGTCATAAATTTCAGATGTGCTTTCACCTAGAAAAAGTTTCTTTTAGATTTTTTTTCCGAATAATTAAGTAAAATACTTTTCCATAAGAAAAAAACACACACATTTCGTGTCAAATAAGTATTTTAAAAAGCATTAAAATAAAGGCAAATATTTCCTTCATTCTTTGAACCTTTTATAATGCAAAAAATGGAGGTTATCCTCTCTAATCTAGGCTCAATAGCTACCTTTTTATAGCAATATTTAAATTATTTCTGTAAATATAGCCATATGAATACATAAAATTTATTTCAATTAAAATACAGGGTGGTTATAATGAAAGTTCCATTTTGAAATAATCAGAAAAGGAAAACTACTGGACCAAATGTTATCAAACTTGGTAATAATCTAAAGGAAGTCATGGGAATTTTTCTCTGATAAAAAAGTTCAAAATCTTACCACCAGGAGTGAAATGGCTTTGTCTGCAATATTGGTAAGCTAAATAGGACATGAAGACATCGGTTTAAAATGTGTTTAATCGTTTCTGAAGCGTGTTACAAAGCATTGTCAATGTATTATCTCAAAAGCACTGTTTATGGTGATAATCTAAATAATCTGGCGCAACTGAAAGATGCTATACACCGACATGTGCGAAACATTCCTCCTGATATACGAAGAGCTACTGTTGAGAATGTAATAATGCGATTTAACTTGCTTTCAGAAAATGATGGGCGTCACATTGAACACGTTTCAGAACTATGTAACACGTTTCAGAAACGATTAAACCCATTTTAAACCAATGTCTTCATGTCCTATTTTTTTAAACAATATTGCATACAGTGCCATTTCCTCTTGGCGATAATTTTTCTTTTTTTTTCTTTCTTTTTCAGAAAAGTAAATTCCCATTCCCATTACCAAGTTTGATAACATTTGGTCCAATAGTTTTCCTTTTATGACCATTTGAAAGTGGAACTTTAATTATAACCACCCTGTATATTGTCTCTAATTTAAGGAATTATTTTACATATAGAAATTCATTCGTTTTCGCACATAAAATCTAGGGGAAGGTATCAGACTCCTTTATGATGCATTTAAACCCTGTTAATGTATAATTAATTCACAATTAACCGTAATTTAATCATAAAGAATAATGGAATGAATTCAACCTGTCGAGTATTATTTGTCAAGGATTCCACCCCAATTGAAAAATCTTCTGTGCGTCTTACTAGAAAGAAAAAACAACATGACTCCTTTTGTTACATAACACCATCATTGGATGGTATATGTAATGATTTATCACGTGCCAGTGACACCATGCGAATAGAAGCTACTTCAAAATTTAAATAGTATTATAACATAAATGATAATGTTTATAATATTTGAAAGCACTTAATTTTAAGTAAATTTAAAATAATTTACAAGAAACAACATTTACGTAAATGGTTCTTTTTGTCCAGACATTTGTTCAAATTCATATACATAATAAATCTGCCCTAACTTGAATTTATTTCTCTCACGAGTAAAGATTTCATTATCATGGCAATTTATAAGAGATCATTTTCCAGGTTACATGAGTTTCTACTAATTTACGAGAATTATCTGACTCAGAGGCTTAATATATTAAACTTATTCTACTCTCAAGTTTGTAGTAAGTTCTATAGACTTCCCGAGTTCAAATTTCCCTGCAGCATATTATAATATCTAACAGACGTCATTCTCTAGCTTGTAGGAGTTTCATTAGATTTATCAGGGTACATTCTACCTGCAGCATATTGTAGTATTAACCAAACACATAATTCTAGTTTCAAGAATTGCGGGATACTTTCAAGAAAGAGTCGCTGCTCTTGGGCTTCTAAATAGTAGTGTCGTGTGCTGAAAACCGGATTCCACTGAAGGTCCAAGGCGAACCTGGGTCAGACACCATAGGGATTAAATGCTCTTTCGGATGAGAGCCTAGTGTAGCATAGCCTTCATCAGCTAATCGCGGATCAAAATTATTAAATTCGTCTCTAAACCGTTTGTTTTAGATGCGAAAGGGACTTTAACCAGACAGCTAATCAATCATCAAACGAGACTTACGGGAGTCCACTCACTCTGAAATTAATATGCAGGAATATATGAAAGTAGACGAGACGAAATGAAGGAATATATGAAAATTAGAAGAGATTATTAGTTGGATGTAAATGATTAAATAAATAACATCGATTGTGGTTTTAATGAATTATCTTTTTCTGCTGGTTTACTCAGGTAAAACGCAACAATAAATTTGAAAGGAAAAAAAAAAGCGAGCAATTTTCTATTCATACGGTACTGGCCAATGAAAATACACTGGTGTAAATTCTCTCATAGTTTTCACACGTTTACACGATGCCGACTCCAATCGTTTAAGGGATGACGCGATTGCAAAACTGAAGATTCAGTCATGCATTCCTGTTGCAAACTGATGGAAATTTGCATTTCAAAAGTATTATTTATCTAATTCAGAGTTGTACAAGCAGATTTATAAAATAGATAAATCGTACATTTTGAACATTTACTATCTGTATTTTATATATTATTGAATATATAAATAAAGCGATCCTAAAAAAATTCTCTGTTTGGGGATATCTGTAAACTTACCTAAACTAAACTAAATGAATACCTACTTAATGAATAGAATGAATAGAATGGAACTTAATGAATAGAATGGAACCAGCTTTCATATGAAAACTATAAAAAACAGACGAAAATTAAAAAAATCGCCGATATGGTACAATGTACATAGGAGGCATAGTCAGTACACGAAAATGTCACCTGTGAAACAGCAGATCAAAATGTTAATTCATAATTATTCCTGTTGATCTGTGTGTCTTTCATTTATGAGAATCTCATTTATTATATTTCTTTGCCACTTGAATTATAAAGAAATTTTGGATAATCCATTTTTTTTTACGTTTATTGCAATTATTGACCCGTTTTAGTTTTGACAGTGGCAAAATCTCTCTTATCTATAACTTTTGTATCCATATGTTGTTCGCGGAATTCCCCCAAGAACTTCCCTTTTATTTCGCAGTCTGTATATAAAATTTGGCCTCAATCCGTTGATTAGTTTTATCTGCAGTTGCCTCAAAACAGGAAGTTATTTCATGATTTCTATGTACACTTCGATACGAAACATGTATTGTATTTATCAATTTGATTGTTTTATTAATACAGGGTGAATACAAATGATGGACTCTAATTTAAAAAAACATTTTCGAAACTACTGCACATTTTACAATAAGTGATACATGAATTTAAAGAGAAATATACCAAGTTTTTTTCAGTTAGAAATGTTTGATGTGTGATCCTCTTGTTACACGGCATACGTCTAATCTGTAATCCAGTTTGTATATAATGTACATTATATATATTATTACTTTTGACAATTTAAGAAGTTACATATTTCAAATGAATAAGAATTCAATATTTAAAGAAATCATATTGAGAGCCTTGTAATAACAGACTTGACAACCGCATTCAATTTGCATATTATTCTGTAATAACATAAAGATTTTAAAATGCAGCAATAAATATATTTTATTCTATATTTAAATGCTTTACTCTATTTTTCACTAGTGATATATTCTTTTTATTCCAAGATTTATTTTTAAAAAAATCAAAGGAGTAATTTCCCTTGACGATGTTAAACTCATTATTTATTTTAAAGCACATAAAGCCAAATAAAAATATTCTAATTTATTTTCCGAATTTGTATGTTTTCTGTTTCTCTACAGTTTTTTTTTTAAATTTTATTCCCAAGAAAGAATGGAAATAAGAGCAATTATGCAAAGATATAATTGCTTTAAATATTTAGTGTTGATATTATTAGTCATGGTGAAAAAAGAGTTAATACATTTATAACATTCGAACATTAGAACTTTTCAAAATCAAGGTTATATTGTAAACTAAAGCCATAAATTTCTGTTCGAATTATTATAGTTAACAAAGATAGATAGTACATTTATTATTTGAAGAAAATTTAAAATACAAATTTTTATCGAAAACAGTGAAATGGGGTGTACATTCGATTATTTCTTGTTGCTTTGACATAAAAATGAGGTATTATTCAAGATAAAGAGTTATCGTATTATATCAATATATTCTTACATTACTAACATAACTCTAACATAAAGATACATTTTGAAAGTATATAATTTGAATAATTTAATAGCTATTAGATATTGGAAAACAATGCTAATGTTAATTAATTAATGTAATTTGAATCATATTTCCGTTAAACAGTTCATAATTGATATTAAGAAAGTCCACTATCCAATTACTTTTCAAACAAATCGTTATCATAAATTAAACGAACATTTTTAGTTATTCTAATATACAATTTGTATTCATAAATTCTCTAGACATGTTCTAATGAATATTCTTATCGAAAAATCTCCATAAAATAATACGCAAATAAAACATGAATAATCGAAGGCACACCAAAACAAAACCTAAACCAAACGTTTCTCATCGTAATCTTAGCTAAGCATTATTTCTTTAGCTTTCAGCCTTGGTCTCGAGCAAGTCCAAACAAGCAGTGGACTATTGCAATCCTTTGACCAAATTCAATGAAACTCCTAATGAACTGAAATGGGTGCGAAGACACTTTAGCAACTGGGAATTAACGTAGACCATCTTCCACAACAGCAGACTCCTTCTAATGAGAAACAGCTACAAACCCTACGTAATTAAGAGATTACGTCTATGCCTCATGAATATGGGAAACGCCTCCAAACATCGGCATTCTATTGATAAGCCCCGTATTCATTACCATCCGAAGATACACATTTTGGAGTCCAAATTTTAAATGCGTTTATTTATTAGCTCCACTAATGCAATGCCAGGTGCTCATCGCTTACGAGGAAGTTTTAATTTTAAAGATGTAATTGGCTTGTACTTGAACTTGCTGTTCAATTGCATGAAATTAGCGATTCAGTGCTATTTATCTATCCGGAATCAGTTTTAATTTGGTTGTTAATTTTTTGAAGTGGAAATTTGATTTTTCTTTAAAGATTAAGAAACAATTAGTGATTTTTTCAAACAGGAATAAAGTTCTTTTCCTAGATATAAAATAGGAAAAGAATTGTTTGCTTTTCTTTCATTCATTTCATTTTATTTCGAATAGTTTATTTTTAATTGAGCTTCGATGGAATAAATGTCCATTTCAAAGTCTATTTTTTTTTCAAGTAATTTTTGGAATTACCTAAAATTATTCAGGAATAAAATTTATTAATTTTCCATGAACATGAAAATTACAAGAAAAGGAATTTTCAAAAGGGATGTGATGTCTTTTTTTTCGATTAAAATTTCATCCAATAGGGTTCATAGTAACTGTGAAGTTCATATGCATAAAGTCATAAACCATTCGTATTATTGAAAATTTTTATTTAATTTTAGTAACGGTGGTGGAGTTTTGTTATCTATTGTACAATCACTTTTTGATATTCTGGAATTTTAAAATTTTGTGCATTAGCATGCTTTTGTTTATAATATGTCATTTTAATTCATTCATAACTTATTTTTTATCGATTTATTGAAATAACTTTTGAAGACTCATGTAAATTTCTCCTAGTTATGAATTTCTGAAAAGGAATTCGAAATTGCTTTATATTTGGAATAATGAATTGTAAATTAAGCATTAAAAATTAAAATAAGACTACTTCTTAATATTCTAATAACAGTGTGCTTTTAATGGCTCCTTTTAATCAAATTTATATTGACAACTTCATTTGAAATTAATATTTTGGAAGATTTTAACAAATGAATTATCCTTCAAGAATGTAACATCTTATCAGATTATTAAATTAGCAACAGATAATGATTTAATTCTAATTTTCTGCATATCATATAATTCAATAAGGTAGCTAATATTGACGATAGTGCTATTTTCTCTAGATGTTATTGACTTTAATATAGTCTAGTAATTTACTTTGGAATTTATCTATAAAATAATCTTATAATTATGCTGAATGCATGCTATATTTCTAATAATCTAATTTTATACAGAAAAATTTCTCGTTATTAAATTTGAATAAACGCAAATGAGATTGAAAATAAGCGCATATTCTCTATTTGTGATGCAGAGATAAATAAAAAGTTCAAGCACAATTACGAAATATATAATAAAAATAATAATAATGTTAACGAAATATGTATGGTTTTACATAGGGTTTCGATATTCCTTTATAAAAATTGCTTTAAGAAAGTTTTGAGATTAAATAATTCTTTATATTACTTTAATATGTTATATAAATGAATGCGAGACTCATCGTGATGAAAAAGAAAATTACGAGTTATAATGCAATATGATATAATGTAATATAAAGTTTTTATGATTGTTATAAATGATAATAATGAGATTTTTCACTATTAAAATCGTACTTTATGCGAAAATGGTCTGATAGTTTTTTTTCTTTCTTTTCATTCCATTCCTTCTTATGCTCCGAATTTAATTTCCTTTATTTTTATTTTAAAAGAAATTTGGAATTTTTTTGGAAAAATATAACTCTGCTTACTGCGAATGCAAAATATCTAATAGCATTTTAACAATATATGTTTTAAAGTATAAAGTATTCTTTGCAAGTGTTTCGAATAAAAACTAAATAGATTTAAAATTTTAGAAGTAAAAGTAATGAAATTTTAGTGAGATATGTACAATCGTCAACAAAAATAATAGAACATCACTTTAACTTTGATATTTATTATCGCATTTTTACAGAGCTAGAGTCGATGGAAAAGGCTCAAGATTGTTTAGATACACTTTAACTCGACTAATTAACATAATTAATTATTATCTTGAAATTTTCTCACTATGAATTTTTTTTGCTCAGTAGATTGCTTGTGATAAAATTAGTTACCAAAATTTTTTGTAATCTTCTGATGAAAATTTTGAGAGTTATAAGTCGAAAAATAGCTCATCCACTTTTAAATGAGTCACCAAAAATGTTTGGTAATATTACTGAAACTATAATATATTTTTCAATTTTTTTCGATTCACTTAAAGAACATAATTTTGCTACGCAAATAATTGAAATAAATTTTTAAATTTCTAATTTTTTTACAAATTTTTAAACACGCCTGTAATGAAAAAGTGAATTGTAACGTAATAAAATTTTAACATGAGAGCAAATCTGGGATAGTAAACTATCGGAATCCTAAAATTGCTTTCATGTCTGTAACAGTTTTTGAACTCCGTCCCCCCTCCCCGAAAAAAACTGCAATATTCTTAATATAGATTGTTAAAGTCTTGACACGTCTTCTTGTTGAATACTATATTATTTCTAATTGTTTTTATCAATCTACTAGTCGTGTTATGAGTTTTAACTTTTCTTATAAAATTTTTATTGGATTATTTTCAGATCAGGTGATTTTTATATAAAGTAAAATTTTCTTTCTTATCAAAAATAAATATTTAATCAATTGATGTAAAAAGTTTCGAATATCAACGAGAATTCTTTAATAGAAGAAAAATTACTGTTGTTGCTAAATTGCGATTTTTAATGAATCATTTATATTTTATTAACTTTCTTTCGAGGTTTCAATGATAAATGACTGGTTGAGTGAGTAATACATATTTACAAATTTGTTAGTAAAATTTAAGCATCCTATAGTTTAAATACTTTCGATTTTATTTGACATGAGAACTTCAAACAAGACCGATAAAAATTACCTTATTTATAAAAGATAGATGAAGATAGTTACAAATTTGTTTGAATACAATTGAAAAGATTTATTTATCGAGAAATTTATATTTATTTAAGATATTCTTTTAATTGTAATTAATATCTGATTCAAATATGATTTTTTTTTACTTTTCTGGATATATGCAAATTCAAATAGTGTAATTCAAAAGTATTAAGCCATTAAATCTCAGTGAAATAGTAATTACCAATTATCACAAAGAGTGAAGTAGATAAAAACTTATCTTTACTTTTTTCGTTGCAGAAATAAGAGCCTCTGCTTTGAACTTTACAACATTTGTAAATAACTTCATTTTAGAAATTTGGAATACAAATATCAGAAGAAGTGTTCATCAAAACCAATATCGAATAATTGATTTTACGATAATTTACCTCTCTTGTGACACAAATGTGGGCTTCTTTTTTTTCAAATGAATTCACTTTTTATATTCCCCTTAGACTAGTTCAGGTATCTATTCTTAGCAAATCTCTTATTTTTTTGTGATAAGAAAAGGGCCTTTATTCTTTCATGTTAATTTGGTTATTTATGATTAATAATAACAACACAAATGTCATTTCCATTCAAACCAGACAGTAAATCTTTTGTTATCATCATATAATTTTATTGCATGAAGATAAATTAAATAAAATTTTTTAAAAAAAGAAAGTTATATAGTCTTAACATAAAAGTATGTTTTTAAAAATCCGATGATATATTTGTAGTTCATATTTCCTCTAATTCTACTATTTCTGTCCTGACACTTCTTACTATGGTTTTGTTTTCTGTAGTTGGGTTCCAATGGAAAGATGCAATTTCGAAAAGTTCATATTCAAATTAGTCGGCACTTGGATCTTTTATTATAGACTTACTGTTGTGATTTACATCATGGCTGTATGAATATTGCGGCGGTATTGCAGATGAATACTCTTATTAAAAATATTCAAAAATGCAATTGCTATTTTAATTATTTTATAGTAATAAAAACACGTCTGAGAGTAACTGATTAAATCGAAAATTCGACACATGACTACAATTTTAATGTTAAAACTACATACCAAATTTCATGTATCTAACTTGTTTCTTCTCTGAGCAATTTCGTTTCAGCTCTCAAGAATAGATAAATTAACAGGCAGTCAACCGTTTGCCAACCAACTAGCCTAAAATTTGATACAGATCTTTGTTTTATCCTAAAACCTCACACCAAATTTCATACATGTAACCTTTCTTAAGTTATCGTTTTCGCATGCAAATAGTAGAATAGAGAGTTGCAATAACTTCCCTTATTCAAATTTAGTAAAAATTGGGTGAAATACTTCATTTATGGTACAAAGATTAAATACGAAATTTCAACAACTCGTTCTGTAACAAATCTTTCTTCAAAAGCGTTCTTTTCTAAGTCTATCCATTTTTTAATTTCCATTTTTGCAGATAGGAGGGTATAATTCCAAAAAGGATATTATTTTTTACTTCCATTGGGCCTACAACATGAAGCTTCACTAATTCACAGGGTCAATTTCTAAGACTATTAAAATATATTGTCTTGTATATTTCGTATGCGAGAAAATTAAAATAAGAATTTACTTCAAGTGAAATAAAGAAAAATGGAATGATAATTCCAGTGATGAATCACCGTAAATATAATCAGAATACAATTAGTTGAATCAGAAGAAATCAATCGAATTTTTTTCGATGAATCAAATTTTATTTCTGTAATTTAAAATCATAAGCTTATTTATTCTAATGATCTGATAAAACTATTGCCAAAATCTATGTAAAACCAAAATACAATATCTTTATTGTAAACAGAATGTACTTCTGAGTTTAATAAATTTCCTATGTAAGTAGCAATCATTTCTACCTGAAAATAATTTTTTTACTTTTAAATAAAGGTTGATAAATTCATTGACTTAAAATATCATTATGCGAATTAGTGTTTTTATCAATGAAGTAAAATTTTTATTATAAATATTTGTACAAATGCTTTTCATTCACAATAAAATTTTTCAAGTGTTTTCGAAATATAGGATGGATACAATCACAGAAACGGATTCGAAAGCATTTTGAAAAACAATAAAGTTTCATGTGTTAATTAAAAATTGAAAGTGCATGGTTATGCTAAAGATCTGAACTAATTGAGTTATGTTTGGTTAAAATTTGGAAACTCAGGGAAATAAAACAAAAGAAATGTTTTTTTTTCTTTTAGCAAATAATAGTTTTACTTAATATAAGGTCCTTAGTGCCTTGACTATTTTCAATTTTAAGCTAAGAAAATTAATTATATTTCAAGAACTACTGCGAATTTTGAGACGAAATTTGTTACACATATAGAATAAGGCAAACTCGGTCGAATCATTCCTATAATAGGAAAATTTCTATATACTGATTAATTTACCATGTTAATTAACTAGGTTAATCAGTTTTCGATCTAAATAAATCTGTCTTCCCAAGAAATTTTCACTGGCAATAATTTTGTGAAGATGCGATGATAAATAACACATTTACAGAGGCGTTCAATTATTTTTATTGGCGACTGTTTATTTCTGAATACGTTTGGAGAATTTAATCTTTGATGATTTAATTTACAGGATTTATAATTATTTTCACATAAATTTTATCAATTGCGTTTTTTAAAAATTTTTAATTTTCATCCTAATCTAAAGAATCTGAGTTTATGTGGACATAAAATTCTTGTATGCATGAACAGTAAATCTTTGCTCTCAAATTAATTGCAAAAACAAAAGAAAATCAATACATAATTTTCTGAAGTTTCTATAAAAACAAACCAAAATTTCCAAATTGTTCACATAACTTTTAAGTATTTATATAAATATTTTCAAAACTTCTTTCATATTCTTTATTGCATAATATTATCCAAACTTAAGTCGAAACAAACATGATAAAATGTAAGTTTCATTGAATGTCCCAATGACTGCAAACTTTTTTAACTGCCTTTGATAACTGGTCCTAGTTTATTCAGCATTTTAAAGTAAAAAGAATTAAACGAGCCTTTGAAAGTTTTATTTCAAAATGAAAAAAAACAACAACATGTAGTTGAATTAGAAAAAGTACACTTTTGTTAGTAGTGCAAAGCAATGAACAAATTTATCCAGAACTTTTATGTGTTTTATTCATTTTTTTTCTCTTCCTGTTTGAAACCCTTTTTCGCAATAATTTTTTAATTGCAAAAAGGGAAAAAACTTCTCAAAATGATAAATATTTAATATAGTATTGAAAAGCATAAATAGGAGCAAAAAAATGTAACCGTTTATTCTCAGCTTAAATATATTTGACTTTATTGCTTTAAAAAGATAAATGAAGACTTTTTATCACACAGTTGTATGATATTCTGGACAATTATATGAATATCATTTTATTCTACGTTACACAATTTCCTTTAGTTTCCCAAAGTTGATTTCGTTCGTGTGTTCAGAAATTGACTTATGGTAATTTAATTTTTAAAATTTTTCCCATGTATGTTGTGGATACACGGGAAAATAATTATCTAGTCCAATTTCTAATTAGTTAAAAAAATAAAACAAGAAAAATTAAAAATGTGCGAATGTTTCTCTTTTTCAAAAAGATTCATTTGAAAACACCGAATTAGTTGGAATAGCAAAGATATTCAGGGATACACTTCTCATTTTTATTAATTACAATAAATTAATAATAAAATAGAGCATTTATTTATCGAAAGGCTCTCATGGGGCAAAAAACATGAATATGAATATATAGACAAGTTAAACAAAACAAATCCTAAGCCAAACATTGTCCATCAAAGCTTAGTATTATTTCATCTTTGTTCTTGAGAAAGTCCAAACAATCCATGGACTATTGCAATCCTTTGACAAAATTCAATGAAACTTTTAATGGACTGAAATGGGCACAAAACACTTTCACGAATAGGAATTAACTTAGACCATTTTCCACAACAGCAGACACTTTCTAATGAGAAACAGCAACTAACTTTTCTTAATTGAGATATTTAGTCTATACCTCATGAATATGGAAACGTCTGATAACATTCGGTATTGAATTGATACTCTCCGTTTTCATTTCCATCAGAATATATAAATTTTGGAGTCTAAATTTCAAATGCACTTATTTATTAGCTCTGTTTAGGTATTGAAATTCGATCACAAGATATATGGGGCATTTCAAAAGTGAAGAAATAATTTGTAAATTATTGAATTTGTTGTTTGACAGTCTGAAATTAAGAAATAGCTCTTTTTTTTCTGTATATGAATTTTATCTTTCTCTAATGCTAATAGAGTATCTCCTTATTTAATTCGAAAATTATATGATCTTCTGTTTAGTGAATTACAAAATCTATTTTAGTTGTTATATTTTATTTGTTTAATTAAAATTTATTGAGTTTTAGATGAATATTTTAAGTCTTTAGAAAACTTTTTAATGCTATTTGGCTTCCAAAGCATATTGTGTTATTCATTATATTGTGTTATTCTGCTGGAAGCCCGAAGAAAATAAAAATAAAATTAAATAAGGCTGCAGGACTGCTTAACAACAAAAATAAACAAGACTTGAAATTTGATAAGTAAAAGGGTGATGAAAAAATAAAATGTAACCTGTTAATCAAAATTTGCATTTTTATGTATATCTTTTTAGATAAAGTTGAAGAGGGAAACACAGATTTTAAATTTGACATTTTTAAAAGCTATAAATGATACAAAATATTCATAAATCAGAAATTACAATAATATCAAAATAAAATTTAATTTCATGTAAGTAACTACTTAAAAATAATATACAGAAAAAAATGAAGTAAATATTGAAATGTTGTTCCTGGTCGCAGAAAACTAAGTTTATATTTCGTTAATTCAATATTTGTATAATGAAATTCAGAGATAATTTTAAGTTGCACTTATATATTTCTTACATTTTCATGAAATAATGCTTAAGTGAGTTTTCTGATCATTTTTTATCCTGTATTGACTACTTTCATGTCCTGTTTAGCTAATAAATCAATTGCAAGCAAAACAAACTGATTTTAAATAATGCATAGTATTTTTACTTTCTTCCACAAGGATAATTTATAAAATTTTCAATAAAATTGAATGAGATTGTTGTGCGTTGTCATTAGAAAAATAACATAATATTGTTTACTTCTGTTACACTTTTATTGTTTACTTCTGTTTTGTGCAATAAAGACAGTTTATTTGTATTCATTAAAATTCGTTTTGTGTTGGGAATTATTTTGGATTCATTAACTAACACAATAAGTGGGTTACTTTACACATGGAAAGTTTGATTTTAAAGTTAGTTACTAATTTCAAACTTACGCACACATACATAAAAAATCAAAATAATATAGAATGGAATAATGTTCTGTATTCCGAATGATCAAATCATTCGGCCTTAACTGGGGCTTTTCACCTCCAGAGGACAATACTTTAGCTGTCTGGGATAGTCAATTACAGCTAAAGTTACAGAAGCGGTTACCAACTCCCTCCTTCTCTCTAGTGTCTGGCTTATTCTTTTTTAACTAGATATGGGTTGGATTGTTAAATTGACGCTGCTACAGTATCACAATAATAAATAATTTTTCACGGTGTATAATGCGATATTTTGGTTATGCCTGGTTTTTAAATATTTACCTTTATTTGTAACATAATATCTTTTCAAATGGAATCTTTTTGTACTTAATTTTGACATTACCCCACCTATGCTTTTACACCCTTCAGATTTTTTTAATGTTTGAATAGAAATGCAGCTTATGTACAAAGCAGGACTGAATTTATTGAGCATTTATTCGCACTAAAATTCAGACAAAGTATAAGTTATATTCACATAAAATTTTATAAAATGCATTTGCTCTTTTAAAAATGTAACATATTTATAATTAATTGTATTTTTACATTCATAATTTTCATCAGTTTCTTTCAAACTTTTATA
This sequence comes from Argiope aurantia, assembly GCA_026543865.1. Taxonomy (NCBI): domain Eukaryota; kingdom Metazoa; phylum Arthropoda; class Arachnida; order Araneae; family Araneidae; genus Argiope; species Argiope aurantia. Next base: position 18,256 of record JAPMOR010112290.1, read on the forward strand.
AAAAGTCCCAGAAAGAATTTTGATGGAAAATTCTATTAATATTCTGTCAATAGATTGAGAAATACTTTTAAGATTAATTTTTTGTAGAAACATGTATCAAAAATCATCCATGACCGTTTAATTATTTAGAAATTTCAAAGATAAGTATAGTTTTGGACTTTTAAGCTTTGTAAACACGTATTTAATTTCATTGCTTTATTTTCACCGAGACATTTTTCTTGAATTTATAAAGAGGAAAGTTACAAGAAGAACATAGAATCAGTAACATGTGTGCATACTGCAACAAATTGCATTTTCTTCTTCATCATCTCCTGTTATAAAATCAAATATTTGAACTTTTGATGCAATTCAAAACATAACTTTTATCATAAGGAACATCATCAACATTACTATCTTTATGTCGTTAGCAATCAACAATAACTTTTAACTGTCAGTACAAATAAATTAGGGGACATTTTCCAGTCCCCATAAATCAGCCTAATAGAATTAGTAACAAATAAATACGAAAATGCATTACAGAATATATCTGCTTCCGAGGAAATGGATTAAATATATTATATCTTCGACTATATTCGCTTAAGATTAAAGCGCGAAAACTATTTAAAAAGGTATTATAATTTTAAGATTGCGGATAAGCGAAATCAAAAATATCCTTTTTAAATGGGGATTTAACGGTGATACTTGAAAGCTTTTTCTTATCTCTCTCCAATCTATGGGCGGTTGCGATCTCTTAAGAGTTTCAATAAATTATCTATTGTATTCGTTCTTTATTAGCATTCAAATTTCATATCACACTTCTTGCTAGACAATCCAATCGGACAATAGTACTATCCATAGGGCAATGAGAGACTTAACTGATTAGAGACTAGGTTTTAATGGTGCAGAATATGTACCATTTTGTGAACAAAGATAAAATTCTATTTTGATACAATATCTACAGAACCTGTAAAAGAAAGTTTAATTTTAGATTCCATATTCGAATTACATATACGAGATAATGACAGAAAAGAAATAAGGATTGTAAGAATATACAATAATTGTGTTCTATGAGGATATATTCAGAAATGATTGAATTGCGAAAAACCAATCAGTCATAGAAATATATTAAAATGCTAGTAATCAATAAAAAACATTTGTTTGTAACAAAATTAGATAATTAAACGCCTCGACAGGTTAACATTTGAAGCCGAAATCCCGTCTGAGTCAATAACTTCAAAGTATTTCTATATATAAAACCGCGATACTTTTTCCTTTATTAATCCACAAAAGAGAGCGTTCCTTGCAAATATAACGCATCCATCGTCTGAGCGATCGGCAAAATAAGGAGAAGGTAAACACTTTGTTACCCTATAAAGCTCCCTGCTTATTTCTAGGAGTCTTTTTTTTTTTCCTTTTGTCTCGTGAAGAAGTTTCGAAGCAGAAGGTTTAATATTTGTTCCGTTTTCTTCTTTTCTGTCCCATCCTTCATTCAATATGCATTTTGGCATGTTTTTGACTTCTGCTGTGCACACAGGAGACAGTAGCTATACTTATGTGCACATACGCTGCCTGACAAACGGCACTTGAATCTTTTAGTACTTGTGAGTGGTCGATCCGAGACTGGGAATCGTTAAATAAAAGACGAGAGTAAATTCTCTTATTTGACTGCATCTTGTGGGATTTCCGTTAAGTACTTAAGAATCAAGGGTATGAAACCTTAATATTCTGGGAATTGAGGATGCAGTGGTCTTCTACGGTTATTCGATAAAATTAAATACCCTTTTAAAGACCTCTGTTATGCACAGACGGGCTCTGGCGACGGGAGGGGATTTACCTTAAAATGTTATTATTTATTGTTGAAGAATAGTGATTAGAAAGTCATCTAAAGGCAGCTCTTGTTTTTGTTTTGTTTGTTCCAACGTGAAAAATACATTGTTTATTGTTTTAGTCTATTTTTAGTTAGTTATATTTAAATTATTAAAATTGACTCATAGCTATGCAATGAGCGTGAGTTGCTTAAAAGGAATTATTTTTAATGAAATATTCCTTCAAATTTTATTCTCTTCAACTGAATAAAAATAATTCTATTGCCATCTGAACTTTGTTTGTTTTATTCTTATTTCATGAAACTTTATTTATAGTAAAATGTGTTATAGACATATTTTGTCAAATATCATTTATATTAACTATTAAAATGTCTGTTTGCTATATATTGGGGATAATTCACTTAAAAAATTTTTTTAATGAAACGGTAGGAATACCTTAAATTTTGAATTATTTCCTAAAGAAATGTGGTTGGATATCCATCTGAAAACAGCTCTAGATATTAATTTATTTATTCGTGGGAAACGCTTTGCAGAAAATAATGTTATGACTTATTTTAGTAAATAATATTTATGCCTTTAAAGTCTCTTTTTGCAAAGTAATTAATTTTTTAGAAAACAATTTTTTAATAAAAATAAGAAATTAAATAAATTTTTGAAAGATTTCTGAGAAAACATATAAATCATTTAATTGAATTAATTCATATAAAATGGGTGGAATAAAATTAATAAAAGCACTTTTGCTTCATAGTATTTGTTTTTTCACTTAATATTAAAAAAATTAGAACATAAAATCTTTTGTGCGATTTAGAAAATGAATAAATGCTAACTATTTAGAAGACAAAAGGAAATCTGAATAAAGGGGAATTAAATTATTTGTTTCTCGAAATGCACAAGTTGGTTCAGTTGCTGAAGTTCAAGAGGGGGTCTTGAGATTCTGCCAATTATTTTAAACATATAAATAATGAGAAAAAATTGGATAAAAGATAAATGTAATAAGATAATCAAAATAGTGTAAATTGAGTTGTAAAGATAAAAAAGGCAGTTTCAAATACTATGGAAAATTGAATAAGCAATTGTTTTAAAACAATTAAAATTTAAAGTGCAATTTTCAAGCATATTAAAAAAACTGTTTATGGATGTATAGATTTAAAACTATTAATTTTCTTCAAAAGTTTTTGTTAGTAAAAAAGTAAATTAAGATTTTGTGATAACAATTGCGAGAGTTCCTTTATAGCTAAAATAGTGGTACTTTCACTCAATTTTTGAACTAAATCTTTAAAAAAAAGGAAAATATGTATATTTTTTCAGATTTTCAATTTCTGTGACTTAATATAGAGGAAGTCAGAACATAAAAACTTTGAAGAAAAAATTGATCTTACTACGTATCAAATTTTTTTCAACATGATTATCGATTCACTTATTTTAAAAGGATAACTATGAAAAAGTGGATACAATAATTGCATTAGTAATAATAGTTCAAAAGAGAACAATATAACGGTATTATATAAATCAAATAATCTGCTGCCATTTTTATTAAAACAGTAAACAGTATTAAATAATATATCGTTAAAGAAAAAGGCAGCATTAATCAAATGTGAACACATTAGCAATTCAAAAATTGCATGAACATCCAGTATTAAAAAAGCACTCATTTTTAAAAGCTTAAAAAATATTAAGTCAAACAGAAATTCAGTATCAAAATAGTATTGCCTCTTAACGAGTTTTTAAATCTTGGTTTTATTAATTTAAAATTAATTTTTATCAATGTATATAAGCACATAAACTATTTTATTTAATACCTTTTATAATAGTTGTATTTATTGAGTTTATTATAACTCAATACAAATTCCCTAGTAATTTTGTTATTCAAGCGTAATTTAATTCTAAAGAATTCATACATGAATATTAAGCTGAAAGGTGAAATATTCTGTAATCTGCTACCAAAATTTTGTTTTTTGTATGAAAAAATTACTAACTATTCCTTGATGTTTAAAAGAAAATCTAATTTTCATTTCGCAAAATTAGCCACCAAATTAAAACTTATTTCAAAAAGAGAAGAAGGAAACCAAATATTAATTTCAGGCAATTGAATAGCAAGTTCAAGTATTAGCCAATTATAACTTTAAAGTTAAAACCCCTCGTAAGCGGTGAGCATCTAGCATTGCGTTAATGGAGCTAATAAATAAGCGCATTTGAAATTTGGACTACAAAATGTGTATCTTCGGATGGTAATGAACACGGAGCCTGTCAATAGAATGCCGAATGTTTGGAGGCGTTTTCCCATATTCATGAGGTATAGACGTAATCTCTTAATTACGTATGGTTTGTAGCTGTTTCTCATTAGAAGGAATCTACTGTTGTGGAAGATGGGCTACGTTAATTCCCAGTCGCTAAAGTGTCTTCGCACCCATTTCAGTTCATTAGGAGTTTCATTGAATTTGGTTAAAGGATTGCAATAGGCTACCGCTTGTTTGGTTTTTCCGAAACCAAAGCTGAAGGTTAAAGAAATAATGCTTATCTAAGATTGCGATAAAGGAAAATGTTTGCTTTAGGATTTGTTTTAGCTTATCTTCACCGATATCATTTGCTTAGGTCTTCTTTGATAGGTTTTTGATAATATGTCGACATTTTTTTTTACAATTAATCAACAATACATTCTAGCCTGTTTCATCCTAAACATATCGTTGTTCTGTGTTTGATAACTTTATTTTTATGTATGGTAAAATAATCGATTTCTCGCTGTAGCTTTAAAAAGAAAACGAATTTTTTATTTGAAATGAAGAGAAATAAAGTCACAATTTTGAAATTCCCCTAATTTATTTTTATCCGAATTTATTAAAAAAATGTTTATATGGTAATTTCTGTGCATTTTTAATGTATCAATGCGTAATAATAATATAAACACTATCAAAATGGGAAAACTGAACGAAATTATTATACTTCTATACAAGTATATAATTTTAGTATATTATATATAAGTTAATAATTTCGTAATAATATAGGCATTAAAAGTATCACTTATTATTAAAAAATGTTTAAGCGAAATATCAATATTCGAATAAAAAACGGGTACAAATTTTAATTAATATTATTTAGTTTTAAATATTTTGTATATTTAGACTTTTGAGCAAAGAATAATTTTCTTTTTTACAAAATTATGTGCTTTTCTGACAATGTTTCTACGTGGATGAGACGTCTAACAAATGGCACTGAATTTTTGTTGTATCTTATTATTAATAATATATTTATTTTTTTTGAAATATTTTAGAATCTTTTGCTTCAAAGGGAAAACTTTTCAAAGTTATTTGATATGTTATAACCGAGTGTTACATAACCTGAATTCAGCTGCCAATAATAGTAAAGTTGATATGTATATTGGAAAATGTTTAAATGAATGCAACTTATATTTTAAATAAATATTTCTCTACTAAAATATTTATAATATTAAAAGAAGAATGTAGCTTTAATATCTTTTCATAATATCCATCAATAGCTAAGCAATACTGTACGAGTATTTTGCAAATTTCAGAATTATTTTAATGCGATCTCTTAGAATTATGTTTAAAAACTATTTTCAATTGATTTAAATGCAATTTCTTTTTTCCAAATTTGGTGCAGAGATTTTTATTATTAAATAACGTCGAGATATTTCTGAAATTTAATGATGTTTTCTTGTTTAGATAAATATCATTAAAGGAATGTTTAAAGTTGTATTTCATTATTTTTGCAGAAAAACAATTATAAAGAATCCAATCAAGAATAATTTATTTGCTTCCAAAACTCTTTGAAACATGCTCTTTATCACAAAAGATTCCATTAAGCTTTCCTCTATCATTTTAAAGCTGTTTGTTTTAATTCACTTTTTTTATTAAATGTGCTTTTTATATGTGAAAAAGGATTTTTTTAGCGATTTAGACATTCATTATCCTTTTGATTACACTGGAATTATGAAATTTTAGACATTCATCTATTTTCAATGAAAATATATATAATTTTAATATTTTTAGATCTAAATTTTCAATAATCGATTAATTTAAATGAATTTAAATTTTGTTCTGTCAGCATATCCTAATAGCGAATTAAAGAACAAATTTCAGGATTCTGTATTATTTAAAACAATCATTTATAAATTAAAGAACAAAATTGTGAAAATAATTAAAATTAAAGCAAATGTTCGTCTTAAGATATTAATAAAATGTACTTTTAGAAATTGTTTATATTAAATTTATTTATGTTCAGCATGATCGAAGATGACTTATCACAAACTATTTATGTGATCATAAGTGATAAAAAAAACTCCTTTCATTATGTCTTGTGATCACATAAATAGTTTGTGATAAGTCGTCTTTTATCATGTTGAATACAATTAATATAAATAAAATTTATTTGAGCTCTATTTTGCATCATGGAATTTTGCTTTAAAAAACTTTTATATGCATTTTCTTTTTTTATTTCTCCCCATGCTTTTTTGGAATTGCTTATCTTCACAGATGGCTTAAAGCAATTGCATCGTGTTTATTTGTAAATATATATGTAATTCTGAAATTGGACTCACATCATAATAATCTTCCTCGGAATGAAATTCGTAGAAATTCGATGATGTTCCAATTACTGCAAAACGATGAGATTTCGAATGCTTGTATCAAATATCAAATAGTCAGATATTTTTTGATGTTTTTCAGTAGCTTTCCTTGTGAGATATTCTTACAAATTGGAAGCAAATTTAAATTTGAAAAATCTTTGAAGGATTAAAGTGAAGTCTTTAAAGGATAAAAGTGCAATCTGTAAATCTGTAAGTAAATTTTAAACTTCAATTCATCTAGATGATGACTAAGAATATTTGATACATGTATCGAAATAAAAAATATGTTTAAAAATCATGAGAATGGAATAGTTATGATGTCAGAACTGTGATGTGAATAACTGTTTAATTTACTATGAAATTTTAAAAAATCTAAATCTACTCTTTACAAATATCATAATTTCCTTCCATTTATTTTTCATGGAATGAAATTCAATGTGAAGTTGTAAATTATTCATTAAATTATAAATAAATTTTTAAAAAATGTCTTTGAAGTGTTATATGAAAAGCATAATCTTTTTGCGATTCTGGAAATATTTTAAATTTCACTTTACCAAGATAGACAGCGATGTATCTTTTACTTCTATCAACAATTTTTATACCTGATATATTATTTCTATTAAAAAATGTTATATTCAAAAATTCAGGCAAATGGACAAACGCTCCAAATTTATATATAATGATTTGAATGGTAGTTTCAAACACAGTATTCTATATAGTGACTGATTCTGTCATCTATTAATTCTTGCCTCAAATATAATAAATTAGTGCGAAATATTGCTTATTTCATTGTCTTCATATCATTTTTGTCTAATAGAAGTTTCAATTAATTCTTTAAAATATGATATCAATTTGAAGATAAGAATTATTTTTCTAATTAAAGTTGCAGATTGAAAAAAATATTTACAAATCCCTTTAGCTCATTGGTGCATCTACCTTTTTGTTATAAATACTGACAGTATATTCACAAAAAAATGCATTAAGAAAAATCTTATCTTAATTAATATGTTATAAAGCATTTATTGTCACATCTAATCTTTAAACTGAAGTAGGAAAAATTTATATATAATACATTTGTTGCGATCTGTTCTTAATTTCCAACAAAATGAACTCTTGCAATGAAGTTACATTTCATCTAAACATTCCATATAGTTAAATTGTATTTATTTAAATAAATTTAATAAAAAATATTTTTTTAAACTTTTATTAATACATTAAAAACGGCATTTTATTTCATGTATTTTCTTATTTTTTGATTTACATATAAATTGTCTTTCAAATTCTCTACCAGGTGGTGTCACTGATATGGAATCAAACTTTAATTTTAATCAAGGATTAAGGTATAAAAATATTTAAAATATGTATCTTCGTTATGAATAAACGAGATGTGCAAAATTTCCTTCCTCAAGTGTATTCAGAAGAAATACTGATTATAAGATTACATCCTTACAGACGCAAAACAAGTAAATCGAAATTTAAAAATTTTTTTAATCTTGCAATCTTTTTGATCTCATCGAATTTGAGTAGGGAACAAAGTATATATCTAATCAATCCATGCTAGTATGAGTTGCCTCAAAACCTCGATTCAACTTTAGGCATTGGTGGGGTTTGAGCTCATCCTATGGTAAAGCAAAGCTTCGGAGCCAGAGGTTTCCAAGTTCGGAACTGGATTCAGCTAAAGAAACACATGTAATTGGGCTGAATGCTCGACAATGTAATGGAGTCAAACTAACACGATACGGAATCATGGAAGGTGCTGCCAGCTGATGTGTAGTCAACTTTCTCTGACTACTGCTCAGAATTGTGTAGTCGTCTCAAATTAACCCTAATATTGTTTCTAAATGTTATGCAAATATAAATGAAACCATTTTAAAACAATTTGAACATTTTGTATGAGAAAATGTGTTTTGTATGTGTCGTCACAATAAAGATTAAAAGGAAGTGTAATTACATGTCGCTTTTCACATGTATTTCTAAAGATAATGAACTCTAAGTCAGCGTAATTTTGTTGAGAAATAAACTGATATTTGATGTTATATTGTAATACATGACTCTAAAGTAAAATACTCAAAAGACTTTAAGCAAAATATTATAGCATAAGTAAATAAAATACGAGATTTCAAATATCCAATTTTTCATTTCAATATTTTACGAGAGTTTTCAAAACTGTAATTAAATTAATATAAAAAATATACAATAAGATCTAATTATTGTATTTGCAAAGTCAAGTTACTATAACTCTTGTACAAATATCTTCTCATTATAATGCAATTCTTCAGGTATTAAATTTTGAAAATCATTGTCTTTTTTGTACTTTTATAGTCATGTGTCTTAAAAAAATGGAGCGATTTTCACACGATGCAATTATTTAAATAACATTTTTTAATGTCATAGGATAAACAGAGAAACTGTGCTAAAGTGTCTCCTTATCTTTTTAAATGAAACCAAAAACATCTTCAAAGAAGCAATAATTATCTTTCGTAAGTTAAGTTAATATCAAAATCAAACAGAGGACGAAAAACCATAAATTACATATTTTTATTTGAATATTCTATTCATAGTTGAAGAAAAAAAAATGTGAAGATACTAAATAACAAATAAATCACCAAATTCAATTTAATAATATTTAAACGAGAAAAATAATTTTTTCCCTAAAAATTGAAAGATACGCTTTAATTTCGTTTGCATAAATATTATGTATCTCAAGTTAAAAAAAGATCTCTCAGATAACGTAAAATACAATCTTCGATTTTAGAATGTTACTTTATTTTCCTCAAATAGTAAAGAAAAATATCCCAGAAAATTTCGTTTTGGTCTGTTTATCCATTTTTAATCAAGATCAGAATTCATTATCTCATTTCATATAAAAGCAAGTACACTGGTGTGCAAAACTTAAGCAACAGGTATGTTTTTTGCCATAACTTCACGAGAAATCATCTGAGAGACATGAAATTCAGAAATGAGATGCAGCATTTTGTTCTGAAAGAATGACGAAAGCATAGTTGAGCAGAAATGAATACAATGCATACAGTATGGAATAAAACAAAAAAAGGCTTTATTGAACTCATAGTATCGTTACACATGATTGTCTGTCCAAGAGGAAGAACAGCAAGCAGATGTTCCTTAGTATGGGATATGCCCTCCCCTTACTGCAATGGTTGCTTCGCACCGTTTCCCCATACTCAGCACCAGATTGTCCAACAGTTCTTGAGGTAAGAGTGCCCATTGCTCAATCAACATCTGTTTAAGTTGTCGGGTGTTCCCAGGAGGATGTAATCGTGCCGCAAGGCGTCTCCCCAAAGCATCCCACACATGTTCAATCGGATTTAAATCATGGGAGCACGCCGGCCAATCCATTCGAGTGATATCTTCACTTTCCAGGAGCTCCTCAACAGCATGAGTCCTGTGTGGCCGTGCATTGTCATCCATAAAAACGAAGTCTGATCCAATGGCACCACGGAACAGACGCACATGGGGAAGGATCACCTCCTGACAATAGCGATCTCCAGTTACAGAACCTCTGTCGAAAACGTGGAGCTCAGTCCGCCCGTTCATCATAATGCCTTCCCAGACGATAACTCCAGGACCACAGAAATGGTCTATTTCCGTGATATTACAAGCGATTCCCAACGCCAGTTGATTTGGAGAGAGGTCGGGACACGGTTTCATCCCAATAACATCACGGAAAGAGACCGTTTCGGTGGTCCTGGAGTTGTCGTCTGGGGAGGCATTATGATGAGCGGGTGGACTGAGCTCCACGTTTTCGACAAAGGTTCTGTAACTGGAGATCGCTATTGTCAGGAGGTGATCCTTCCCCATGTGCTCTGTTCCGAGGTGCCATTGGATCAGACTTCGTTTTTATGGATGACAATGCACGGCCACACAGGACTCATGCTGTTGAGGAACTCCTGGAAAGTGAAGATATCACTCGAATGGATTGGCCGGCGTGCTCCCCTGATTTAAATCCGATAGAACATGTGTGGGATGCTTTGGGGAGACGCCTTGCGGCACGATTACATCCTCCTGGGAACACCCGACAACTTAAACAGAGGCTGATTGAGGAATGGGCACTCTTACCTCAAGAACTGTTGGACAATCTGGTGCTGAGTATGGGGAGACGGTGCGAAGCAACCATTGCAGTAAGGGGAGGGCATATCCCATACTAAGGAACATCTGCTTGCTGTTCTTCCTCTTGGACAGACAATCATGTGTAACGATACTATGAGTTCAATAAAGCCTTTTTTTGTTTGATTCCATACTGTATGCATTGTATTCATTTCTGCTCAACTATGCTTTCGTCATTCTTTCAGAACAAAATGCTGCATCTCATTTCTGAATTTCATGTCTCTCAGATGATTTTTCGTGAAGTTATGGTAAAAAACATACCTGTTGCTTAAGTTTTGCACACCAGTGTATTTCATTCAGTGGTTTCAAGCTGTTTAAAAGAACCTCCTCGGGTAAAAATTTTTCAGATAAAATTAATGAGGTGGATAGGAAAGAAAAATCTGTAACACTTGACAAAATTTTTCAGCGATGAATTTGACATTGTTAATGAAGACGAAATATTGGTAACTTGCGATACGGTTTCTTGATAAAGGCCAAGTGTTTGAATGACAAACAGAAAAGCTATTCTAGGATCGCTCGTTTTTGGGATGATTAAGAATTTTTCTGAATAGTTACCTCTCTATCTACATAGTTTTGCACCTGTTTTCTTAGTACCTCTTCTTCTTCTATACATTTTTCTCGACTTCATCGATAGTTATTCTGAGTAGGCCCATTTAAGTTCTTTTGAATGACCTTTCGAAAAAGGGGAAAAAAATTGTAATTAGGTTTTTCAAAAAGTGAAGTAGATGAAAAGGAATTTTTACAGAAAGTTGGATATTTTTCTGTTTAGGCGTAAAAAATGGAGAAAGCACAGTAAGAAAATCACAAAAAGAATAAAATCATATATTGCATTTGACAAAATGGGCGTGTCCTTTGGTAGTTAACTTCGAATTTTCTCTGATTTTTCAAGTAGCATTAACATCTTACGTCAGAACATCCTATGTAAGAATATCTTATGTTAGTAAAGAAGAGATGCATGAGGTATTTTCGTAATTATGTGTTACATAGAAAGTATCCAAAGCTTTTTTTTTTTTTTTTACTTCCGTAATTTGTACTGACCGTGTTATTTTCCATTTGAATAATTTCTCGGATATTTTCTTTTGGGATGGAATGAAGAAAGAACGTTTTAAGTTTAAAAATAAAATAAAGTATAAAACATTAAAGCATTCGACTCGTTATGTCATCTTCCGTAAAAAGTCGTTAATAGTTTTTACTTAGTGATCTTTTTAAACCGAAAAATTCCTCCCTTGAAGTTGTAAAAGTTATTTCATCGGCGAAAAATTTTCTGAAAGAAAATGAGAAAGTTCCGCTCATTTCACTTGAAAATAAGAAGAAAAAATAATGATTATTGATTGTCGAAACGAAAAAAAAAAAAAAAAAGATTACGTATAACTCTTTTGTTGTCATTTCCTTGTATAATAAAAGAAAATGTGAAATTCCTGCGTTCCTTTCCGAAAATTTTTGCGTTCTTACATTCTTAACTTTCTTTCACACATTTTTTGTTGAAATCCGGAAATCTTTAAGACACAACGTTTCATTTTAATAAATATTTTAAGAGTTCTAATCAAAAAAATTCTTACCTAGTTAGTATTTAAAAAACTTACTTGTTTTGAAAACAAATAAGATTTTTCTTCGTGATGTAATCTTTCGACTTTTTTTTTTAGGTTTACTAGTTTTTAATTTAGTAATGGTTAATGTAGATTTTTTCCTTGTTTTTTTTTGGTGTGGACTTCTAAAAATGTGCAAAAAAGTATCGTTTAAGAGGTGTTAAAATATTTAGGATCTAAAAACATAACATGATTTTTCGTACATTCAGCTATTATACACCAGTTCGAATGAGATGCTTACCAGTTTGAGTCAGTTAATTAAAATTAACAATCTTTTGAATGAATTACTGAATAGTTTTATAGTTTTTAATTTAGTAACGATATTTACCTATCTTTCCTTGCGTTTCTGGAAGCGGTCAACCACAACAAGTATCAGAAAAAAAGAATAAAAAAATTTTTTGATGACAAAACATGGTAAGATTTATAGTGGAATACATTTATTGCGGCATTGAGTTTTTGTTTCATAATTGAAATACTACACGTTTTGAGTGTTTTTAAGTGAATTTAATTAACTTTCGCAAATATTTGGGAGTGAATTAGGATTGATTTCAAACTATATGAAAACATATATATTAATTTTTACATAGGAAGAACATTAAGAATTATTTTACTTATATAATCGAAGAGGCTTGTCCAAATCCAATGCTCTTTATTAAACCAAAATTAGTTTCAATTTTTCTGGAAACGTTACTATTCATCTATGGTTAAATACCATGAAGTTTTAAAATCTTGACTGATATCAATGGTAATTATTTATTTCATGTTGGATTAGGATGGTCAATATTTGAATTAGAAAAAGCAAAAATGAAACACTTTTTGACTATAATTAAAGGAATTTAGAAAAAAAAGAATAATTAGAATAATTATTTTATCACAAAATAATTATAAATGGAAATCTGAATAATAATTTACATGGCGAATTCGTAGAAGCTCCAACATATTAATATAGTCTTCGCCAGTGGAGAGATAAAAGATTTGATATCTATCCACTGCATTCAATTCGAAATGCAAAATAGTCTAAATTTAAAATCCAAATCTAAAGTGAATCTCTAGATAATTTAAAGCAAAGCGTATTGCTACTAAGAAATTATAAAAAACAATTTGCGTTTAGCTACATTATTTTTAGAAATATAAATTCCAAAATATTATTTCAAAATTACTTGCAAATAAAATTAATCGGGTTGAAAAGGCTACGAATGTTTTCTTTGTAAATAAACTATAGCATAAATGCATTATGCAAAGTTCAGAATAAATTGCGCATTTCTGTCATTTAATTTATACTACGTTGGATAATTTGTTAAACTTCTTTGTTTCAGGCATACCTTACAAATAAATATTTGCATATGAATGCAGTAGATTCTATTACAGGAGATATTTAAAAATAACAGTAAATGTTCATCTGGAGAAATGAGCTGCTAATGAAAATGCACAAATTCTTTATATGGTGTTTTTGCTTAAATTAAAATCACAATTCCATTTCATTCATTAACTTTTATTTTAAACTTTTTTTTAATATTATTCGCAAAAATATAACCTGTAAAATTTGATTACAATGCTATTCAAACTATTTTCAATTTGCCATTCTCTATTCACTCCTTAATACAATCATTAATATTATTACATTCAGTTACTTAAATTCTTGTTAGTTGAATATATGTTATTAAAAGATATAAGATAAAATTATATTTTGGAAATTTTCGGTTATTTAGTTAAACTTTCCGAATTTAAATTTGAATATCTGATGACATTAACATGTTGATCCATGCTATGTGCGATAATATATATTTGAGTCACTCAAAATTTGTCCGTTTTTTATAAAATTAACATTGGAGCGTTTAATATTTAAAGTAATTATTTGGAATATTTGATTAACTTATTTTGTTTTTGGCATGAAATAAGAAGGATTATAAATATAAAGGTATTCTAACAAACAAATTTCAGAAACAATTAATACTAATTATTTTTAGTTTAGTATTATTTTTTCAAAAATTAGATTTGCAGTATTTCTTATTTATTTTTTTTTACATTTACAAAGTTGCGCCTAGATACGCAGATTTTCATTTTTTCATATTGATTTTATTACTGTCATCTATCTATGAAGCGAAAAACTGACGATTTTTTCACATTAGAAGAATAATTAGATATCGATTCGATTAAATCGATCGGTTCGATTGAACCGATACCATAACTTTAATTCTTTTAAATATTTAGGTTTCAAATAGGTAATTGTGTAATAACATTATAAAATGGTACCCAAATCATTTTTATGATAATCACTACTTGATTAGAACTATTTTGATTTATATAACAGTAAATTAAATATTTTAAGAAAAAACTAACATACCTTTCGTTTTTGTAATACAAAATAAAAATATTATTAAAAATATATTACATCTTCCGATGAAATTTTGTTTTACCATACTCATTTTATTAGAATAGTTTAAAGGTATGATAGCGGAATTAGATTTGTTTTTATTTAAAGCTGTTTAGATTGGGCAACAAACAGGTGCCCAAATTAAACTTTAAACCAATGAAGCTATTTCCTTGAATTAGTGAAATAGCCTGGTAGTTATAATCAATAGTAGTCTTCTTAAATTAGAAATAGAACAAACCAAGTAACAGAAAAATTAATAAATAAAATGGCATTACAGAATCAAATATTGGTTTAAAATTAAAACTAGTTAAATATATCATAATAGAGGAAAAAGTAAGAAATTCCACTCATCATGATGAAAGGCGAAGGTAGATTCATTTACATTTAAGTTATTATCTGGCAACATAAACTGTTACTGTTAGAAACAGTCAAAATTTGGGCTTGAAAATCACTTTTTAGCTCCTAACTTCTAAGATATTAAAGATATCAAAAAAATTTAAATATAAAAGTTGTTTGTCATAATAAAGCGCTAATTTGGCTAATTGGATTTATTTTTCTATCTTCAATATTAAGAAAGTTATCACGAAATGAAAATTTCTTTTCCCCCCATCCACACCATTTTCAACTGCTTTGAGCTAGATGGGCCATTTACGAATTCGTCCGAGATTTTTACATTTCAAACAACATATTCCAAGCCAGTTATAATCCAAACAAAAATGCTCTAGTTATCCGGTTCCTAAGATAATATGGCTAAAGCGTTATACGCATATATATAATACATACTATGGGGGTGCTTTTGGGTTCTAAGGACCATGATCGGTGAAGAACTGAAGAAGTTCTCCCGAAGTGTTGTCATGAAAGTCATTGCAATAAGTAGTCCTTTTATTGGAATCTACCTAAAAGACATACTGCCAAAGTGCATGGAATGCCATTATTATATTCATACATTTTGTATCGACGCGTATTTGAGAGCTCGAATTTTTTTTCTTTTTGCTGTAATTGTGATTAAAAAAATTGGTAGTTTGATTTGGAAAACAATTGATCGAATCTATGTAATCCCTTTTTTCATCGGACCTATACAGCAATTTTTCTACTTCAAACTATATTACACTGAAATATATTTGCATTTTTCTGAAGATAAATAAACTACGAAAAGAATTGTGCTACTAGTTTCTTTTAAAATCATTTCTTTGTTACTGAACTTTAATAATATACACAGGATGTTCAAATTCATCAACCTTCCTTTATAACTTTTCATTGTTTATGACTGCAAATCCTTTTATTCTGATTCTATTGCTTCGTCACATTAGAAAATTTATTTCCTCCCGATATTGAGAGTATTTCGTTTTTTTAAAAAAATAATACAATCCACATATGAGATTAAAAGAAAAGTACAAAAAAAGTACAGAGAAAGTTCTTATTGTTTCACCCTATCTAAGCATTTTTTTATGATAAAGTCCTAGAGTATGCTTTCAATCAATTAAATAAGAAAATCTGATTATGAAAATTAATTTATATTATTGTGATTCCATATTCTAGTTATTAAGCTTAAAAGATTTACACTTTCAAACACGAATTAAATCTATTACTAACTACATCGAATCGTAACAAAATGAATATATGAAATATTAATAAAACACAGTCTATCATCACAGTCTATCATTAATAAAACACAGTCTATAATCACAGTCTATCATCTATCATCTTGGGCATATAAATAGATGAAATACAATTATACTGCATTAGAATCCGAGATAAGTATTAATGAAATATTTCATTCTTACTTGCTACGTCTTAAGTGCACCATAATAATTTAATTTTTGTGTCCATTATACATCTCATAGATGGACAAACGAAAAGACATAGTACGATAACTTAAGATAATACAATCAAAAATTAGGAAGTATGAGCCGTTCCATTTCACAAGTATCTGAAACCACACGTATTGATAAAAAAAAAACCTGAATGATTCTAATTGAGAAATAGTGTGTATCCTTTAACGAATATATTCGACTAATTTAAATTGACTTATTTGATGACTTCAAGGAATTACTTAGTTTAAAAAATAGTATGGCAATTTTTGCTATTATTAGGATTTAATAAGCATGTGAGATTTTAACTAAATCATTTGAAACATGTACAGAGATATATTTTCAGTGAAAAACGGAATGGAATATTTTTGCTTAACACTTCATAGAGGTAATGTAATTTTCGACATTTTGAAAAACACTTAGTCTCCCTCCCCCATCGTTGTTTTACAAAGTGAGTTCTCAAAATAATGCCATTTAACATGAAAGATTGAATTGCAAATGAATTAAACTGATTAGAGCTATATTCTTTTGGAATAATTTCATCTAAATCATTTCCCAACTTCCTTTTTCTGTTAGAGAATCATAAAAAGAAATTTAGCTTTTATGATATTTATTTTAAAGAAATAAGCAAATAATAACGTATTTATTTAAAATGAAAGTATCGCTTTGAGAACCTACGATCGAATGAGTCGAAGTGAAGATAATAAAAGACGAATGACTTACATAAATTTAAAAATTATATTAAGAATACTTTTTTTCTTCTCTAGATCGGAGAGCAGATTGAAAAAACTCTATCAAATAAGCCTCCGAGTCCCATTTAAGAATGTCTAAGGAGAAAAATAATTACCAAGAAATGCATTGGTGATATGCTTCCATTTTACTTCATTGGATCTTCTTATCCATTAGGAAACCATTTCATATTCCAGAAACTTAAAACACAATCTACTTTCCTAAAATTGTATTTTCGTTTATTCAAAAATAACTAAAAAATTTTTAGAAGATTTCCTTTCCATTCTGTCTACTCATTTTAATCAACAATCAGAATTTATTATTTAAATTAAATTTTTATAAAAAATAAGAATTTAATTCGATGTAACGTGAGTGATTTTGAAATAGCAATGTCCTCAGAAGCTGAGAGTTCAAGACTAAATAAATATTTCCCGGGGCTATTGCTTCGGTCTGCCTTTTTAGCAATATAGATATCCAAAAGAATCTCCGCCGAGATATAATTTTTCAGATAAAATTAATGAGATGGAGATAGAAGAAAAATATGAAACACTTAACCAAAATTTTGATCTGAAGAATTTGGCATTGTTAACCAAGATTAGTTACTGGAGATTGAGAAGGGATTTTCTGATAAAGATCCAAAATTTGAATGGTAAAGAAAAATAAAAATAATTATTCGTGTTTTTAAGATGATTAAGAATTTCCCTGCATTGTTACCTTTCTAACTACCTTTTTTCTTTTCTTTCTTTTTTTTTTGTCTATCTTTCCGAGACTTCCTTTTTGTTATTTATTCTGTGTCAGTCTATTCAAGCGCTTTTTAGCGACTAACTAAAAAATCGAAAAAAAAAAGTTATGATTAGGTTTTTCAAAAAAAGGAAGGAGATGAAATATAATTTTTACAGAAAAACTGTATTTTTGCACGTGCTTTAAAATATAAAATAAACGTTGAAAGAATATTGCAACGAGTATAAAATCGCATTATACATTTGTCAAAATGGATATGTTCCTCGCTAGTTTCCATGGTCTCTTCTCTGACCTTTCTAATAGATTATGGCTGGATTCGAAGAAAATGATATAATCAGAGATTTGTTCCCCCGGGGGGAACACCTGGAAATGAGGATGAGATGCTTCCGGCATGGTGGATGGATCTCGCCACCCTGGAGAGTACGCGAAAAGGTGAGGGTTTGGCTCTTCCCATCGATGACGGGACGTACTTCCTTAGAGAAGTGTTGTACCGTGGCTTGTGATGGCCCTTAGGACTCAACAACAATGCCCGCCAGTGTTGCTGTAGAGGTGATCCGGTCATTCGGTATTTATTATCAGTGTAGATTTGGGCAGATCGAAGAGTCAGTGATATGACTAAACATATTTTGAAATGTGTATTACAGTGAAGAGATATATTTTGCATTTATTGCTCTCTAAATTAATATTGCCCCATTTATTTCCCGTTTGAATATATATTCTCATCTTTTCATGTGTTATGTTAAGAAGAAACTCATTTAATGTTTAAAACTTAAATAGATGCAAAACATGCTACAACTTGATGTGTAGAGAGAACCCGATACAATTACAATACCCGATACCCGATCTACTTCTAACCCTGAAAAAGATTGAAGCAACATTACTTTTCAGGTATGATGGCATTTACTGTTAAATCTTCATGGAATGATGGAAGAAATGGATACAAAACATTTAAGCATCAGACTCGTTATGATATTTTATGTATTTTTACGATTGAAGAAATCATTCCTTCAACTAATAATTCAATTTGATCTGCAGAAAAAGCTGCAGAAAATATTTCTATTTGGTTTTATTCAATTCATGAAAAATTATCTATTGATTATCCAACAAAAATGCTACTTTTAATTTTTTTGTAATAATTTCCTTATTTCAAATTAGAAATTGCGAAATTCCTACGTATCCCCTCGAAAATTTTGTACTCTTACAGTTTTGAGTTTAATTTGTTGTTCAAACCTGGAAAGATGTATGATACAATATTCCATTTAAATAAATATTCTAATAGTTAAAAAGTTTCCATGTAGTTAATAGTAAAATAGTCTAATTAATTTCCAAATAATGTTTTTTTTTTCACTTGTTAAACAATCTGTCGATATTTTTCTAGAATAACACAGCTTTTATATTAATAGTTGTCATCACCGTGTTTAACTTCTTCATTTTCTTTGAGTATTATTCCAAAAGTATTAAAATAGAAATATCGTTAAACAAGAATTAAAATATTTATGTTCATAGAAATTAAAGAAATTATATTTATTGTTACATTTACTTTTCATTTTTCATAAATCATTTAGAAGAATCAATTAAGTAAAATTAGAATTCAATTTCAGTATTAAATTTCATGAATTAAGTTTTCTGTAAAACTATTTTAAAGCACGAAAATTATTTTGAATAGAACTTACAAAGTAAGAATTTTCAGCAAATAAAGCACTAATGAAAATGAGCGCTCTCAAATAATTAATTTGTTATATCTAAATGAAAAATATTTACTTGTTATTCATCTTTCACTCAAATTACTGATGAAATTACTTAAATTAGATTACTGATTATTGCTAATGAATTAAAATTAAATTATTAGCTTTCTATATATTATGCTTTATATTTATTTAGTCATATCAAATTAGGCAGAAATTGTACTTTCATCATATGTGCGAAAATTAAACAAATCTTTTAAATTATATCATTTTCAGCTATCATAAAACGTGTTAATGATGCTTATTTACTTCATATTTCATTTTTTCATTTCTTTTGTGCATAAAATAAATTAGTCTAGAATTTTGCATTTACTGAAAAGCGAATTAGAAATGAGTGTATTTAAAGCAAATGAAGGTTGCTTTATCTTCCATTATAAATGGGATTTAAACGTCTGATCAGGATAATTTAGAAATGATAATTGATTTATAGCCTTTTTTTTTATTTAATTCTTAAATTGTTTCAATATAGAATTATCGTGCAGTTAATAGTTAAAAATAAATAAATTTTAGCACAAGCCTAAAAATAATGCTAAAGTAATGTAGTTTGCTCTAGCAGCAATATTTAGATTAGGCAGCAGATTTTTTAAATTAAGATTATATAGAGTTATTGTAGCTTCGTGTCATTTTTGCTTCGCATCATTTTCCATTTGGATTTTATTGCAATTATTTATTTGCTAAAGTGACTACCAGAAATGATATCTTAGTAATTAATTCCAAAAATAGTAAACACTGTAAGTATTGAAAGAAAAAGAAATCGAAAAAGACAAAAAAAAAACTTTCACCAGTTGTATAAATGGTCACACAAGCGATTGATTTACCCGGTGTTTCGAAGAATTTAAAGGATTACTACGCGCTTTCCAAGTTTCACACATTAAAAAAAACATTGCTTATTTGACACTTTAGCGAATAAAATGCTATTTGAAATATTTTTGGATCTTTCATGATTCCCAATTTCCCAATTCAATTAAATTATTTCATTCTTAAATCCTTCCAAACAGCCTATGGAGTCACGTGATGTGGTTCCCATATGACAAATGTAATTGTACATTTTCATCCGAAATATTCTTACGACTGATTCTTTTTGTGCTTGACGTGAATCAATTGATTATGACTTGCATACGATATTTTAATCTTTCCTTGGATGATTCATCCTTTGGATGAATTCCATTGAAAATCGAAAATGTTCTATTTACATAGAAAAAATAATCTTCAGAATTTGTTATTAGGCAGAAATGTTTGTACTATTTCCTTATATTTTCTGAATGATTTCTACTTTTTTAAAGGTTCTCGAATGAATTTTTATAATAATTTATAAGTTTTACGAAATACCGTGACTTTTTGTTTAATTTTTCCTTTGAATATTGCACAGTTGTTTCCAAAATTAAACTTATATGTCTCATTTAACATATACCATATAACTAGGAATTGTTTGCAATATTTTAATCATTTCTCCATATTTATTTAGTTGAAAATGGAAGATATTCTAATTGCATCAAAACGGAAAACTTCTGAATGATTCTATACTGTAATAAAATTCATAGCTTCTACGAATACTTTCTGCTCATTCAATCGCTAACGAGTAAATTAATACTCAAACTTATAATATCTGAATATAAATTTCAACTAAAATCTTTCCTTCAAGCTCTATATGACAGTGTTTAAATCTCAGAAAATCTAATTATCGAAAATATATGCATCCAATTTTTAATGATAAATGCTTTGAATAAATTTATAATAAATATGAATAAAAAATAAAGCTACCAAATAACATGATAGAGTTTTTTTAATGAAAATTTTATTCACTAATATAATATTTCAATAAACCAGAAGTTTTTTGAAAAGTAATTTTAACAAATGTATGATGTATAATTTAAAACAGTTTTATACATAAATCAGTTCTACTTTAAGCTTAAATTGTGAGAAAATAACCGATGGCATGAATTTGGTGAGAACCGGTTTCCAGTCTTAGAAATGGAAAAATTAGTATTGTTTTTAATACAAATTTCTTTACATACGACACAAGTTCATTCCTGAAGGATCTAAATGTGAATCAAGGTAATTTCAATTAAATTCAAATTAATAAACTAAAAAGATTTTCACGAAATGAAATATCAATTTCATCAGAATTTCTTTTCGAAATAAAAATTATAAATAAATTTCATCATTCCCATTTCATTCTGTCTGAATTATTTCTTATTAGTAAAGCATTTCCTTTCAAAAAAAGGAAAACCCTACAGCATCAAGAAATTAAATGTCATATTTATCTATATTGTATTCTCATTGAAAATTTTTATTTATAATTTGATTCAGGTAAAATAGAAAGAAATTAATGGTGACAATTTTTCAAATTAGTTTCATTTTATTAAAATCTTGCTAATTTATTTTACTCATCAAATTGCAATTTTTAATTTATCAAATTGGGAAATTGAATGAATTAATATTATTTATTTATTTATTATTAGGAATTAACTTGATGAGAAAATAGGGCATTTATACGTATTATATTAAAAATGCACACACAGAAAGGCTTCGAAGAAAATCAAAAGACTTCTTTTGATGTGTTACAGAAAAAATTCTTTAAATGTGATTCTTGATAACTGAAAAAAAAAATATTTCGAAAGTTTTTAAAACACCGTCGCTGTTTATATATATATATAATATAAATGCTGAGTGCATGTGTAAAATCAGTTATATTAATGCAATATTATTTAAATGAATGTTACTCTAATTTGGTGACCAATAGGCCCTTTAAAATTCAGCAATAATTCAGTAAGATGAACAGAAAATGCACGCGTCTATATTAAAATAAATAAAGAAATAAAAATAAAAATTAATGTAGGTTACAGTTAGTTGGGATTAATGAAAATGCTTTCATATTGAAGTTAATTAACCTAAAACTTTCATTTTTTAAAGATTTTTTTAAATTGCTTTTTAAACCATGTAAAATGCAAGAGAAAGAAAACCAAATGTCATTTTAAGTTCATTCATTTGCATCAATATTATGCAAAAACTCAAACACAAATACTATGAAATTCATGTATCTACAAAATCTACAGAGAAAAAAAAAGACGAAATTTTCCAATTATGAATATATTGGTCAAATTTTGATGATAGCTTATATTAACATATCTTTTTTTTTTCTATGAGTTTGCCAATTTTTAATGAAATTATGCAAAGATACAAAAATGTGTCGCATATCGCTACTTTTTTCTTCAGGTGATTAAGTTGCGATAAAAACATATATTCTATTGTTTGTTTGTGGGAAAACATGTACTCTCTTTTTAAAGATATCAGTCCTTTGAGTCATCAAACTCACCTGTAAACAACAAAGACACTGACTATACAAAACGTATTTCCAAATCCTGGAAAGTACAAAACTTATCTTCAAGTCCAGGAGTCCTTTCAGAAACAAGTGTGACCCATGTAAAAGTTTATATGAAACATAAAAACTTCTATCTTTATTCTATGCTTGCGTTGATTTCGAGAATATAACAGCATTTCATGACCTTGTAATTGAGAGGAGTAATGAATTTATTACTCGCCTTACTTTTATGAAATTCGTCAAAATTTGAAAATTTTGCCTCAGAGCTGAATATGATAATAAAAATACTTTTCACATTTTAAGACTATGGGATGATTATTCTAATACGATCTATCCTTTGAAAAATATTGATGAAAATTAGTACAAAAGCATTAAATTTGAACTTATTTTCTCATCAGCTGGAAATTTAATTCGCATTTTCATTAAAATAGAGCGACCTCATACATCGATTGAAAAGCTAATGATATTCTTCTTGCTTCGGAAATTATTTGTGTCATATTTCGTCAGACTGAAAATAATTTGATAAAGACACATTTACTCTGCTTTATATATACAGATTTTATATAATACTAGCCGCCTTTAGCGACCAGCTGGTTCGCCAATCTTAATGTTCGTTAAAATTTTAATAATTAAATATTTTACGCAATTCCTACTTTAATAGATTCTTCACCAAAATATTTTAAAATTTGATAGTCATATAATTCACTCATAATATTATAAAAGCCTTCAGTCATAACGTTATATGTATCTCTTTAATTTTCTGTTAGCTCCCGTAGAATTTATGCTTTAAATTAAAGTGGAAAGAATTAATCTGCAATTAATATAATAATATTTTTTACTGAAACAAAGCACTTTTTTATAATACGATTACTGATTACAGAGTCACTGAGCGTTTAAATTTTATCTGCACTAAAGAATATCTTTCTTATTTTATGTAATATCTCAAGAATTTCTCAACAAAATTTTCTCAGATTCTTCATGAACAGATCGATTAATTAATGATGTTTAATTTTAAATGCTTCAAACACTAACAAAATAAAATGAATCGTTTAAAATAATCGGTCGAAAACAGGTTTAAAAAAATTACTTAAAAACGATGTACTTAAAACTATAAGCATATACAAAAAATATATAACTAACATAAATACAATTTAATTACAAAAGCATGCAACTAACCTAAAAATAATTTAAATCAAGAATCATCCGTTGATAACATTGTCAACAATCAGAACACAATGCGCATGCGTGAATTTTCAACGCCAGTTACCGTAACGCAAATGCGTGAATTTTTCTACGCCAGTTGGGGTAACGCTATGCAGATTAGACATTTTTAATTTCCTTTATTCTGTGTTATTTTAATTCAAAAGTACTTCAGAATGAATTTGAAAGATCGATTCATAAACAATGTTTAATTTTAAATGCATAAAACATTAAGAAAATAAACAGAATCGTTTGAAATAATCGGCCGAAAAATGTTAACCCTAGCCTCATTAGTGTTGGGGAAAAAACAACTGAAGCCCTACTCATTTGGCGATTGGGAAAATAGAAGATTTTTTGGCGGGAAAGTTAGTTTTTAATTAATAATTAAAATTCTAATTAAAAATTCAAAAAAAAGAGACCCCAGGTGCACATTCCCGACCTCTAAGGTATACATGTACCAAATTTGGTAGCTGTAGGTCAAATGACCTGACCTGTTGAGCGCCAACACACACACACACACATTGAGCTTTATTTATAAGTATAGATATATATCTATGATTAAATAAATGTGTTATATTTTAATGACACTAGTTATAGATTTATTGCAGTTTGATTTGAAACGTAACAAAGTAAGCGATCTAAAATTTTACGGTCAAGCTAATTGAATCATTTCCCATTTTTGAAATAATTCCAACTCTTTTACTACCTTACGCCTTGAAAATGAAACATAATTCTAAAGTTATGTTCTCGAAATACACTGCATGCGTTTAATTATTGAATCCATAATAGATTTTGCTGCTAGAAAAATTACAACATAGCTAAGATAACATACATTTAGAGCAAGAGCAAGAGTATTTGTTATGGAACTGTGATATCATGCGAATTAGTACAGTTACCTGACTTCTTTGTTCATGAATAAATTGAATTTCGTCTAGTAGTGTATGCTTTTAATTTATTAACTGCATAATTTGATTATTTTCTAGCATTTCGTATTTTTAAGTTATACAATTTATGTTTTTATCTTGATTAACGATGGATTCGAATTTTTATATATATTATTTAAAATATATGCAAAAATCCAAATTAATTTAGAACCAAAAATTGTTCTCTGGTCTTTCTTATTAGTAATTCAATCCACCACTTATTTTATTTTGCTGTAAACGTTATTTTCTAATTGTTTAAAAATGTTAGTTCTGAGCAAAATACCGATAATTTCTCTGGACTTATGTGCTTGTATCAATTTTATATTTTTTAGAAAACATTTCCTTCTAAAATCGATTACTTTTCTGACATTCATTCTAACGAATCGTTTAATAAAATTTATCCAAAATGAGAAAGAGAATTATGAGTTAAGTGCATAGTTGATACACATAATAAAAAAATATTTGTGAACATTTTTTTCATACCTTTGGAATTTTCACTACCAAAACCTCGAATGCACCCGTCGCACATTGAGAAGACTTTAAAGAAAGCTCAAACAAACCTCCGAATTCTATTTAAAAATATTTAAAAGAAAAAAAAATATTTTTCCAAAGAAATGCTGACGCGATATCCTTTAATTTTACTTGAATAAATCCCCTCCTGCTCAGAAAGAAAATAATTTCATATCCTCAAAACGTAAAACATAATCCACTTTTCTAAAATTGTATTTTCATTTCCTCAAAAAGCAATAAGAAACATTTCAGAAGATTTCATTTTCAGTCTGTCTGCTCATTTTAATCAACGATCAGAATTTATTATTTAATTTCGCATAAAAGCAAGGATTTAATTCAGTGTCACAGCATTGATTTAAAAATATCGCTCTCCCCAGACGAATAGGGGTGAAGGTTGAATGAATATTCTCCGAGGCTGTCGTTCCATCCCGGCCTTTTAGCAACATAGGTGTTGAAAAGAATCTCCCTCGTGTAAGAATTTTTCAGATAAAATTAATGAGATGGCGAGAGAAGAAAAATATGAAACACTTGACCAAAATTTTTGAGCGATGAATTTGGCATTGTTAATGAAGACGGAATATTGGAGACTAAGATAAGGTTCCTTGATAAAGACCCAACCTTCGAATGACAGGGAAAAAATATTCAAGGTTCGCGTGTTTTTGAGATGATTAAGAATTTTCCTGAATTGTTACCTCTCTAACTCGATAGTTCCGAACCTTCTTTTTTGTTACCTCTTCTTCTATCTATCTTTCCTCGACTTCATCTTCAGTAATTATTCTGAGTCGGTATATTCAAGGACTTTTCAACGACCATCTGAAGGGAAAAAAAAAGATATAATTAGGTTCTTCAAGAGGTGAAGTAAATGAAAAGAAATTTTTGCAGAAAGATGGATATTTTTCTTGTATACTTCAAAAAGAAAATAAAGTAAGCTTAGTAAGAAGGATGCAATGAGAATCAAATCACATAATGCATTTGAAAGGCTGGGCGTGTTTCTCAAGTCCACTTAGGAGCGTTCTTTTTATTCCATTTGATAGCATTTACGACGGAATTTGGATAAAATCTTATTTAAAAAATAACAAGCAGTTTCTTAATTATGTATAACAGAGAAAGTATCTATCCATTTTCTTTTTTTCTACTCAGGTAATTTATGCAGTTCGTATTATTTTCTGTTTGAATCATTTCTCTAATTCTTTCAGGTAAAAATTTTGAAAAAAATAAGAACTTTTTTTAAAAAAAAATTCGGAAATAAAATCTATTGTAAGACATTAAAGCTTTAGACTCTTAATGCCATTTTTACTAAAATTTCGTTATGTGTTTTTTTCCCTGGAATATTTTTAAATAAAGAATTAATTCCTTAAAATAGTAAAAAAAAATATTTTTCTCCAAATAAAAAGTTTGTGTAAGAAAAAGAAAACCTGTTTGCTTCTCTTAAAATCAAAAGAATAAAGAGAAAACATGCTTATTGATTGCCTCCCTTCTTTTTCGATTTTTTTTTCGTTTTTTTCTTGTAATTTACTTACTTAATTAAAAAAATACGAAATTCTAGTTTTGTAAAATTTTGTGCATTTACATTTTTAACTCTCTTCCGCAAATATTTGTTGAAAATTGAGAATTTTTAAAGCACGATGTTCAATGTTAATAATTATTTTAAGACCCTTTTTGAAAATTTCCTTATCTAATTAGTAACTAAAGAACCAACTTATTTTCAAAATAAAACCTTTCTTACTGTTTTAAAGCAATCAATCGATTTTTTGAAGATGATTTAGCTTTTATTTAGAATTTTGTTAATGTAGGTTTTTTCTTTGTTTTTCTATGCTATCTTCAAAAAGTACTTAAAATGAAACCTAATTAAGTGGTAATTATAATATTTATGAACTTAAAACAACGTACGATTTATAGAAAATTAATTACTTTATTATTGCATTCAATTTTATGCGTCATCACTTATTCAGTTAAGTTTCCGTGAGTTAAGTAAAATTAAAATTAATTTCAAAGTAAAACTCAATGACTTCAGTTTTCTATTATTCACTCATCCAATTAAAAGTTTGAGCAAGATAAGTGAAATTTGAATCCTTTCCAAATTAAAACTTAATGAATCCAGCTTTCTATTAAACTGCATTAAGTTTTTAAAATAATATTTTAAAGAAATATGTTAATTTAATTCCATCAATAAATTCTCCATTCATTAATGCTTTCTTTGTTACTGCTGATTTGTTCTCGGAATATTAAAAGAATTCTGGTAAAAGTTTTTAAGAGAAAAATTTGTCATTTGTAGTTCTTATTGTGTATTATTTATGTGCAGATGCTTCTTTCAGAAAATTTGTATAAATTGAAGTACGCAACTCTATTATTTTTATAACAGCGCAAACCCTAGCTGGATTAACAAGGAAATTCTATACAAAGTAGTTATAGTCAGCTGTGTATTAATTGTATTAATAAAAAGGTAAATAATTACTTCATTTTGGTAATTTATTACTATGAATCTTTAATTATATTATGTGTTCGTTCTCAATTTCAAGCAATTATTACAAAAAATTGTCTGAGAATATAATGCATTTTTATGTTTACATAAGATTTTTAACTGATGGTAATAAAACAAATGTTCAGAATTTGAAATAATAAGAATTAAAATGTTTTTGAATCTCACTTTTACTAATGTAGTAAAAAGTAGAAAGCAATTTTTACTTTTATGAAAAATAAATATTAAGGCCATGTGGTGCTAAAAACATAACTATAAAAAAATTAAACCTCCCATTGATAATCTCAAAATAAAACTCCTACAAATTAATTAAAAATTAAAATATATTATAAATAACTACCAAATTTTTTTTCTTGGGGGTTTTTAACGGTACTTTTACAATTTTAGTTTTGGCTTATTATTTTCAGAAAAATTTTTTTTATCATCTGTACTCTGAAAAAAAGAGCTTTTCTTTTCACATTTGCTTTCACTGAATGCAGCCTGAATAATTATTACTGCATGGTGCTCATTTATAGGCACAAATGTACTTGCAATGCTGTATGCGATTATTGATTAATAATATGTCACTAAAAATTATATTATATTTATGAGTTAATTGCATGTTAATACTATAAGCAATTTATGAGATTTAAAGATGTTATTTCAATATTTTCTAATATTATTATAAGAAAATAGTTAGCTTTAATAATTTTCTTTTATAAAACTATAATCATTGCACATTACTTTAGAAGATGTTATGGTTTAGTAATTACTAAAAGCTCTTCGGTATTTTGCTTCATTCTAAATCAACGTTAATTAAATAATAACGAAGTATTGCTGGGGAATTTCTGAAAACACGTCTAAGGAGCATAATTAATAAAAATGAGCAATTTCATAAAAGTTTTTAATTAAAATCGTTTTTAAAAATACACATTTATTAATGTGCTAAAAAAATAGTTCTTAAAATTTGGATTATTTAATTTGTGCTGACTTTACTTTCTAGTTTATTATTATAAATACTTTGGAATATTGAAATGTTTTCTTTTTAATACATGAAGAATTGATATATAGAATCAGAATTCAATAAAAATATTCTAATAACTGATAATTAAATTCTGAAAAAGAAATTTGTATTGAGATCATATAAGTCACAAAATTTCAGAATTTTCCTTTCTAGAAAGGATCGAAAAATCATCTACAAATTTCCATCTTTATACACTTAAAACAGGTCAAGTTCAATAAAAGAGTTTAAAAAGACACATAAAATTCAGTTATTTTAAAAATTTATATTTCTTAGCAAATAATAAAGTTTATTTAAAATCATTAGATGTTATTCGTCTTGGTAAAATTTAATATAGGAATGACCTCACCGTGACTGTATAAATTTAGTGGAATTTATATAACTGTATTATAGTTACGTAACCCTTTTCTAAAGCATTTGCTTCTTATTATTGAGTTTCTCCAGTCATTTTAAATATTGTAAAGACTGAGACAGATGCTTAAATATGAGAGTTTAGTAAGATATTATTAACTGTAGGATTTAAACTAACAAAAAAAATGTTAACTAAATTAATGTAAGCTATTTAATGTGCTTTTTAAATGCTAATAGTAAGATGAATAAAAAATGAAATCTTTTATGCGCTTACACTATCATATTATGAATATATAGATTTTAATAATTGTTTCCAACATAAAAGAATCCATAAGAATTGAAATAAAAAATTGTCTTAACAGAACTAGTAACATTGCCTAAGAATCAGCTACATCTGTAGAATCTGTAAATAAATTATATATCGTAAATATATTAAGAGTGTTCATTTATTATAACTACCATTAACCACTGAGGTCTCTTCATAATTGAAAATCAGTTTTCCATTTAGTGGTTGGTTCTCGCTGCGCTGGTGGGTACTGAAACGGTGTGGAGTGGGCTGCTCCCTATGAGAAGTATTGTACTTTAGTCCATGATGACCAATAGGACTCAACCACAGTTCCCGCCTATGCCGTCGTGGTGCACCGATCATTCAGATTTTTCTGTATGCCTCAAGAAAGGCCAGAGTAGTCGTTTGTAATTATACTATTTATCATGAATAAGGAATGTGAATATATTTTGGTTGTATATTTTTTTGGGGGAATATATTTGGGAATTTTTTCTTTAATGTTATTATTGATAAAGCACTAGGCTTGGGAAAACTTTGTCAAGCTCATTGCCTCATCAAGATAAAATAAAATAAAATAAATTAAATTAAATTTTTAAAAAAACTACAAGGTTAATTTATAATCTGCAGGTAATCTATACTTTTCCTTTAAATTATAAGCTGTTTAAACGGTTAAATTTATATTTGAAAAGATCAAAACATTTTTTTAGGTAGATGGCAATTAGTAATACGAATTATATTCGTTGCACTGTTATCATGAATTCGACAATTAGAACCAGAAAATCAATAGGAAAAGATACCACAATGTTCTGTAATATTGTGGTATCTTTAGCATTTAAATATTTTTGTAGAATCAATCGAATATTCATTGCAATGTTTATCGTAAATTCGTATCCTGGAACCAGGAGATTAAAAGGAAAGGAATAAAAATCCAATGTGTTCTGTAACATTAGTGGTAAAATATTGAGTCAAAGCAAGTAGATGTCTATCGCATGAACAGCTGAAATATCCACCGTAAAATTCTCTTGTTCTTTGAGCAATTGTATTTGTCTTAAATCAAAGCTATCCATAATGCTAAACTTTATTACTTTATTCTGGTAGACTTATTGTTTTCTGTTAAAATAAATTTGGAACTAACAGGCAACTGATTTCACATGATTATAAAATCCAAAGTGAATTTTTTTAGAGTTTATGAATAAAAAGTTTTTTATTTCGTATTATATTCTTTGCGGTTCTTCGATCTCTTTTTATTAAAGAATTCTAATATTTCAACTTCATCTCCTAACAGTCCCTGGAGTAGCATTTTTGCCGAAAATAACCTTGAAAATCAAACATGAAATTTAAGCTATTAAAAAATTGAATCTATATTCACAAGGAAAGTTTTTTTAGCTTGATCTGCAGAAAATGGGGGAAAATACAACCAGGTGGGCTTCCTTTTTTCATTTTTGAAGGAAATTATACAATTAGTTTGTAAAATGGTTCCTTTAAATATTAAATACTACCTAATTTCAAAGCATGTTGGTGTTAAGAAAGCCAATATTTTAATACTAGCATGCAAATAACAAATATAGTTTGGATGCAAATCGAAGAATTTAGGAAAAGGTAATTAATTTATCACTAAATAAGTACCACAAATATCTGATTACATTGAAATTTCATTCTATTCTTTAAACATCAACATGGTTTAAGAGTACATAAAGCGTGAGGCATTTAACCACTAGTCTTCATTCAAAAAATGAAACATTCTCTTGAGAATTTAAAATAAAACATTTTCGAATATACCGTTTCGAAATTCAAAGAAATGTAGAATTAAAAGCAACATTGTTAGAATTACAATTCAGTAATATTAATCCTAAACTGCACTTTAGAAATAAAACTAACCCAATTAAAACGCATAAAATTCTTTAGAAAAATCGCATATATATATGCATTTAACTTCGTTAATATTCCTGACATTCTAGTGCTTACATAAAGAAGTTATTACGGTTCCACAAATGAAACTAATTTTATTCCCAAATTATTACATTGTAAAACAAGCGATAGCTTTAATACGTAAACGAAAATTCGGGATAAGCTTCATAATTCTCTTTTAATTCTACCGTCCATAAATTTGTAAAAATTATTTTACGTTTATCATACAAATAAACTTTTGGCAACAAACGAAATAGACTTTGTTTTAACAACTCTTCAATATAACAATCAACCTTCCAACTGGAAAATTGTGTTGCAGATGGAAAAAAAAAATGTTTTATTTCTTTTTAAAATCAGAAGCCTATTTTATTCGTTTTAATCTTTCAACTTGACTTCCGTTAAGGTACTTCATTTAAATAAATCCAGTGAATTCGTATTCCAAAACAATTCAAGCCATTTTCATTCTGTCACGCTGTATTCACTAATAAATAGCATTTGTGTAAACGCCGGCGTCCTGGTATAGGGGTAGAGCGTCTTTCTCGTGATCGGGGCGTCCCGGGTTCGAGTCCCGGTTTGGGCATGGTTGTTCTTTCGTTGTTCTATCTGTGAGATGTGTGAATGTGCCCTCCTATAAAAAGGGGTTGTGCAAGCGAATGAGTGATGCGTGAGTAGCTAAGTCGTATTCTTGGCCCTAGTTGGCGCTACTATTAAAACAAGAGACGCTCCCCCTCAGTCTTAAATCGGCTGTCTCTGAACAGCGGGGCTTGTCCGTGGCAAGTGCCATAATTACAAACAAACAAAAAATTTGTGTAAACATATTCAGTAACCTAAGTTTTGTTTAGTTTAAATTGTGTAGTCAAAAAATGAAATTGAAAAATGAATTGAAAACATTCATTAATTTTAAATTATTAATTTAAACTCTTAGAATTCGATGTGGTTAAGTTGAAGCAGTATTTAAGAATAATTTGGATTGATTTCCAATATGTTACACTTGCAATGATACTTCAAGCATACTTTACTCGTTAATTGTTAATGAATGTTCCAATCATTCAGAATTTTGGCTTTTTAAGTTTAATAATTAATTTACGAAATAATTTAATCACTATATTTTTCAAATCACGCCGTAAAATCTGTATCATGAGATAATATAATTTAAGAGAATGAGAACATTTTTTAATTATTTTATATTAAATAAATACTTAACTATACAGCTTTCTTCAATAAATAAAATAGATTATTATGTTTTTCTTTCAGAAATTCGAATACATTTCATATATACGTTAAAAAGTAATGTAAATACTTTCAGAAGGTGCAAAGGGAATGAAATTGCACAAAATGGACAGTCTAATAATATATGCGTGACTATTTGTAATTACACGTGCATATTAAAATAGGATTGCTCTTTCTAGCTCAATTTAAATTTTTACTGGATTCTTCAACTAACATTTACAGAGAAATCCGAACGAACTGCCTTTTAAAAAACTGTGAAAATTAGCTAAAATTATCATTATTGCGTATAATAGAGAACTTATCTATTGTTTTATTTATTTTTAGTCTTCTTATTTATACTGTTCGTGTTATTTTCCAATTGAATAATTTATCTGAATTTTTTTCCCCTTCGAAATGGAAAAATGGGAAAGAGTTTAAAATGTGAAAATAAAATGAGGTGTAAAACATAAAAGAATTGGATTCTTTATTTCATTTTTATGAAAAAAAAATTGTTGAAGTTTTTATTTTGTGGCTTTTTAAAACGACGGATTCATTCCTTCAAGTAATGAAAGTTTTTTTTTTCTCTTGAAAATTTTGATAAAAATATTTGCTGCCCTTTAATACCAGAAAAATGTTTATTGATTTTCCACGTTACTTTTGGTAAAAAAAGTTACTTTTGATTCTTTTGTTGACATTTTCTTATACAATGAAAGAAAACGCGGAATTCTTACTTTCCTTTCGAAAATATGTGTTAGCTTACATTTTTGACTCTTTTCCAAATTTTTTGTTTAAATCTGAAAGTTATCAAGTCATGTTACTTTATTAAAAATTCCCTCATCAAATTATTAATTAAAAACCTTCTTATCTTAAAAACTATGCTTTTTATGCGTCTATAGAATAATCTTTGACCTTTTTTGAAGCCGACACTGCTTTTCATTCTTTGAGGGTTAATGTCAATACATTTTTGCATGTCTTGAAATAAATTTTCAAAAAGTATTTAAAATCCAACTATAAGTATATATATTAAAGAAAGTATCCATCGCATTATTTTTTCTTGCTGCTCGTGGAACCAGGAAATAAAACATTTATAATCTTAACCCTTTAAAGAGCCATTTTTTCTAGTCTTAAAATATTTTTAGGCTTGAAATTAGATTAAGAAAAGGGATTCATTTAGCTTATTAGACAAATTTAATTTGATTAATTAATTAATTTGGTTCATTAGTAATTAAGTAAAAAACCAAGACACATCATTTTGTGTGAGATAAAGAACTGAAGCCTCTAAGTTTCTGTCTTTCTAAAAAAATTTGTCAGAACTTATGCCAACCTATATAATTTCATACAAAGATTGATAAATTTGGTGGGAAGCATACTTCCTACGGTGTAGAAAGGGTTAAATACACTGGATTTAGTGATATTTAAATGAATATTAAATTAAATTTTTAAATGTGAGCAATCAGGTAGTTAATAGTTTGTCAGTTGAACAAAATTCAAATCTTCCTAGAATAAAACTGGAGTGCATTTAATTTAGCTTTGAATTATTTTAAAACATGTACATTATTTCTAAGCTCGTACAGAAAATTAAAATTCAATTTCTGTATATGGACATATTTTTGATAGTTGAACTTTTCCAGGTTGTGCGTGTATTCGCAACTCTAAATAAAAGCAACTTGTATTCAAAATTTGGTTTTATTAACATTGATGTTCAGAAATATATACTATATTATTGTTTTTGGAGTTGAAAACCCAGTTGAATGGACACGCAAAAGTTCAGAAAAGAAGCACTTGACAATCATCCTCTTATTAATTTAAATAATTATTAATCTTTATATTTAGTTATTTGTTACTCAAATTATTGTCGCTTGTTTCTATCTATGTTCAAGTAATGTGCGCGCATTCACTTTGAATTAAATTTGGTATTTTATTTATTTTTGAAGTTTTATTGAATATACAGGAGAAAATATTCATAATTTGAAGAAAAGGATGTGAAATTAGTTGTTTTTTATTAGTTGAATAGTCAAAGAAATAATATATTAACTTTCAGCTTTTCAGAGAAAAGTAAAATTTTGGTATTATTATAATTTGATACATGTTACATATATAAGCTTTTTTTTATGTAGATTCTTCCTAAATGTTTTCTGAGAAATATTGAGAATCAAAATACAGTGCTCTTAAAATCAGAATTATATAAATAGCATGATTTTTATTCATATGAAATACTGCAGAAATTGTATTTCATATATATAATAAGAAAACTAAGTAAGAAATTGTATTTTAAAAGTTTTAATTTTTGATTTTTATAATAATGGTGCTTAAGTAATAGTAATCTCAAGACTTCAATCGTACGTATATGTTTACTATACTTCAGTATTAAATGAATTTTTCTTCATTGTTTCATTTCAAGCTTTGGGGCGTATAAGTCATGTGGTAAGGTACCGGCTACCAGACCAGAAAATTTGAAACGCGATTTTACTGAAGAAACGTTATGTAAACGAAATCGGGTCTCCTTTAAATCTATCTTGGCTGAATGTCTTCTCATTAGAGTACGGAGGACATTTGAAATGTAAGGTGCCAGCTCAGGTGTCGTCATCTGACCATGGTTTAAAATTAAAAGTTCCTTGCCAAGTAGACTTCGTGTTGCTTCGAAATGGGACGTTAATATAACTAAACTATACTCATACTCGGTTTTAAACATTTGTATTTTTAAACACTATATAAATTTTATGTTTGCTTCCAGTTTAAAATAGAATTGCTTTTTTCCTTTTCCATTATAGGAAAAAGATTATCATAAAAAGTTCGACTTTTTAATCAGGTACTCAATATCCTGAAGAACCAATAAAATTATACAAACAATAAAAATGTAAAGTGTACCATATTTCCACTGAATCTCGTTAAGAAATCTAGTTAGTTAAAATATACAGTGCTGAAAAAAAGATTATAAAAAACGTATTTAAAAGATCTTAAAAAATGTCCTGACGGATGTAATTTAAGACGCTTTAATACAGCATTTGTAAATCTTGTTATGAAAAAACATGCTCTCAACTTGTGAATTCTTTACATTTCTGTCACTTACAATTAACGGTATTTCTCATTTTCTGGAACTTCCTCCAACAAAAGAATTTTGCACCTGAATTATATTCGCATTTTATTTATGGCCAGAATCAGGACATTTAAAAAATCTTGAGTAATATAAAAAATTTAATCGCAAAAGAAGGGTCATAAAATTAATTTTGAAAAAATATCCGAAAAAGTTGGAAAATAGAGAATATAAAAAGTAACTTATACACAAAAAGTATCAAAATGAAATCATATTTTAATTTTCAGAAAACCAAACGTAATAGGTAGCAAAGCTTACAATTCAAACCAGCAGGGGTTTCAGTACTTATATCTATGCATTAAGTAGGATAAGACATTGACTGTAAAAATGACTTACAAATGCTCAAGGTATCGTCCTCTATTGAACAGTTCACCTCGCAAACTAGTATAGACACTCTTTCACTACAATGACATTGCTCTTAGGTAATTTGAACCATATCTTCATAAAGTATGAATTTTTTCCTCTGACAGTTGTGTTTCAAAATGCAAGGTGAACTTTAAATAATAGCGAATAGTGAATCAGTACTCTAGCTAAGGTTTTATCTTATTTAATGTATCATTCAATTAAATACCGAAACCTCTGTTGATAAGAATTATTTACTATGCTACTAATAAATTCTGATTTCATGACGAAAAGCCCTTGTCTCATTTTCAACCTTTGCATGTATTCTTTCTCTCTTTTACACCTTTGCGAATTATTGATTTTTAAAGACGCTTCAGAATTTTATACCCTTAGGCAATTTTCTTTTTCATTTGTTTTCATTTTCTTCCAAACTTTTTCTAGCTCATTGCCTTATAATCGGTGAAACATGAAAAAAAAAAAAATGAAATAACAAATATCTAAACTTTCACTTATATTAGATGTTTTTAAACATAAATTCATACCCAAAAAGTAAAACTTTGATATTTTGTTGGAAACTGTTAGTAAATAATACTGCTCTGAGAAAATACATTAAAATATTACACATTGAACATTAAATATTTTATTAAACATTAATACATTAAAATATTTCAAACCATTTACAAATATTCAGCTACTGAAACAGAATTTCATCAAACTTCTTTATGAACTGAATAGGAACCGAAAAATTTTTGGATTTGCATATTTCAAGTTTCATTTCAGGCAACTAAAATCATTAAGATTTTGAGTAAGGTATTTAAATGTACTAGTAAAGATATTTAAATGTACTAGTGATATTTTAAAATATTTTGTGCAACATGCAGAGAGCTCAAATATCAACAAAGAGAAATACAGAGTTTCTTTTTAGCAAAGATATAAATGCTTCCGCCTTTTGAAGCACTTACATTGTCTTGTAATGGCAGGAGTGTAATCAACTGGAACAATACATTTTGACCGTAGTATTCAGTTTTGGTTACATCTTCGTCCACCTACTTCAGTTTTTTCAGGTACGAATTACTTAAATTTTTAAATAAAAACAAAAGCTCGAACAAATGCGGTTATACTGACAAAATTTCAAAATTTTCAAACCAACCTTTTTTAATGGAATGTGTTCTTCATAGCAAAAAATAATAGCGTTGGAAATGTATCTGTAGCACGAAAATCACCAACGCTAGACAGATTAAGAAGAAAAGAGAAATCCCATCGACGAGAACCTCAGGTATGGAAATGATAAATTTCCCATATGGTGATGCATTCTCGCTTCTTGATATATATACATTAAGGTTGTTGGGTTGAGTTGCATCCACTTACATGACTAAAAGTTGTATTATGGCCGATGATCTATATTAGAATTCAACCTTATTTCTTGCTTCCCTGTTATCGCTTCGTTGGTTTGTGAAATGCCTCCTAAGTCTAGGCAGGTATCCGTATATGGAATCCTTTATATGGGGAAGGGAAAACGTCGGATAAGTAAGCGGAATCTCGCTTACCTTACATGTATAATGAAAGTGGTGTTTTTGTCGTCGATGAGAGATCATACCTCCTATAACAGGATTTAGTGTATGTGCTGGTGATGATTTTTTTTTTGCACCGGATCTCTAGTACTCGTATTTCCATTCATAGCAGTGCATCATTGAGCTATGTCCAAGTGCCAGGGTAAGCTGGCCTTCTGTATATATATTTTTTTAGATTGAGAACTTTGTTGGTGGAATAGTTTTTTCTTATTTTAGTACATCAAGCGGGTTATTTTGTAATCTATTTAGACCAGTCATTAGGTTAATCAATGTGGTTTGCTTCATAATCGATAATACTCTTCATCGCACATCGAAATTAAAATGCTAGTAATTGGTCATTGATCTAAGCTATTTAATTTCTTAGTGTTTAAAGAATTTTTAAAATTTTTTGGTTAAAGTTCAGAGGTTAACACCGAATATAAGCTGGGAAAAAACTATCATGGTATCGGTCACTATTTCAAATTTTGAAAAGTCATTAGTATTTACAACAACAATAATAATAATGACATACATATAAGACTAAAACTGGATAAATTCAAGACACAGAAATCCATAAAAGCAAAAAATTATTCCAAATATACCAAGAAAACTGTTAAATAGTAAAAACTTACATGTGCTCATTTTTATAGCCCATATACAGATGTTAGAGTAAATACGCTAAAGAAATCCTTGAACCATGAAAACTGATTACATTTTTTACGTGGTACTCATTCCACAGATGTAATGAGCATAAGTGTCAATACAATGAGAAATTCATCTAGCGAAAAATTCCAGTGAAGTGGAAAAATGAAACATTCCTGATGAGTATTCTTCCTTATAAAATTACTCATCTGCAATAACATTTCTCTAGAAATAATACAACCGCATTTGATTTGATCGTAATTCACAATTAAATATTTTTTATGAATTTTCTAATACATATCCTTGTTATAAATCATGAGATTCTTTAGAACCAAGAAAGTCATTTTGGTAGGTAAAAAAATATATGTAAGTAATTACTAAATATGTCTACTCTCTTTGGGTATGCCATCACATTCGGGCCGAATTTTTCAAAAAATGCTATAAAAATCTTATATTTTTGAATAATTACTTATATTTTGTTTAGGATATACTAAGAAAACTATTGTGAAACAAAAATATCAGTTGAAAATTAAAAGTGCCTTGAAAATTGGATGCCTTTTTACTAATATGTGGCAGGATCAGTTAAATTAAGTGATAAAGAATTTTGCAAAAATCTTCTGTTCACAGCATTCTTAGGAGAAAGAAAATAACTCTATAATTTATATTCGTGTGTAATCATATTATAAAAGACTTATTAAACAATAACATTTTCCGAAATCAATTAATTTAACAGTCTTGATTAGAAAAATATTCATAATTACCCAATTGTATTCCCAATTATCCTAGAAATTATTGGGTAATTGAGAAAATATATTTTGGTTTCTGAACACACTTATTTGAAGAAAATATATTTCTAATAATAGGAAGTTATTGTTTATTGGCTTAGAATTTATTTTAACACCCGTTCCCAAGTACTTCACTCGTGTTTTGTTAACCTTTATCTATAAAAATACATTCCATTTCATAGAATAATGCATATGTACTAAAATACTATTTAATACCTTTAATTTCAAATAATTTATAACCATTCTATCCCTAAATTTGTCGAGAAGATTTGGTAAGAAGACCTTTATAAAAGCAGAAATGCCTAAACTTTATGATATACGACAGAAAATGTATAAGATTTCAAAATTAATAGTAAAATGAATGCGGATTAGTAGTTCAATTTAGTAGTACACAACAGAGCTCCAGTCGAAAATAAATTGTTCAGTCCCGAATTTATTTAATTTTTCTGTGACATTTATGCTGCCTGAAATAATTTACTCAGAGATAGAATCTAATAGTATATATTATATCTATTTCTCGACAATCATAAAATATCATTTACCCCCAAAACAAATTTTGATTTAGTCTAACTGGTGCTTTTCAAACTTGTCCCATTCAGTTGACCACCGTCAATCCATTAATTCCTCAGACAAATGAATAACGGTGATTTCCTCTAGTGTCTTCAGTATAGTCGATAAAAATATGCATTTCGATTGAAAAATCTGCCAGGAATGTTTCGAAAGGCTTATTTCCGCATTACCCAAACCTACATTTCTTATTGAAAAGAAACAAAATTACCATCTTTAGATTCCTCTTTCAATATCACATTTTTTTCCTTTCTTGAGGTCAATTTTCTTA
Organism: Argiope aurantia; assembly: GCA_026543865.1. Lineage (NCBI taxonomy): Eukaryota > Metazoa > Arthropoda > Arachnida > Araneae > Araneidae > Argiope > Argiope aurantia. The sequence continues at coordinate 58,193 of JAPMOR010112290.1, forward strand.
ATTTCTTCTATAGAATCAGCATAGAAGAAACTTCGTCATTGACATCAATCAATATCAAAATTTTGTTAATAATTAATTTTTACAAATAAAAAGCACTATGCGTATAAATCATATGATAGATTACTATTATATATATATAATATTTATTTTGCATAAATAATAAACATTTATGGCGTGGCAGGGCACTACCGTAATTTTTTTATTTAATACCTTTTCCTATCGTAATAAATTATCCAAAAAGCATGAAAAATACAGGGTTTTATTATATTAAAAGCCTTTTTTAATTATTCAGCAATGACAATTGTCAGAGGTAATTGAGAATTTTATTTTATTATTCAGGAGAAAATCTAAAAATGAAAATTACATACCGTTATATCCTATAGATATCCTATAGTCGATGTGCGGAATGAATAATAACTCTTAGAAAAGTTTTGGATATACTAATTTGAATATGTTTGAACTTAAAGTAGAAATTTTCATTGAAAAAGGTGAGATAATATTTATCATCTTCTAGATTGGCTGAAAGAAAGCACGTTTCACAACTTGCTGTAATCATTTGCATACTGTAATTCCCAATTACCCTCAGTGACCGTATAAAACATTAATCTTTTAGTTTAGTAATTTATTAAATGATTTGCCGAAAATTTTGGAGATAAATAATTAAATAAATTATCTAGTCCCTGGAGTAAGAAATAAACTGTTTTCTTGGCATAAAATTAACAATTTTTTTCCTCCTTTATCAAGCATTTATGAACATTTATTCTTTTTAAATGAACAGATTCATTTTTCTATAGTTCAGACACTCCGAAACATAATACGGAAGTCATTGTATCACATATGAACAAAAAGTATTTATTGCATTTCAGTTTGAGATTTTTCTAAGAATATTTTATAAAAATTTAAAATTTGAGAAAATAGCATATAATAATATAAAACTGCATTTAAAACACAAATTATTCGAACATAAAAATGAATGTAACTTCCCAAAAAAATAAGCACAGAAACAAGATTCAACATTTTTATAAAGAAAACAATTCAAAACCTAACAATACAGAATAAAAAATATATTCGATATTTTTGCTAAAAATTGACGTTTCGATATGCTTACGTACCTTAATGTATTATTATCATAATGAAATTCGAAAAAAAATTTCCAATTTAACTTAAAATTTTAACAATTATGGGAATTTTTTGGTAGGGTGCTGATGTCTCGTGACAAAGGCAGTGGAGCGGGAGAATGAACAATATTTGATGCTTGCTCTTCCTTTTAAAACTACTCATCTTTAGAATTTTTAATTCTGCATTAAAAGGATATCCGCATCTAATTTGATCAGGATTTGCGGCTCAATAAGAAATTATCTGCTAAGTATCATAGTTGTAAATCAGAGAGTATTTATTAAATTAGTATTACAATTTGCAGTAAGACATCAAAGCCATCTTGTCATAAGCAGATAATTCTAGTTACTTTTGATTAAAAAATACTACATCAAGGAATATTGGATATAAAATTACTTTTTTTAATATAACAGAAGAAAAAATTCTTTCTAATTTCTTCAAATATATATAATGTAAAACACGTATTTTTAAAACAGTTTCGTTGCTGAAGTGAGAGAAGACACTTTGAAGCGATTCATGCAGCAGCTAATGCGTTAATGATTTTTTTTTTTTTTTTGCAGTCTTCTTAGAATCACTACGAAGTGATTTTTCGAAACTGTTGATTATAAGACCCCTAATTATTTCATAAATGTAGATGCCCCAAATTGCAGCTCTTATATTACTCTAGAACTTTAAACAATGTATTAATGAAACCAATTCGTGTCCTAGTGATGCAATTAAATGCACCGTATTAATTTAATCTTTGCATTTAGTGTGCGTTTGTCAGATTCAAAAATGATGAAATGTCACAGAACAACTGAAAACAATCAGCAGCCTGTAGTTAAATTAAATATGCAGTTACCAGGAATAAATTAGATCCATTTCCTATTCTTATTCCTTATTAATAAGATGATCAGATAGTCTTATGAAGAATGATTTCCTCTTATTTAATTGTATTCGTTGAAATTCTCGTATAATTTATAAATATCTCATAAAGTTAAATGAGATATTTAGATTTAAATTATATATATTTCAATTTTTATTATTTGATTTCTGTTATTAAATGAATTCTCAAAATTGTTTTACCAAGATCACTTTTCATAAAAATCCAACTATCAGTTTTTAGTAAAAATATTTTTTCAAAGCACTTCTTATTATATTGTTTCCCAAATTTAATTCTTAAAAATATTTACGGCAATTTCATTTCAAAGAAAGAGATTTTTCATCAAAACTGCACTGTCTCTACTAAAATGATATCCTTTCAGACGTATAAACATTCAAACAAACCAAAAAAGTAAAAAAAAAAGATTATTGCTTTTATACTATTCAGTTTAATGAAACTATTGAATCATTTAATAAAGTTTATTGAAAATGGAAAAGCGTCAAACGAGTTTAAAAGCATAATAGAACCAAATTAGAACAACAAATAACGGATAAATGATGTTTTCGTTGCTTTCAGAGCTCACTTTAAAAAATTCAAATACTGGAATACAAATATTCAATTGGAATATTTGAAAAACATTCAATAACAAATAAACCTCATAATTAAATTTAAGAAGATTTAAAGTTGAGAACACTATTTTCCAAGAAAATGTTCGAGCGATATGCTTTAATTTCATTTGAATGAATAATCTCTTTCTCATATAAAATATAATTTCATCTCCAAACGACACTAAACAATCCACTCTCCTGAATTTCTATTCCAATTTCCTAGATAGCAATAACAACATTTCAGAAGATTTCCTTTTCCTCTCGTCTTCACCTTTTAATCAAAGATGAGAACTTATTATTTAATTTCTCATAAAGTATTGGATTTAATTCAGTGTCACAGAATTGATTTAAAAATATCACACTCCCAGATGTACAAATATGAAGATCGAATGAAAATTCTCCGCAGATGACAATCTATCTTGGTTTTTCGTAGCATAGGTGTAAAGTAATTCCCTCTTGTTAGAAGTTTTATGATAAAATTAATGAGCTGTTGGGAGGAAGAAGAATATGAAGCACTTAAACAAATTTTTGAACGGTGAATTTGGTATTGTTAAAGGAGGCAGAATATTAGAGACTAAGATAGGGTTATGTGATAAATACCCAAAGTTTGAATGACAGAGAAGAAAAATTTTCAATGATGGCATGTTTTCCCAGTCACTAAGAATTTTCCTGATTTGTTACCTTTCTGACTCCTTATATTTTCTTTTTTGTTATCTCTTCTTCTACCTATCTTTCCCGACTTCATCTTCAGTAATAATTCTGAGTCGGTCTATCAAGTGCTTTTCAACGACCATTCGAAAAAGGAAAAAAAGAAAAAACAAGCTATAATTAAATTCTTCAAGACTTGAAGTAGATGAAAAAAACTTTTTTTACAGAAAATTGGACATTTTTCTTGCGTATTTTTATTAAAAAAAGAAACTTAAGCATGGGAAAAATATCTCAGAGCGAATGAAATCGCATAACATATTTGACAAGGTGGGCGTTTACTTGCTAGTTCTCTTAAGAATTTACCATGACTTCTCGTACTGGTATTTAAAGTGGAATTCGAACCAACTTAAAAACCTATCCGTTAAAAAATAACAAGCATTTTCGTAATTATGTATAACAGAGAAAGTATTCGTTGCTTTTTTCCCATCTCGTAGTTTGTACAATATATGCTATTTTCCGTTTGAATAATTCGTCTAAGTTTTCCTTGAGATGTGGAAAAAGAAAACATATATTAAATTTAAATGAAAATGAAGAGTGAGACATTTAAGTTTAAGGTTTACTATGGAATTTTCCGTAAAAAAAATCGTAAGTTTTTACTTTGGATGCTTCTTAAATTGAAGAAATCATTTGTTGAGGCTATTTTCTACAAAGAAAAATTTTCTGAGTGAAACAAAAAGTTCCCTTTTACTGATTTTCAAAACGACGACAACAAAAAAAGATGGTTATCGATTGCCCAAACGAAAAAAAAAAGTTACTTTAAACTCTTTTATTGTCATTTGTTTATTTATTAAAAGAAAATGCGGAATTCCTAATTTTCTCCCCTCAATATTTTTTGTATTTACATTTTTAACTCCGTTTCCCCCCCCCAATTTTCTTTAAATATAGGATTCTTCATGAAAATCTTCCCTATTTTAATAAATATTTTAGGAGTTCTGATTCAGAAATTTCCATGTCACTATTATTTTTTTAAAAAACTTCTTATTACTTATCTACGAAATAATACTTTTATGCATCTCTGATACTATCTAATATTTTGATGCTGAAACGACTTTTAATTTAATAATAGTTATTGTTGATTTTTTCGTACATTTCTTGCTGAGATTTTCTTTCAGGAAATATCGCTAAGAGAAATTAAATAATTTATAATAGTAAAGCATAGTAAGATAAAATAATAAATAAAATAATATAACATAATTAAAATTTATTACTGGATTAACTTTTACAGTATCATCAATCATATATTTAACAATTTCAATTAGTTTAGCAGAATTCATATACTTTCGAAACTAAGAATAGAATAAATTTAATTTTTCATACATAAAAAATTATTTTCAAACCAATTTAGAGCATTAAAAATTTAGTTTTGTGATTAAAAGGTTTAATAGAAAAATTGTAAAGCTTTTGCATATTATGTGTTAATTTGTGATTATAATTGAAATATTTACATAATTTTTTAATTACATATTAATATTTATAGTAAAATTGATGTTTAAAAATATACATCCATATTATCGTTATTGTACAAAAATATATAGCTGGTCAAGAAAAACAATTGAGAAATGAATTAATTGAAACTTGATCATTGATTAAATTTATTTAACTTCAACTATTCTTATGTTTATTGTTAATAAAAGAAGAATTGAAATTTTTTTATTATTTTTATTTTTGAGCAAATGTACTCAAGTAACAAACACACATTACTCTGAAACAAATTGATTACTTTCTTAATTAATTTTTTTTTTGGAAAATGGTTAAGTAAGTATTCAAACTTTGAAAAAAAAATTCAATTATTTTTCTCATGAAGAATTTTTTAATGAATAATGTACTGCATTTTGAATAGTTGGGTAATGTTTGAGTAAATAAAAGTTTGGGGGTTTGTCATTAAAATATATTAAACTCTAAAATATCATAAAAGCGCAATAAAAATAAATTTTTGTTAAATTTTTATAATTAAATTCTAAAACATTTTCTTTTGATTTGTGGCTTTTAGACTCGTTAAATACTGCAAAAATTAAATGATTTATACGTTACAGAAATACAGATACATTGCTCCTTTCAGGCACTTGGGCCCTAAGAGATAATAACCGAGGATTCCTACCCTCACGTTTACACTAAACTACCGTTGAGATTTCCACGGCACAACAACAGGAGAATTATCCTTTGCCCTTCGTGTGTAGATACATCTGATGCTCTGTACCCAGAAGATTGACGCAATTGTTGCCAAACCTTCTGGATTGCATGTGTTTTCCGTGATTTTCACTTCCTCAGCGCGGTGTGCCATACCATATTCCAATGCAATTTTTGTTTCTCTTGATACCTTCTATTAAGTCCCTCAGTTTGTTGGTCTATTAGCAGAACACCCTGTATATATAGATGTTTCATATCTATATATATTTTTATGATATAAATAGATATAATTTTTGTATTTTTTTCTAGCTGATTGATTCACTAATAGTTATAAGGTACAACACACTCACCATTGCTTATCCTGCAGGAATTTGTGCGTTTTGTAGGCGTGCAACCTTTTCAGACAACAGTATTATGGAGCAAAATGAATAAAACAAAATTACATATACAGGATGATTATAAAAAACTCTCCTGATTTATGAGACCATAACTAACATACAGTTCACAGAAATGGAATAAAATTTCTGTTTGAGGTATTTTGAGATATGCATTCAAGAATCATAAGAAAAACAAAAGCTCTAACAAATGCGGTTATACTGACAAAATTTCAAAATTTTCAAATCAACCTTTTTTAATGGAATGTATTCTTCATAGCAAAAAATAATAGAATTGGAAATGTATCTGTAGCACGAAAATACCAACGCTAGACATATTAAGAAGAAAAGAGAAAACTGTGGTGTGCCTAACGGAGACGTGTAGTTTAACGGATTTCTTTCAGTATGGCACGGGCTTTAGTTCTAGGCAACATCTGCCCCATGCAAAGAGTCATCATGGTTGAAATTGGTCAAGTAGAAAATGAAATGAATGAGACGCAATGAAAGAAATTTTTTTTCTTTTGTTTCTGTGCTGTTATTGTTTCTTTTTCTTTTTATCTTAGTCCGTCTAGCGCCGGCAATTTTCATGCTACAGGTACCGTTCCAAACCTGTTTATTGGTTTTTGCGATTGAGAACACATTCCAATAAAAAAAAATTGGTATTGCTATTTGAAAATTTTGAAACTTTGTCACTGTAACCGTATCTGTAGAGGTTAATTGTTGTTTTTTAAGATTCTTGAGAGTAACTTTGTCACTGTAACTGTATATGTAGAGGTTAAATGTTGTTTTTTAAGATTCTTGAGCGTATATCTCACAACTCCTTCAAACATAATTTTATTCCTCTACAGTGAACTGTATAATAGTTAGGGTTTCATATATCGGGGTGGTTTTTTTATAATCTCTCTCTCTCTCTCATATATATATATATATAATATTTGAGAGAGAGGGATTGAAGAATGCAATTTTCAAGTTTTACGTCAAGAAATTAAGGGCATCAAGGTATCAACGATTTCAATATTGTTTTAATTTACTAAGGTTATTTATAAATATTTTCTTTGAAATAGGCTTATAATTTAATCTCATTAGCCGTAAATGCATGGTTTGCATTGTGTAGTACTTTAATTTTTATTGTTTTTGAAACAATGCATTGCTTAAAAGAAAGGAAAAGATTAGGTGGAACGAAATATTTTTAACCTAATTGTAAGGCATTATAGCTACATCCGTAAGTAGAATTTCTTTAAATTTTCAAAAAACGGCCTTAGTCCTAAATACCCTCTTAGAATGGGGAATCTGATAAAGGATTCTATTTTCCTTTCATTAGAAAATATTCTCTGTGATCTACTCCGAACTCCTATAAAATTATATAATCTTCAAAGGGGTTCCTTAAAAGTAAAGGAAAAATGGTGTTGCGTCTCAATATCGATAATCAAAAAATATCAAAATGTGATGTGAATGATTTATATACCATAAGATATTTTGAAGATTAATTACACTATTAAGTAGTTAACCTCCAAAGTATACCCTAGTAATAATAAAACAATATAGAAATTGACAAATTCTTACAGAGCTTTTAAAGTGATTTTTTAAAATAAAATTCGAATTATTTATGATTCAAATATATTAGTCAGTTTTTTCTCCGATTTTGGCAATGGTATAAAATTACTTTTGTTTCCAATTACTCAAAAGCCATACAGAACCTTTTGACAGTAAGAAAAATTTCAAGCTTGTTTACATCAAAAGAAAATTTTGAAATATAAGTTAAGTTCTTTCACAATACATTGTCTTCGTCTGAGAGTTGGATATTACATTTCAATGGACAACTTTATGAAACTTTATCTAGACGAGGTTCGGAAGATTTAGTAATATCCAGCATGCTTCGTAAAATTGCATCAATTTTATTTTTATTCATTTATTTTCTGGAAGTCATATTGTTTTTCCTCTTTAGTAGCTCGAAATTTTTTCACTTTAACTGATTTCATTCCTACTTTGTACTTGGAAGATAAAGTTTTCTATAAGAACAAGCAAAAAATATATTTTTGATATAAATAAATGAACCTTAAATAAATGAACTTTTAAAGAAAGAAATAGAAAGTGCAAGAAGGTATCAGGTTATGAATCACTATGAACCAGTGAGATATAATGTCATAAATTCCAGTACAATATTTTAATACAATGATTAGAAACAAATGTGTTATATGTTAATTATGCACAGAATTCAGTCTGAAAATTAAAATATTCTAAAGAGATTTAAAAGAAGAAACTTCTGCATATAATAACACGTGATTCTGAAGGAAATATAAGCAACTGATATAGTTTCACAAAAATCAATACTGGACTATTATTGAAAAATTGCTTGGAAATAAAATTAATCTGGTTAAAATACCTTAAAATGTTTTGCACAGATCACATTTATTGCAGTTTAAATTTTTAAAATTTCTGTATATGCATAATATGATAGATTCATTTTACTTAACAACAAATTTCAATAATTTCTGTACTCTATTTTTATGAAAGACTTGTCTAAATTTTATTTTACAAATGAACATCACCTCCAGAACAAGAGATTTACATATCAATGAAATAGGCTATGTCTGAATAAGTTCTTCAACAGATTAACAAGTATTTTCAACTGGAAAAATTTTCTACTAATCAAAATGTGCATATAAAGTATTGTATTCTATTATTTTTATTTGAATAATAAAATTCTATGTTTTAGTTTACTTGCCGAACTTTACTTGAATTTAGGAGGGGGGGGGGTGATCAAGAAAGACTCAGTGAATTTGGATAAAAACATTTAGTTTTTCTTAATTTGTCTTGCAATGTTATCTTAAACTCTTCTTTAAGATAGCTAAATTCACACAGATAGATTGTTTTTAACTTACGTGTATAAAATAAAAAGCAATAATTTGAAAATGCGTAAATTTTCAAATAATTGATTTAGCTTCTTAGATTTTATAAGTTATGATTCATTTAAAATTTTTATTTACTGTAAATAAGTTCAAGGAACAAACTGAATGCTCTATTTAGATTTCTTTGCGGATTTTTTTTTTATATTGGGGAAAGAAAAGGCTTATGAATTCACAGCTAGGCTAAAGGGTTACGTAATCATGTTTATCATGTAACTGGTACGTGACATAAATTGCCTTCATCTGTGTGAAAGCATATGTACATATTAATGTTTGTATTCAAATCCTTTTGATCTTCAGACGGAAATTCTTATCTTTACAGATTAAAAATCTTATCTTTATTTATTATCTATAAAAGATCTCTATCTTGTCTATAAAAAGAAAGATTAGATTATTCTTCATAATAATTTTAGCTGGCAAGATGTTGCTTCGAACTGTTTTTAGCTTAGAATTTCACCTCTAAATGTCAAATAAATTCCTAAAACCCTCTGAAAACAATAAAAATCTAACGCTAAATAAAAATTCTTAAAAATATATATCATAGGGAAAAGTGCAATAAGTCGTATGTTAAAATTTCATTTGGCTGGAACCCAGTAATTATTACCCCTTCATGTCATCAGCGGAGGAAGTCATAGATGTCATAGCTGACGAATTAAAATAAACAATGAAGCAGTGATAGTTAAGCATGGAGCTATTTAAAATTTAAATGAATTTTCAGTTTTTTCTCAGATTTTAATTTTTTTTTCTATTTTCGAATTTTTATAGGTTATGTCTATTCTATTTACGAAATTTGATTTTTGAAGCTTTAAGAGTCGAGATTGTTTCATCACTCAAAATGTAAAAGGTCGTAAGTTTCAAAATTTTAACGCCCGCTTTTAGGCTTATACAAGAACTTAATGTAATAGTTTTTAATGAAGCTTAGCATTTCAAAAATCCTACTTTGTATAAAATGTGAGATCTTATTGTTTGTATTTTGATTGAGAACAGGAAAGACGTTTTTTATGGTTAAAACTATTCCACCGCTTTAATTAAGTGAATTTGTATAGTTTAAATATTAAAGTAACCAATAAGTTCTTATATTTTTAAAATGATAGTGATAATAATTATATTTGCGTTAGAATTTATTAAAATTCTATATAATAATGTAGGAAGACGCTTATAAATTCAAATGTATGATCGAACTTAAATCAATTCCATCAGAGAATAATGCAGCAAGTTTAAATAACTATTAGTCTAATATGAGACTGTTTTGCTGTTTCAAAATTGAAGATAAAAAGCATGAAACTTTTTGATGTTTGGTTTTACCATTTATTGGGACAAGTGAAGAAATTAAAAGATTTTCCCATCAGTAGGAATAACAAAATCACACATATCACAATAATAAACGAAAAGGTATGACTTACAAGCACACATTGAAAGATGGAACAATCGTGGCCCTTAAGAGTTTCAAAATCAGATTTCATAAATAAAAGTACAATCCTTAAAACCTCGGAAATGAAGAAATATGAAAGATTTAAAACTGAAAGTTTTTAGAACTTTGAGTTGTTGATGTTTAACTATGATAGCTGAATCTAATTCTCTACCTCAGCAATATTTGTTTTTTGTCATCCATTGGCTACAGTTCAACCTATTCTATGACATTTAACTTTAAGCCATCGTGTGTAGTATAGTAGCTTTTTTAATTTTCATTATTAAAGAAGTATTAACGCCTTTACTTAATATACCAGAAAGGAATAAAACTAGATAAATGTAAGGAATGTAAACACAATATCGATATAAGGAGTGAATTCTAACAATAAACAAACCATAATAAGATCAAATAAACCGTTAGTCTAGAGTTCATATTAGTGTCATTCCTTTGAGCGCAATAACAAAGATAACGGAATAAGCAACATAAAACTGTTGACCCATGATAATTGTTAGCATTTTCCTCGTAAAAACCATCTCGCAGATTCAACGAACAGAAGTATCAATTCGATGAGAAATTTCATCTGGTGAATAATTCCACTGATGTGGAAAAATTGAACCTAAATGATGATTCTTCCTCTCTATAAAATTACTTTCCTGCCGTGATAATTCTGTAGGAAAAGGACATTCGCTTTTGATTTAATCGTAATTTGCAGTTCGACGTTTTTAATGAAAGTTATCTAAAGAATAACTATAGTAGCATTTTCAAATGTAAGTATTGAAGAAGTATTAACACTTTTGCATAGTATTATATGAAGGAATAAATCTAAATAAATATAAGGAATATAAACACAATATCGATATAAGGAATAAATTCCGACAATAAACAAACCATAATAAGATCAAATAAGCCGTTAATCTAGAAATCATATTAATGTCATTCTTTTGAACTCACTAACAAAGATAACGAAATAAGCGACATAAAACTGTTGACCGATGATAATTGATAGCATTTTTTTCCTCATAAAAACCATCCCACAGATTCAACGAACAGAAGTATCAATTCGATGAGAAATTTCATCTGGTGAATAATTCCACTGATGTGGAAAAATGGAACCCGACCGATGATTCTTCCTCTCTATAAAATTACTTTTCTGCCGTGATGATTCTGTAGGAAAAGGTCATTCGTATTTGATTTAATCGTAATTTGCAGTTCGACATTTTTAATGAATTCGATATTAGTGTTAAAAGCCTATGGTAATTAGACATAATGATAATTTATGATAATTTTCAGAGACATTTAAATAAATCAATTTAAATGTCTCCCTGCAATTATTGAATTTTTAAATTAACCAATAAAAAGAATTTTCAGCCTAAAAATATTATTACAATAATAAAAATGTTCGACTAAAATATTACGAAAACTTCCTATTCATAAAAAATTTTAAGATGCACTTTTTATAAAGAAATGTAAAAAAGAAATAATTTGTGATACATTCAGAATTAGTCCTCAATGTTATTAAAATATAAAATATCTTATCTGATATGTTGTTATAAAATATCTTATCAGAAAATATCTTATATGATATGAATTGAGGACAACAGAAAGGACATTTGCTGATGTTACTTTCCTCATCGTATTATTAATTGTAATGAATAACTCCATCAACTGCACAAAATTTGTCTGATTTAAAATGTAAACAATGTTACAAGAGTATCCTGGCTTCCAGACCTAAAAAAAGCTTTCATTTCTACTTTTTCCATGGAATCGTTTCCATGGAACTTTTCTTTATCTTGAAGCTTTTGCAAATTATTGATTTTTAAAGCTATTTCGTATTTCTTAACAATCTCATGTAACAGAATAAAGTAAACATATAAAATGCTTAATAGAGTTTATGTAATTCTTATGTATATTGAGAATTGTCTATGTATATAGTTTATCAACTATATATCAAAGCAAGCCTTCTGGAGGACTTTGACCCAGGTCTCCAGACCCAGTGCTAAGACGAACATTTCAAATATACCCAAACAAATTTAAGAATAAAAGGTAAATAACATCAAAAACTCTCTGCATTATGCATGGATTCTCATGGTATCTGAATAGAATTTTTGTTATATATAAACCTGATGGTATGTGAAAAAATATTTGTCATGTCAACTTTTTGTCCTTTATTTGTGATACGGAAGCCATTGGCGACGCCTTAAAAAATTTTCATCGCCAACAGTTAACAAGAAAAAATGGCTTACCTCACTAAACCTCACAAAGCAAGTGTAGCAAAGTAAATCAAGAATAAAACTTTATTAATTCACATTATGTCATATTAGTATGATCAAGGTAATTGTGAATATTATTAAGCATTTACTTGCATTGTTTGTAGTATTTATTTCGTATATTTACCTGTTTGCAACAAATAATTAATTGACTTCATGCCCGTTTCATTTTCATGCTGATGTAGTCGAATTCGAAGTTCACTGCCTCTGCTCTTAATTCCACTACATGCAATGTTACACTTTATAACATTTTCCTAATATTAGGTTACCCGTTTGCATTTTCATATAAGAAATTATACTTAAAAAAATACTGTAATTAAAAAAAATCCGGATTCTTACTTATCTCGACATATCAGATTTCCCTAAATCTAAAAAAATAAATTTTTGGATTTATGTTGAATGTCTAAATGGGAACACTAAAATTGCTTTGAGCTAGCTAGATTAAATTTGGTACGTAGTATTAACATTAAATTTGTTGATATCTTTCAGATTTTGAACGAAATCCATTCACGGGGAATTTTTTGTCTGTCCGAGTACAATTGAACGCGATATCCACAAAATTGAAAGAGCTAAATAGAAAAAAAATCATTTAAAAATCGTAAAAAAGCTCACTTTTAAAGTCAAAAATGTATTTTCATGTCAAATCTTGAATTAAATTTGTAAGCTGGCTGACCGTTTGTCGATGTGTTGATTTGTATTCATGTAGACGCTATGATTCAAAAGTGCTGTGATTTAGATAATGAAATTTAATAGCTTACTAAGCATGATTTGCCAATAAGACTATAGCTCTGTGTTAAATTTTGATTTTAATTGGTTACAAATGAATCCAAGCGACATTCTTGGTTTCCTTCACATACTATGAAGAACGGAAAAACTATCTCAACATTATGTCTGTTTGTCAGTCTGTCTATCCCTGCTCACGGTAACTTAAAAATGCTTTGAGCTAGATGTCTGAAGTCAGGTATATGAAATTATGACTAAATGTGTATATTTCTATCAAACCTTGGACAAAATCTCTTCACGTGAAGTCACAGCTGACTGGCTGCTTGAGTACAAGTGAACTCGATAACTATAAAACGCAAAGACCTTAGTAGATAAAATTTGGCGCACTGTTTTAGCATCTATAATACAAATACTTAACAAATTTTGAACAAAAACTAACGAACGGTTGACCGTCTATAGGTCTGTCCTTTCAAAGGTATTCAAAGTACATATTCTCTCGATAGATTCAATTAAAAATTCTAGATTCTCGCCAAAACTCTATATTTTGTACTTCACCAATGCTCAAAGGATTCGCGGACTTCTCCAAGGCTTCAAATTGTATATGAATGAAGGAGGATAAGACATTTATTGAAGAGTATTCGAGAGTGATTCGGAGAACTATTCCCGCTGTTTTAATTGAATTTTTTTCCCGTGTCTTATACCGTTTTCAATATAGGGATGCTAATTAGCATTATGGAAGTTAGGGATAATAGTTATAGCCAAGTCCATACGTAGTAGGGGGACTTTAGTGGATATCATTTACTTCCATTTGCTTACTCCGTATGACAAAGAATTTTATATTTGAAGTTATTTGCGTTAGTATTGCTAAACAAAATCGGGAAATTTTTATACAGTCCTCAGGTTCTATGAATCATATTTCTTAAAATGCATTTAATAGTTTAAAATTTTAATCAATAAAGTTCTGCTTTCAAAACTGGCTGAGTTCCGAAGCTTTGAATTTCCCCATTGCTGACAATTTTAGACGCATCAATAGCAGTTTCAAGCAAGTGACGAGAGTTAATTGACGGATCTTCATCGAGACAGCCATTCAGATGGTCTAAAATTATCTATAAAGGCGAACTTCAAAACTTCGCAACTCGCTCTGTTTCAGATGTAGAGCATTTTTTGTTTAAATGTTAATGGGTCAACACATTTTAATAAGTATGATTAATAGTATATAATGAATATAAAGCTTTTCATTATTTCTACTAAAAGAATGCGAATCTCTCTAATGATTTAGAAATTAACTATTGTGCTACAATTAGAGAGGACTCATTGTATCATTCCGGCATTTGTATGAAAAATAAACAATCTATTTACAATAAATTTAGAAAGAATGCAAACTTTGATTCAATAAAATTAAACGAAATAATTGATTCAATAAAATTTAATCAATAAAATTTCTTTGTTTTTCATTAAATTTTCAGATTTGTCTGTGATCTATATTATACGCTTTTTGAACACGGTTCGAAATTATCATTCTCTTTTTTTTCTATTAGGTTGATAAACAAAAGAAAGAAAAAAAGAAAATTTTGCTTTGAACAAAATTAAAAATTGATTTTCTAAAAACATTAAAAATGAAAATGTTATCTAAAATGAAGTCCTTTATTCGCGTAAATTTATAAAAAATAAACACTTTTCCTTTATATTTAAGTTATTTTATTCGAGATCATATTTTATTCAAAAACCTTTTCGAGAAAAAATAATAGCTCCAACAATGAGTCTGAAAATATAATTCTTTTGATAATGAAGAAAATGTAAATATCTGATTTTGAAATTATAGCCTTTATAGTGCCGCTATGCTGAAATCCAATATGTGACTTCATACTTATTTTTATTTAAATAATTTATTACAGCATTATCAACTAATTACCTCTGTATTTCTTTTCCCCCTTCCATTCTTAGTTTTAATCATCTTACTTTTTTTTTTCTTTTTACAAATGGAATTTTACAAAAAACAGCATTTATAGTTCAAGCGCGCAAATCTTGTTTAGAAATTATATTTTTTATTTCTATTTTATAATGTTATCCTTGCTTTGATACTCAATTTGATGTCAATCATTTATTCCTTCTTTATAAAATATTTACTCCCAAAGATTATTTTTGTTCTATATCGAATAAAAAACATAAAATGTACTGCAATCATCAAAATTTAGACATGGAGATTTTAGCGAATCTTCACATTTTGGATCTCCTTGACTCAGGAAACTTTATTTTTGCAATTAAATCTGCCTGTTTGTTACGCCATCTATCTGCGGATAGCAAAACTTGAAACGTGTACTGGCTAGGCAAATAAAGTTTGATGTTTGATCATTAAAAAAAAAAATCCAAACATGCATCAAATTTCGGATGAAATCCGGAATTAAGAAGTATGTGCATCCGTCCTTGTGTTTTTAAACATTATTAACAATACAGCGCAATATACCAAATGGATGAACTTTAGCATGGGGCTCATCATCAAAATTTTATATTTGGATCAAACGTTTCAGTCAATCCTTTTCAAGTTCGCTTCCTATTGGCCTGTTTTTTTTTTTCTTATGCATAAGAGCATGGTAACACAAAACATAAATTATTGGATAAGTGACATTTGGTACTTGAACATTTCACCAGATTTGGATCCCTTCGATCGAGGTAAAAATTTCCAAAATGCATACTGCTTTTTTTTTTTTCATTATGACTCTCAATATACACTTTATCATGTAAATGCACGAGAAAGTCGAGAGGAGTAATCTCCTGCCCTGGCTTCTGTTTCATTGGACTTTTTAAATCTATGCGTATTTGTAACATTATTTTTCTCGTTTCTTAAAATTCCATGGATAAATCCAATTTAAAAAAAAAACAAAGGTGAAATTTTGTAGATCAATTCGGCATTCTATGAAAAAAGAATAATAATTTTCTGTTGTCTTAATTAATCCCTTAGGTGAGATTGCGTTGACATGTGAGCAAGATTTTATATCGAGTGTGGAGGGGGGGGTATAAGATTCGAAACCTGATTTTTCGAGGACTAGTCTTGTTCAGTCAATACGATAATGAATGTCTGTCTGTTGCACTTAAAATTCGCCATAGTAGATAAAATATACTCGATTTATTGTGACAGGAGTTTGGGGAGTGCATTATCATCTCAAGTAAAGTCACCATATAGAACTAGGATTGTTCCATAATCTTACTTTAAAATGACCCATCAATAATAACAAATTCCATTATTTATCGTGGAATTAAAATCATCAAATCTCAAAAATAAGACACAGCAATGAAGAATATTTTATTAATTATTTAATATGTAAAAGTAGTAAATGATTACAACATTGTGATAAAAATTATACGTTAGAATTTATTTCAAATCAGACATTGGATAAACAGCAAAAAATAGGAAAGACGCGGCAAGGGGATGCAGAATTTTGCGAATAAAACATAAGGTACATAAGAACAAAACATAAGATAACTTTAATTATCATAAATACATGTGATTATTTTAAATTCCCATACCGTTAAAAATGTTTTAAAATATAAAAATGCGGCATAAAAATACATATTTCATTTGGTTTATCATATTCCCCAAAAAATCAGTTTCTGAACTGAATTTTAAATTATAAGAGTAGAAAAATTGAAAAAAGAATATTTTGACTTTCAAATTCAGTTCTTATCAGTATCATTCGGGATTAGAGAATTTAAAACTTCTTCTTTCCTAAAGAAAATTAAGAATGTTTTTTGCATTAATATTAAGGATTATATACATCTAGGTTTCCATCTTCAACTTACATTTTCTAACTTCCTTATTATAGTTAAGCTTCTACTTTTGGAACTAAAAATAGGCGTTATTATTAAAACGTTTTGCTTTAAAGCGGAAAGTAACAGCTACTTAGGGTACTATAAATAGCTGTTATTTTGAACTTACAGAAAACCACACGCACTGTTTATAAGGCAAATAAAATCTCATTTAACTTTTCTAGTTAAGAATTAAATATGTATATTTAACAAGATTCTTTGCTACAGAACAAATTCCCCAACATAAAATTTGTTGTTGTTAACATCTATAATCATACAGAATCACAGAAATCAGCGCGTGTTTATTCTTAACAAAGTTCCGTACATTTAAATTATTTACTTGCATTAAATTATCATTAATAACTTGGGAAATATTACTAATATAAACCAGAAAGAGTTGATTTATTTGCATATTAGTTCATAATTGTTATACGGATGTTTTGATTATTGTATAATTACTTGTAATTATTTTTAGCAGACAATAATTACAACAAACTGGAAAAGATGGGAAATCGTTATTATAAATCTTTAATCGATTAGGAATAAATGTTAATTTCTAACCACAAGTTCATTATCAATGTGAGATTTATTTGTTATAATCATATCTCTTAAAGAATTAATTCCAGGAATAAAACGCTATTGGAAAACAATTTAGTGCCTGTTTTTAATGTGTTTCTTAAAGAATTTATTTTAATCAATTTGTTTTTCAATCACATTTTTAAGTTGAATACTTTATGTTTTCCAATTATTTATTTGTTTAATTGTTGTCTTGACTAATGATTTGCTTCCAAGTTAAATTTACCATTAAACAAGGCCTTTATTTTACTGAATCAGCTTTTAACTATCTTCTTAAAATTATCTTTTAAAATTATTTTTGTAGAATTTGAAATGTCATGATTTTCCAAAGAAAACTAATAGTTTACCCATAAAACTATTTAAATGTGAAGTTTTTTAACATATTTGATATTTGAAATTACACTAATCAGGAATTCATATTTGCATATCGGCGATTTTTGTCTTTTTTCAATGCATTTTGAATAATTTAATAAGTGACTTTAATTAAATTATTAATATATTATTTAGTTAATTTTAATTGAAGTATTTATTACAAAAATACTATTTTAAATTATTTCACTGCATTCCTTGATGAAATAATTAATTATTTAAACAGATTCTATTAAAAAAATTGGACATTGTTCTAATTCTAATTGCACAAATCAGAGGATATTATGAAACCAAAGATAATTTAAAATGAAATTTTAATGAACTAAATGAATTGAATATAAAACGACGAATGTTATTGATGAATTAAATGAATGAACTAATTGTAAAACAATGAATGTTAGTTGATTTATTTAATTCATTAATGAAAAATTAATTTTAGTAATGATTTTTTTAGCATATGTTGATCTCATTTATACATATTTATAGAACTTCAAATAACAAAAAATTACAATATAACGTAGTATAGAGCTAATAATAACTATACAAATCAAAGTTATAATGAAAATAAAGGTAATTAAATAGTAAATATTTTTATAAATTAGATGATAAAACTAAATGGGTTTATAATGGTTAATTTAATAAATTAAAATAGTGAACTCAATGATTAAATGAAAGAAGACCTTTAATCAATTGATATTGACTGAAATACTAAGTTATTTCAATTCCTTATTATTTTTCCTTATTTCCTTACATTCATTTATTTAAACCTACTCTCCTTTTTTGATTAACAAAAAACAAATCGTTCTGTTGAAAGTCTCATCATCCAAATCAGAAGATATTATGGAAATCAATATAAATGACAAATCAATACATGACCGGAATTGCCAAAATACACAAACGCCAAAATAGATGACCGGAATTGCCAAAATACACAAACGCCAACTCATTAGGATATTAGCAACATTTAATTTTGCTTCCATTACACTTTTAATCTAACAATAGAATTGCAACCAACCTCATCTGGTGCATTTCTAACAGCCCTGACAGTGGAAGATTGATAACTGATTTCCGTCAATATTCCCTCGCATCTATGTGTCAGTGACGGAAACTGATTTCCCTCATATGTAAATGCGCATATATTTGTCAAACCACTCACCGGTTACAGGCCATGTGGTCTGGAATGTAAACGCTACCTGACCTTCGCCGTCATATGATTAGGGACTACTCTCTCTGACAAATTACTGAATTTGGACGAGTAAGGAATATTCGCGCATTCGTGGCGATTAACGAACATGCAAAGCGTTCGATTTAAATATTTCGTTACTGGTTTGGGATTAAAATTTATTGCAGTAAAACTTTAAAGAACTGATGAAGTTATTGACAAATCCCTTTGCAAATTAAGTTTGTGCATTATCCATTGTCTATTCGTTTATACTTTAGGTTATGTTTCAAACTGTCAGAAAGCATATCTTTTCGAATGTAACATGTTAATCAGTTAACTGTTTTTGACGAGTATGTTTGTCACGGAAAAAGTGCAATTTATGACGAGTTTATTCAATGATAATTATTATATTTATTTAATAATTGTTTAATTATATTTATAGTTAATTATTTATTGTATTTATATATGACAATTTAGATATGCATTTTCCGAAGAGGTCGAAACAGTTAACTGGTTAAATTTTGTTGTCCAGAAAAGAAGGAATTTATCACTTCAAAATTAATATCTTTTAGCCATAATATAAATAAATAAAAAAAATTGCTAAATAATCAGTTTGGAAAAAATGATGTTATTCGCTTTACCGTAAATATTTTCTATTAACAGTGGAGAATTAAGGATATTATCTAAACTTAATTTTATATGGTTAAAAAATGAAAAATACAGTTAAAAATGGCTGTGATTTCTGTATGTTTAATTAACTCAAATTTTAATATTAATTTGAAGTTAAAATAAATATTATATATAATATAATCTATTGTGAATTCAGAATTAATGGTAACTAAGCTTTGTATTAAAAAAAATAATAATTCATTAGAATTGCAGTTTCAGCATAAAAATATCGCTTTCAAAAAAATCTTAATAATTTTGCAGTGTTTTTTCTAATTTTTTTGCTTCTTGTTGATATGAAGTATAAGTTTGGAGTGAAAGATGACGACTCAAGTGTATTCCTCATCATCTGTTGATGGTCCAGTATTAGGAAATCTGTACCAAAATAACTGAAAACAAGACACGAATATTAATACTGCAAATCAAAATTATCTTTTACCCATGCATTCCATAAAGTACTAGAAACTAAATTGAAAATTAAGATTTAAAGTCACGAAACAATTTTTAAATGATTATTAAACTGGATGTTGCATGAATAATTCAAAATATAATTTTTATGAATATCGCTATAATATAATTACAACTATATTGTTACAGCCATTTATTGTAGTTCACTTCATTCACAAAAAGTGAATTAAAATTACGATAATTATTCCAATTTTATGAAATATTTTAAACAAATATTTATGCAATGAATTTTAATACTCTTATGGTATAAAATAGAAACTAATCTAAACAGTGCAGGTATAAATACTGATATTCATTTGTTCATATAATCCTATCCCAATATTTGGAAATGTGTCGCATAAATAGGCCATTTCTATTAAAACTCAAATGAGTTACTGACATTTTACTCCTTTGTTACTGTATCGCGTTTAAAATCGATTAAAAAATATTATCTAACTCCTTCTACTTATAATATATTATGTTCATAACTTATTAGTTATAATAAATAATTTTTTATTGCATTAGTAAGAATAGTTGTTTTGTATTTATTACAAAACTATAATTCAAACTATAACTTTCAGTTCATACCGCAAGGTACATATGTGCTTTTATTAGTAGTGCCCATGTACCTGTCTCTGGTATGAAGTGAGTGCGTGTCATTGCTGTAAAATTAAAAAGGTTCCTCATTTTCCATAAATTATTTGCAACATAATGACAAATTCGATTCAGAGATGAAATCTATTTCTACTGCCTATCGTCAGATTTTGTCGTAAATGTTAAATCTCCACATGCTTGTGCGATAAATCAGTGATATTTCATGATTTTAGTTAAAATTTATTGTGACCTAGCCATTAGCCATTATATAGCTTCGAAATGTGTTCAACAATTGTAGTTTATTCAACACCGAAAATCATGGTTCATTTAAAATTTCAAAAATATCAAAAATTTTTACAGAACAAAGAGTTTGATCTAATATTCTTAATAAATAGTAATATGCAATAATAATAATTATGCATATTAAACGAAGTAACTGTTGTTAATATTTTGTCTAACTTGTCGTTACTGCATTAACTTGTACTCAGTGTGGGACTTTAATGTAAAATGTATACCTCAACCCCTTTAATGTAAACCCAATCAAGCAATTTGATTTCTCTGGAAATCATTATTGTTTTGCATTCAAGTTTTTTCAGCAATATAGAGCTTAGTGCGCTTTCAAATGTAGTATCTAACAAACAATTAAAATATTTGCCTGATTTTTTACATATGCAGTAAGACAGAAAAAAAAAATACTAATTTGCAATTTTACTTTTATTTATTAGAAAGTAATTGCATTAGTACTTCGATTGTTTTGCCTTATTATTAAAAATAACCTAAGGGAAACCAAATAAATCAAAAAGCTAAACAATTTTATTTATACAAGAATTGCTACAGCATATGTATTATATTGCGTTCCAGCAATATATATAAATTTCTAAAAAACCAAAATAAATAAGTAAAAAGTAAAATTTAAAATTCAGTTCAGTTTGCACAGTGACGGAAATAAAGCTCTCCGCGCAACAAAGAATGATAAATCTGTTTCAAAACACACGCCAGGTTCCGTCACGGTTTTTTTATTTCTAGCGCACCCGTGTAAAAATCATTACGTGTTACGGCGCATATCTCCTATCTTTCATCCCATAACATTTCTGCGCCAGAAAAATTTGTGCGCTCATTGACAGCGCAACGCCAACAAATATATATCACCAACAAAATTCTTTTTGAGTAGAATTTCTATTCCCCCGAGGCGAAATAGTATTGGATGTAGGACCATGAAACGTATCTATCAATAATTTAGCGTTCTGTTTCATCCCCTTCCGGTGAAAACAAAAATCCATACTTTTCGTAAACAAAAGAAGAACATCCTTTAGAGTTCCCTTTCGTTCATTTAGAACTCTTCCTCAATCCCACTCCACTCAATTTCCTATCGCGGTATAAAACTTCTCCCATACAAGCAAAAAAGTAAGGGAAGAATGAAGGCAAAAATAAATAATAACAAGAGAAGAAGAACTCGAAGAAAGAGGAGGAAGCTCCAGCTAACTGGATTGACTCTTGCCGCGATCCGACAAAAAACTAAAAGTGTTTGTAAGCGGCCTCTGCGATATGTTCTTCTAATGACCGATCCTTGAAAGAAGGGATCAATGAAAAAGAAGAGGGACAAAAGATGTACGGAGGAATGCCGTTTGATATTATGTAATTGACAGGATCCCTTAGTTTGGTGGACAACTGGGGGAACGCTGACAAAGGAAAATGTTTTCTTGACGGACGCTCAATCAACTCGCATTCTTACATATTTGTGCCCGCAATTTCTTTGCCCGGAAATTGAGGTTCATATTCACGCTTGGTTTTTTAAGCGGAAATCTTTCTAATTGAACCAGCCATGGATCCTTTTTCTAGAAGGCTTAATTTGGTCTGCAGTTGAAATCGCTCAAGTACGTGACTTTTTTAACTTGTCCGTATCGAGTTGCATAATTTTGTATGAGTAACAATTTTATTTCAATTCATATCCAATTTGATTTTTAAGCCAAAACGTTCCTAAGAATGTTAAGCCAAATGTTGATCTGTTTTCCTGGAGGCTTAATTTTGTGTTAGTTTGAGGTCAATCTTATACATTTAAACTAATGATTGGAGGAATTACATAGCACAATTTTAAGAATGAGAATATTTTTCCCGGAAATTGCGCTTTATATTAATGCTTAGTTTTCTTAGCGGAAACCTTCCAAATAAATCCAGTTACTTATCCATTTTTCTGTTGTACATCATTTCCTTTTGAAACATTCGATTAAGACTTGGGTCGAGATCCGGTCGTATAACTTTACGCAAAATAATTTCTTTGTCAGGAAATTCCATTTCATTTTTTATTTTGGTATTCAAAGTAGAAATGACACTAAATGCCCGAATGATTGCTCTGTATTTCAAATGGCTTCCTTTTATTTTCAGTTCGAACAATTCAAGGACCCTTAAACGATGAATTCCGACTCCATGTAAAACATAAATAATAATTTATTAGTTAATAATGTATTTTTTACTCAGAATTTAGTTTCATGTTTACATTTTTTTTCCTTCGTCTGAAATTTACTAATGATGTTAATTCAAGATTGCGTCATGCAAGTGAAACTTGAAGCATGAATTTAAATTTTTTATTCACAGTGCTTCTTGCAAGATGAAAAGAGATACGAAATCATGCTGTTTCGTAAAGTACAAAACAAATATTAGATAGAGTGCTCAATTTCGTTTCTAGTGTAACTGTGACATCATAATATTTGATTCAAATAATAGTCCTTCTAAAGAATGTATGCTTTCATTTTCAAATTTCTACAATTATTTCATGGACAAAGATTCATATAATAAACATTTTTGGCCATGAAATCTTGTACAGTCCTTTGTTTCCTTTTAATTTTTATCCCTTGATAAAATATAAAATTTAAAAATCTTCTTTCTTTTCCATCATGATCTTTTTATCCTGAAATTACATCTTCATATGTTCTTAAATTTTAATCTAAGGCCATATCCATGTTTTTTAACAGCGTGCATAATTTAAGTGTAAATCTTCGAGAGTGATTCATTTATTCGTCTATTTTTAGAGGTTTATTTTTAATAAGAACATTTTGTTTTATGATTAAATTATTACCACATCATGACTTCGTAATCTCTGAGTCCCACTCACTATAGAATAATATTATTTTTGCGATTGTTTGCACGTCGAAATAAGAAATATAACGTGTTTTTTTTCAAAGTATGGGTTCTTTTAGAAATGTATTCTACACCTGCTCTACAATTTTTATAGAATCCATATCTATTCTATGATTTTGTTTAATATAAACGTATCCAAATCATCCGGCTATTAAACTGCTGTAGCAGTTAAAGTACACTTATATATATATATATATATATATATATATATATATATATATATATATCCTTTAAAAATTCATCTAAGTTAAAATATTTGACAAACAATTTTAGTTGATTGCAAATTTAGAACACTGCCACCAATTTGGAAAGGTACTAATGGTACACAATTTCATGAGAGCTATGTAAACAAAGTGTAAGCATACACCCCCTCATTTATTAGATAAAAATTAAAACACTTACATTTTTGCGTAGGTTTATGTTTTGTGAAAATAGTAAATTTAAATTATTTTAAAAGAGGTATATTTTTGTTTAATATTCATACTTCTATCCTTAATCGTTTTCTGTCCCCATTTTTAATTTTTCTGCTTAAATATCAAATGTGAAATGCTAGAAAAGTTGAGGAAATGCGTGAAAGATAACCGAATTTGGAAAAGTTGAAGAAATTTTATTCTGTTTGTATTTCCTTATTTCATAAATTACTACTTTCAATTAGATATTGTTTAATTTTAATGAATAGGGAAATACTCAGCAAAGCTAAATTAGATGGAGAAAATAAGTAAGAGAATTATCTTATAAATGTTTTAATAATATAACGCATTTTAGTTCTTTTTGAAATTTAATGTTTTGATTTTGTACATGCAAACAGGCATGTAGATCAGCATCCCTCTATCTAATTATCTTACCTCACAATACGTAAAGTTAACTAGATCATCCTCTTCATGTTACGGACAAAAAGCTAGAAAAATGTTTAAAGAACGCTATATAAAGTTTAATCATCTATTTCAATGAAAATTAGTTAGACGATTAGGATAATTTTAGTATCTGCTTTCAGCGAATTGTACAGACAATGCACATTCCCTGCCAATTTCAATATGAATACAATGTATGGAAATTAATTTTTACATTGTAACGTTTCATTAAATTTTAGGTAAATACTTAAATAAATTGTGCCTCTTTTTCGTATTAAATTAAACATCAACAATCAGTATTCGGTGAAGCAAGTGTAAAAGATGTAGAACAGGAAGACTCGAGCATCAACAATGTAACAATAAAAATAGAAGAAATTAGATAGGTATCGATGGTAGGTAAAATAAGGTTACGTGAAGCACTGATATCGCATCTTTTTCTTTAAGTCGATGGTCATTTTATATCGACATCATAGACGTTAAATAATCACTAAATTCCTATTCTGGGATCGATTTCACTTCTTCTAGGAGGAACTAACAAGAATATTCTTTCCCGGCTTTCTTGTATATTAACATTTCTTTTATTTTCTCTATAACAGTCTTCTTCCCCTGAATATATCATGGAGATAGGAATGGAGAGAGAAAAAGTACGTAAGAGCTAGTTACCATGCCGCATCTGACTTCCTCATGTTGCCACTCAATATATAGCGTTTTATATATGAATTTTGGAAGTTTATTTTTACCATTTCAGTTCAAATGTTATTGCAGTTCTACAATTTTTGTCACGAAAGGACATATCAGATTTCTTTTATCTAAGTCATTGTGATTTTGCATGCACATCCATATAAACATTCAGAGAGATGGAAAGCTTTTCGACAGATTTGATCCAACATTTAATACACGCCTATATTTCTGATGATAAAAGCATCAACCAAATCTCATCTATCCAGTTCCTATTTTCTTTTTGAGTTATCGGGTTTACATATATATGGAAAAACAGACTTTCCTTCGATGGATTTTGATAGAAATTCGATAGAAATCTACAAATTTGGTGTAAGGTCTTAAATGCCAAATTTCATTCTTCTATGACAAATACAGCAACAGACAGACATAAATTTTTAAAAAGTATATTTTTATCTTTTAACGTGGATATTCATCAAAATCTAGAAGTCGAACTTTTTAATAGTTAAAATAGTTTGTATACTTCATATATGGGAAAGTAAAAAGAATGTGACTTAACCAAAGTGCGTAAGAGAGCAAACAGTTAGATCATTCATGCTGATGAAATTCCTCATGAAGTTTTGGAATTTCATATATTGACTTTATTGAAAAACCGATTAAACAAAATAAATCATATTCACTGTATGTTTTTATTGCAAATCAGCATGAATGTTGTGCACTAAACTTCCTCTTAAACTACAGTATGAAGTTCTTTGTGTTTCATTAGTAATATTGAAATGTGAACCTGCACAAATTTTGGTAACTTCCCATTTACAGGTTATGTCTAAAGCCTGTTATAGATTTGTAGTTTTCTTTTCAAAATTACATATCAAATTTTATTAATATAACTTGTGTTTTTTTTCAGTGATGACTTTCCGATGAGCTAAAAGATACAAAAAACAATTTCTCCCTCACTTAAATATTCAGCTTAAAATTAGACCCAATTATACAGTTTTGGAGTCACGATGTTATTCGAAAATGTGTCCATTTTACCCATTGCGTTTTTCAGCAAACACATTTACATACATACTGAGACAACATAATGCACTATATAATTCAATTCCGACAAACATTACAAAAATATTTGTTTTACAGTACCTTATTATCCAATATTTTATTTTGGAGGTTATATAAAGACTTTGAGCCCTTTATACAACAGGGAATACACCCCATCCTCGTGTAACAAATCGGTTAAGGTTAGAGGAATTTCAGTTTAAAGAAATAGCCAGACATAACCATAAAACTTAGAAATCTCCGAGATATGAAACAATAGGGAGAAAGCTGTACCCAATGGGCCAAACCCTTAAAAAGTAAAGCACACAAAAATAACTAAAAGAAAATATAATAAAGACGCTGCCCAGTAGTAAGATACATGTTACAAATTCGGAAATCGTGTTTGTTTTGCGGTTTTGCTGACATCAAGAAAGTGAAGCTCTCGAGATGGCTCAGACACCAGGCTATTCGTGCTCAAAGGATATAAAACGTGATTACGGTACACCAGACAAAGAGTCGTGTCTCACGGAAATCATGATGAGTGTCCTGAGACCTCGGCCCTCACTTTTATTCAATCCTTCTGAGCAGAAATTGCATCTTTGTTTATGGCTGATATCTTTTCGGAGCAGGATTTTGATGGAGAGGGGGAGAGGGGTTGCTCGAGGAACGATGAATTGAACACACATCGTTTCAAGCCGCAATCTCCTTCTTGGATATTAGTTGAAACTTTATAGCCTTCCTGCTCTGGAGGTCAGACCTGATAAATCTGTAAATAAAGTTTAAACTAAAATAAATTTATTTTTAGTGAATTTTTTCATGTAGGGACGTTTTATTAAGATCCCTAATTCAACCGTATACCTTTTCTCTTGGCATGTTTATGGTTACTAGGCTATTTGTATGACAAGGACAAGACAGGATGATAGAGAAAAATATTGTTGTCTAAAAATATTAATCTTATAATAAAAATAAATTCATTATGATTAAAATGAAAAATTATAGTGGCTTCATAATTCAGTGAAAACTGCACCAAATCTTTTAGCTTAATCTTGTAGTTGCTTAAAGATATATTTATGATGTTTATTGCTTTCGTGCTTGGGATACCACATGCAATGACTTTATATATACCAAATTAAAGGAAGTGATGGTCTACAGTTGTAAAAAATACTTAATACATTCTTCATTTTGACCAATATTCTTCGATCACATCAGTAATATCGAGACGTAAGTTGAGAGAATTGCTTAATTTGTGTAAATTAGGTTAAATTAACTTAATCCACTCTTTGAAAATTAGTTGAAACGTAATAACCTTCTTTTCTGGATGAAAGGTTTGAAAATGCTGTATATAAAGTTTAAACTTATAAAAATTATGTTTCAATCCTTATCTGTATCGGAACTTGGATATGATCGTTTTTTTAGTCATGAATTTGTTTGTTTGTATGTATGCTTGGGGTAATGACCATTTTCATATTTAAATAGGTTATATATGAGAAATCATTATTATCTTAATAGATAAAGTAAATCCCATTGAATAAATTTATTATAATAAATAAATGCTGCCTTTATAATTTATCCGTGTATTCAATGAAATTCCTACAATAATTTTAATTTGATCATATTAATATATCATATGTCCACTTGTTTGAAATATATTTGTGATGATTCCATTTAAATATTCATTAAAAAATAGATGATCTAAAAAAGTAAAATTATATTTAATAAGTTTTATCTTATATAATATGGTTGTTGAGCAAAGCTAGATTTAGATCATTCCCTTTTAAGCTCAAACCATAAACCTCCATTTTGTATATTATTTTTGAGTTGATAAAAGATAGTCTAGACACGAAACGTGAACGTTTTCTGTTCTTTTCATAACTTTTCTAATTATTTCTCTCATGTATGTTTGCACTATTACAACTATTTTAAATCGCATACAAACTTTCTCAATATATTTTATATTAAGTTGTTCGAAATATGTAAAGAAGATTAAGTAGAGTATTCAGAATTTAATGAGGTAAAGATATTGACTAAATTACTACAGAATCTGCTATTAGAATACTTTAATATATTCGCAGTATAATTATTGCATATCCTTATCTTCATTAAAACGTGATTATACCAATCAAATCTCTCTCAGTTATGAAACAGCAGTAAGTTATTTAAAACACTAGTTAAATACTGATAAAATTCAAGCTTATCATTAATTTAAGAATTTGTTTTAAGCATTTCAGATGTAATTATTATGATCCTTTCATTATTATCATATCCCTGATAATTTATATTATCCAATTTAATAAGGATTCTAATACCTACAGTAAAAAGAATCCTGTAAATAATAACAGTCTAACAACACACGAAATGTGCAACATATGCGGGATTATAATATAGTCGATTATATAATAGTCGATTCCTACAACTTCCATTATAATATAATGGAAGTTGTATGAATCGACTTTTATTTTGTTCACTATAAATAAATTTTATAAAAAAGACTTATCAAACCCTCATGTTTCATAATAATACTAATTTATTGGATCCATAACAGAAAATAAGATATGGGCCTTTTGTATCAAAGTTTCTATTAATTTTTTTAAAAATTCTAATATTTGTATTTTGTTGACAAGGAGACAAATAATTCCTCCAAAAGAATTTCTATTAGAATGCTTTAATTTAGACAATATATAATATTTGTAAACTCACAACTTTATGAAAGTGTGATAATACCAGTTAAAACCTTTCCCGTGTACAAAAAAACCCAATATTTAATGCAGTTAATTGCTTTTCAAAATTGGATCAGTTTATACCTAATTTATTCAACTTCCACGAAAAGTAATTAATCTAATTAAATTTATTTACTGTATCCATCACAAAAGCGTATAAAATACTAATCAATCAACGTAATGATCTAAACATTTTAAGTTATATGACTAACTTCTGAATACTTTCTTTTAATTTATATAATTTTAATAAAACTAAGAATTTCAGAGAAGTTTCGAAGAAAGTTTTTATCATTCTTAAAATGTTAAGCAAATTTTATCTAATTAATGAAAACTTGCATTTACGCAAATTTGCATTTACATCATATAGCAAATTCTAATGAATATATTTCATTAGAATTTCAATTTTGAATTACTTTTACAACTTGCATAACTTATATATTTAGTTATTTTATAAACTGAAAGATTTCCTATGGCTCTAAAAGTTTTGTAAGAAATAATTTTGTTTTGTAAAAGTTTTGTGATTCATAATTTTGTAAGAAAACTCAATTTTTTAAAAAGAAATCATTGCTTATTTTACAATTAAAAATTAGTAAAATGTATAAATATAAATCAAACGGTTAGATTCTTATTTAAAACATAATCAGAGTCAAATAAAATATTTTACCAAAATTTCATTTCACTGTCTTAAAAATATTTTACGAAAGGATGTCTATCACAATTCAAAATAACGAGAAACACAATATCCCAGAAAATGCATTTTAAGAATTCAATATCGTACAAACAATTCTGTAATCCCTTTTGAATGTTAAAACTCACTATGTTCGTTTATCAAACCCTCTTTTGCTTGATTTTAAACTAACTTTTATTTTAGATTTTTACTTCATTTTTCAATAATATTGCAGTAAGCAATGGCAGATGTAGCAACATCTGAGATTTCCCCTTGTTTATCTGTTATTTTGAAGTGTCAGTAAATCAATTGATATCTCTTAATACTTGCGAATAGGTAGCAAATCTGAAGAGAATTATTTAAGCAATGATACTCTAATTTATTCTCCTTAATTTTACTTCTGATGAGCAAAATCTTCTTTAGCTAAAATAATCCATTAGATGTTTTTAAAACTTTTATAATTGTTCAGTCAGACCAGGCAAATTTTCACGGCTAAATGCAGTGTAAGAGTTTTCTGAAAATTGTTCTCGACTCTGTTATCCTAATTTCACCAGTACTTTACCCAAGTATAAAGAAATTTGATTGCAACAGCAAGATAGAAAGCTTCCATTGGAGTAGATAGCATGTTTTCTAGATTTCCAGCACCTGCAAATAATGATCGCAAAAAAAAGCTTGTAATTTTACGTTTATAACTGACTTTACTTTTATAAATAAGTATTTTTATTTAATGCATAATATGCATTGTTTTGAGGTTCTTATTTTGCCAATTATGTCACAAAATTTTTAATTTTTCCCACGAATATTCATGCTTTCTGACGATTCTTTGTGGTTTTGAGACAAAGGGTTGCATGTTATATTCATTTTACATATTTTGCAGTATTTTACTATTTTTTTCGAATTTTAAAGCTTGTAAAGTATCAATGGAAATAATTGGAACATAGCAATTCATTCTGTTCCTCTGTTCTACGCTCAAACATAAATTTCATAAAAGCAGTTTCCTGAAACTCAAAAACAATAAAAAAAAATCTGTAACATAGTTCTATATTTTTATACAATATGTTGTTTTAGAATAAGAAAATGGTTCTTCAAATTATTTGTTTGCAATTTTAAGATTCCTCAAATGCCTACTTCATGTTTATTATTTGTAAAATAGCTTTGCTTCAACTAATCGTAAAAGCATAGTTAAATCATTTTTGGATACTAAATATATTTAACTTCAACTTCAGAAAGAGCACTAAGACATATTTTGAAACTTTTCAGCAAAGCGGGTATTTTAGGGTAGACACATACTTTTATAATGGACGCACTGTCAACGATAATGAAAATCCTGTAAACGGTAACAGTCTATATACTCTCATATTAACTCGTTCATTATGATTAAGTATACAATATAGCAATATTTCCGGAATGCATTATCACTCGTAAAAGTAACACCGATACAATTTGCTTTTGCTCAAAATTTTTTTTTTTTTAAGAAATCGTTTTTTATTGTTACACTTGATTTATAACTGAACACAGATTATAAGCCCTGTCATAAATTTGCTAATTATTGAAAATGGCTATAATAACTTAATCCAGACAATAACGAAAAAATCAATTACAAAAGTAATGTTAAATAATTTTTAGAAGGATAAATAATGAATTAAGAAGTTAAGTAATTTTATTAGAATTGTTTAATTAAGCACTACGTAATTATTGAATACATTGGTCAGCAAAAAATTTTGATGATTTCTACTCCAAGCTATTTAAAGAACTAATTAAAAGTTAAATGAAAATTAGAAATCGCATTCATAGCTAATTTAGTTAATTTCCAGAAAAAGCAATGAATTGCAATCAAATTAAAGAATTATTTCTACAGAAAGTACCTGTAGAATACCAATCTATTAATAAATATCCTGTAAACGATACTATCCTATTTACTCTCATATCAATTCATTCAATTGAGTTTGTACCATATGCGGAATCTATTATCAAACTCAAAAGCTATGCAAATATAATTTACTTTTCCTCAAAATAAAGAGACTTATCTTCACTGCTATGCTGTAATATTTGATCCATGTTTCGACACAAGTTTTCACTTGCGTTAAATTATGTATTGAATTTGATAATTATTGAAAAAGACTTTAATAGCTTTATTCAGGCAGCGAGGGAAAAAATATAGCATAATTACCAAAAACCATTCTATAAAAATTCTATAACCAAGTAACTATGTAATTATTGCTTACTCTCGTACTAAATAAATTTTGATTATATACCCTCAAAGAACAAAGCAACAATAAGCTATTTGAAGAACATATAAATGTTAAATTGTGATTAAAAAGGTTTTAATAAGTTTTTTCTAATTTCGCTAGTTTCCATGAAAAGAAATTCATCGCAATAAAATTTTAAGAATAAGCTTTGCAAAAAATGACTGCCGAATACCACTGTTCTGATATAATCCAATTCGGTACTTAGTGGATTCTAAAGAGAAACTGGATTAATTATTGAAAACAGTATTATAATTATTAAATAATTAAGCTTTCAATACAGTTTAATTATTTCGTAATTAATAGATTGTCAACGGTAATGAAAATCATGTAAAGGCATCAGCATATCTACTTTCATATAAATTCATTAAAAAAATTACGTGTGCAAATTATACAGAAAGTATTATCAAACGTAAAAGCTGTAAAATCCAGTTTACTTTGCTAAAAATAAAAAATATATATATATAATTTCTTATATTGTATTATTATACTGTCATAATTTATCCATATCCAGGCAAAGGATATCCCTTGCGTTAACATGTATCGAATTCCTAATTATTGAAAAAGTCTCTAGTAACTTTAACCAGGCAGTAACGAAAAAAATATTGGCGTTGTTATTAAAAGTTATTCTGTTGGAATGTTTTAATTTCTTAATTATGTAAATATTGTCCTTAATAAATTTTGATTATATCTCCTCAAGTGTGAAAGAGAATTAAGCTATTTATAGCACCAGTTAAAAATTGCATGATTGAAAATCATGTTTATCGCTAATTTAGCTAGTTTCCAAGAAAAGTAATTCATCGCAATAAAATTTAAGATTTATTTCTACAAAAATGTCTGCCGAATACCGATCTATCAGTATAATCCAATTTAATAATTAATGGATCCACTGTAATGAAATGCCTGTAAACGATACCAATCTATCTACTTTCTTATCAACTCGTTCAAAATGATTAAGTGTGCAACATATGCGAGTTTTTTTTATTGCTAAGAAAATTCAATTTCATTATGTGAAGTGCATCTTCGGTATATTTTTATTCTCGCAATAATATATAACACATCTTGAATACATTTCTTCTGGAAGCTAATAGTAAAGATAAAACAAATGGCTCGTCAGATTTTCCTAACTTTCGAATTTTTTAACGAATTTACGTAACTCGTGTAACGGGTAAAGGATTTTTACGTTCGGTTTTCATTTAAGTTGTTCTTTCCAATTGAAACAAACAAAATGTATGCAGGAATATGCTTTTATTGATGATCCTCGACTCTCTTGTTTCTCTTCCATTTCCAGGTTTGTAATTTCTAGAATAATTGATATCGAAAAACTATGCAGAAAGATATCGTTCATGAGGCGTTTGTTTTGACATTATGTGAAATATTTGTCGGTTGCTGCTTTCAAAAATGCACCATTGTTGAGTTTGAATTTATTTAGGGCCGAATCTTTAAATGACAGAAATATTGTTAGTCTGACTGTTTTATCTGATTTTTTTTCCCAATATTTTTGATTATTTCGCATCTGTTAAGTTCTGTAAAAAATAATTGCTTCTAGAAATGCGCAGTTTTTGTCAGTTTTCTATAGATTTAACGATGAACTTCCTTCATATCTTGTCCTACTCCTGGGACTGAATGGAACCGTTCCTGAGCTCATGCTTTGCGTTTATAATTAAAATATTTGAAACTTTGAGTATGGTGGAGGAATGAAGTTTAAATAAAACTTTCAATGAAAATTTAGAGTTTAGTTTAGTTAAAAACTCCTTTTGAAGTTTCTTTCTTATTTGAAATTTAACCACGATTGAAGGACGAAGACGATACTTGAGCAAACATTTTCTTCCTCAAACAAATGCAACACGCTAGCGAGAGAACATTTGACCCCGACAGATTTAGCATGTTCCGGAAGCGTTTGCACATCGGTTCTTTGGTAAAATCGGGTTTCGAACCTGGAGCACTTCGGCCCTGAATTCGAGACCTTACCACCAGATCACAGTGTCCCTGTGTTTTGTATTAGACAAGGCATTAGCGATAAAATGTTTCCAAAGCAATTAGCATGGTGAAGTGGATTGATAGTACTTTAATTCGGCATATATAACTCCCGCGACGCATGGGTGTGGAAAAAAACATAGTTTATTCGGCGACACTTTGGATGGAAATCGAAACCAAACCGGGGACTACGGAAAATTGCTTACTGGACATTTTGTGTCGCTAATGACTTGTCTGATGCTATTACATGAATACAACTGGCTTGTATGCACAGCAGATATTTCTTGGAAACATGTCTCGCATTCGACGCCCTCTAGTCACGAAGCCTACGAGCAAGATAATATCTGAAATATCCTCTTAAAAATATCCTTTAATCGTTTATATCCTGAAATATCCTTTTATTTTGAAAAAGACATCCTAGAAAGTGCTTGCCATCTTTTCAAATAATTTGAAACTAAATTATAAGCCGGAAAAGAAATTCTGAGCAATATAAAATATTATTAGAAATCCTTCAACTAATTTTAAAAAAGGAGATTGAAAACTCACTGACGCAACACTTATATGAACTCTCCTCAGAGGGAAAAAATTGCTGATGTAACATTTGTACTAATTAGATAGAAAAGGTCAGTTTTCGTTGAATTTCAAAGTCCACGTCTTTCGAAAGTTTTAAAATATTCTGTTTTCACTACACAAAGTGACCACCAAATTTTACAATAAAATATAGTGAGTATTCATTTCATAATTTATTCTTGTGTTTCCATATAAATGAGAAAGCTAAGTATATAAAAATAAGCGATGAACAACTTTGATAAAATTTCTGCGAAATTTTAAACACATGTACAATTTGAATGCAAACATCTTACATAAAACGTCATCTGCCTAGCGTGTTGTATTTTTAAGTTGCGCATATGCACATACACGCTCTTGATGAAGAATATAAGCAGTCTTTCTAGAGATATATTTGATCTATATTTTTTTTAAATATACCCACCTTTTTTTTTTAATTCTCTGATGCAAACTTCACTCATTTTGTCTGAGGTGTTTCTGATTTATAAGATTCACCTGCATACGAATAGCTAGACCTAATTCCACAAATAGCTTTCTTCAGCCTATCACGTGCCTATGACTTAGCTTCATATTTAATAGATCCGTCTTTCTTAAGCAATATGAGAGCTATTTTTAGACGCAGTTTTTCATTTCGAATCACAATCAGATGACAATGACTAATCATCACAGTCAGATTACAAAGACTACCTGAGCGTACGTTCCACTGTACGTCAGCAAGAGGACATTTGTCCATAGAAAATAGATTTAAAATAAACTAGACCCACATGCACAGTATTCTAGCTTAATTTAGTTTAATTATATTAATATTTCGTTTCAAAACAACATGAGAGCTATTTTGAGACAGACGTCGTGATTTTGAATCTTGGTGAAACAACAAAGTCGTTACCTATCACATCTTTCCTCGTCTCCTTGTCTAATACACTTGTCTAATACACCTCTCCTTGTCTAAATGATTGAATTCCAATGCATACCAGCAGAAATGCGTTTATCATAGATGTCAGACTGAAAATACGTCAGACCCACAAATACGATGGTTTAGTCTAAATTAGTCAAGCTATATTAACGTCCCGTTTTGAAAAAAACACTAGTGTTATCTTGAGGCAGACATTGCAAATTGTATATTCAGGCCGAATGACGAGGACGATACTTGAACCGGCACTTTTGCGTTACACTAGCGGAATTACATTTGACCTCGAAGAATCTAATACACCCCAAGTGTGGGTGCACGGAGGTATTTTATCGGAATCGAGTTTGGAACCTGAAACTATTGGGCCATAAAATAGAGACCGTACCACCAGATCACGTCAGCATTCATAAGCAATTGATTGTTGGTAAATTGAGTTCGAATCTGATAAATTTGATCCTGAATTTCGGAATTCACAATGTCTTTCTAATTAAATCAAAGGCATCCTGGTACAACTAATTTGCACATTTTTAACAAAGAAATAAGAAAAAATTTCGAAATAAAGAAATAAAGAAATAAATAAGAAAATTATTATTTAAAAATGTTCAGGCATTTTTCCAAAACTCTGCATTTTGAATATGAAAAAGAAGACAGAAAAAAATTTAAAAAACAAAACAAAATTAGCTGATTAAATTTTCAACCACAACTCTTTTGTTCGTGTAGATAAATATATTGCTTCAAATACCGCGTTTGAAAAAGAATAGTTTCTATACGAATTTCAGAGAGAACCCACAATTTTGCCATGTTTTGTTAAAATTCAATTTAATTATTGATTTAGCTTTTATTCAACGGTCTCAAATTCACACAAAGGGGGTTTCGACGAAAACTAATCACAACTTTAGAAAGTATGCATAAACTTTGGATTAAGGGATGGAAGCTTTAAGTACTCACTTGAAATAGATGAACTTATGCGATGTGGGATTTTCAGGTTCAACGAGAAATTTCAGTGATTTTTTTTATTTTCTTTGAATTTTATTTGGAAATATTCAAAGAGGTTATTGGAAATGAAATTTAATCGTTCAATTCTTGAAATTTCTATGGAAGACGTAATAGTTTATTGCTATATTCTGTATGAAATGAGAATTACATTTTACATAACATTACATCTTACATAAAATATTTTATGAAAAGATTTAATAGAAATATTTTATATTATTACTTAAAGGAAATAAAATTTTATGTAATTGGTTTTCGGGATTTTATTTGCATCAATTTATTTTGCCAAAGAAAATATTCCTGGAAATTTCAGTGTTGTAAATATAAAAAAGTATCGAGTCGTATTTTATGAAAGATTTGAGAATTTCTTTTAGAATAATTTTAAATCGATTATTTTTCTTTGATTTTGCAATAAATGTTCAAATACTGGCGATTTTAGAATTGCAGGGCAACTAAGAAAATCAATAAAGTAAAAGTGTTTATAATGAAACACCCATTTGTTGTCATAAGCAAAATATAAGAGAAAAAAATGGCAATCAAATAAGGCTTATTTACTTTTTTTCTCTTATTTAGAAATGCTTTTTTTAAAAATACATTTGGAATGGATAAATTAATTATGTATATAACTATTCTAAATATAAATCATTTGATGAATTATAAAAATGTCCAATAACATTCATGTCATATTCATGAAATTTCCAATAACTTTGAAGAGCTTTTCTTTGTTTAATCTTTTTCTTTGTTCAAACCCCAGTTTCAAGTTCAATAATATACAATTATTGAAAAAAAAGAAAAATAGAAACATTTTGCTTGAGATCTTCGTCAACCTTATAGCGACAGCTTACATATTCTTATTTCTAAGTAGTTTCCTTTGATTATTATTAGGTTAGCCGGAAATACTAGGTATCTTTAATTACAGTTAAATAATTCAAATATAATTTCATACTTATGATACCGCGAAATAGCCAGTTTTCTTGCTTCTTTAACTGCTTTACATATACTCTGCTCATTCCGTACATGAAACTCTCTAATGGAGACCAATCCCGTGACCTAGTGACGCTATTAAAAATGTAAATGTGTGTTTCATTTATCTTATAAATTCCGCCGTATTGTAACTTCACTTGTTTATAGGTCTCGTAAACTATACAAATACTTAACAAAATCTTTATTTTTTAACTTTCAACAATGGAAGAAAATCACGTGATCAGATAATTGGAAAATCAATGAAAATGGTTGGAATGTCAGCGCAACAATGTAATCTGTTGTTGGAAATTGGGAGGAAAATATTTTTAAAAAATTGCCAAAATTCAGAAAAAAATTTGTGCAACTATTAATTTGATATCATTAAAAAGACATTTTTTTATTAAATTTTGAAACGGTATAAAATTTATTTCTGTGCAATAATCTTTTCTGAAGTTTTCGCAAGGAAAGGCAAAAATTCAGCTTAATTATTAAATAAATAAAATTCTAATAAAAATTTCAGAAAAATCGTTCACACGTGCGGATTTCTACACTTCATGGTATACATGTGCCGAATTTAGTTGCTGTAGGCCAAAAGGTCTGTAGAGCAACACTCAAACACATACACATCCAACTTTATTATTAGTAGAGATACATATATGCGGTTCATATCTTTTAACTTTTAGCTCGTTGACGATGATGCATCGAAAAGAGATGCAATTAAATCCTACTTAACTCTTTGGAATTCCTACGTCGAATCTGACTCCTCATTTTGCGTTTGTTTTCACGTTCATGTTAAATAATGATTATTATAAAAACCGGATAATATTAATAAAAAAACTCTTATAAAAATTTTTAGGCATTACAAAAACCTTTAGCTATATTTTTGTGCACTAAAGTGAATCCTTACGCTTACATGTGTATAACTAAGGCATCATATTACTGCTCGGAATTCTGATTTGAATCGGATCAAAATAATCTTCGTCAAATATTGTTTTTATTTTTTATAGTAATGAGAAATTCATATTCTGTATATCAAGATTTGGAGAAAGCATATCAATAATCAGTATTGAAAAGCATGCATTCTTGTATTGAAAGAAAGATAGATTTGTATCCAAATATCTTTTGTAGGCCCCAGTTACCTGATTGTAAGGTCTCGGCTTCAGAACCGGAGTGCTTTAGGTTCCAGACGATTCCACTGAAGAACCGTTTTGTAAATGGGCTGGTGCACGTTAAATCCGCCAGGGCCAAACTTCACCCCGCTGTGTGGTGTGGTGTGGATGTTTGGAGAGGGGGTGTCAGCTCAGGTATCGTCCTCATCAACTGACCATGGTTCAAAATTACGAGGTTCGTGCCAAAATAACCCTGATGTTGTTTTTAAACGGGATGTTAATATAAGTATACATAAAACTTAATTTTTTTTATCAATATGTTCAAATAAAATATCGGTTATTCAAATCGTTATTCCGAAACATCATAGTATGACAATGCTTTAGGCTTGATCCTTCACGGAAAATGAATAATAAACTGAATTTGGTTGCATATGATAAAAAAAGTGGTTTTGTGCAATTGAACTCCAACCACTTGGTTTTATTTTATGTTTAACTCTAAGAAATGCTTTTTAAATAAATGGAATTGTGTCACAAAATTTAACGGTTATTAGTATAAAAAATTTTAATTAAAACAAAATAAAGAGTTTTTTTTAAATAAAATATTAATCCATATTTTAGGTCTCTATGATCATTCCAAACAAATTTTTAAAAATCCATCTCTGATAACTTTAAAGTATGAGCTTGTCTGTTTTAAAAACATACTATGAGGCAAGTCAAAATAATACTAACTTGAAAATTACATGAGTTCAATTTATTAAGCAGTAGTTTCTAAAAGGAATATAATATATAAACAATATATTTCTGAAATCATTTTTGTTTCTATTGCTTAATTTGAATTTCATGTACTTATACATGTAAGATATTATTAATTGGATGTAATAAGTTCTTTTAAATTATTTGCAGTCGCTTAAGTACAATGAATTTTGTTTGAAGTCTTCAATTCTTTTTTATTATCGATATAAATACTTTCAAGATCTTCAGAAAATATTTTAGATGATTCCAAAACAATTGTAATTCTTTGAATCTTGTGCGTAAGGCGATGACAGTTCTCAGCAAGATTCACACTTTCCAAAGCAGAATGAAGAGTTCGAAACATTATCACACCCTCAGAATTTTAGTGATCCAGCACATATTTTGGGATACTCAATATTAGACGGTGCAAAAATATCACCTAAGACTGAAAATTATAGAAATTTTATTTTGAGAGGCGTGGGAATATGAACATTCACATGACTCATAAGTGAAAAAGTTTTTATCTCTCAATTAAGGGGTATTAATAATAAATATCATATATAAAATGTCTGAAAATCAATAGTTACTAGATGAAATTAGAAATACCAATATTTGATGAAAACGTTAATGAATCTTTTAAGTCTAGTCATTTACTAATCCTACACCATGGAATGAAATAGTGAGTAACCCTTTAGTCAACAATACATTGGGAATAGAAATTTTGTTTTACTTATTCAGTTAGTAGAAAATTCAGTTAATATCTAGTTATTAACTGAAATTATAAATACCTAAACCTGGGGAAAATCTTAATATATTTTAGTGTTAACTATTTTTAACTACCGAAAGATTCATAGAATGTTAAAAATGTCTTCAATTTATATTTAAATTTTTTCCATCAAGTTTTAAACAAGCTGAATACTATTCCACTTTTTCATAAAAATTTCGATTTTAAACAATTCTCACATTCAAATAAAGTGATTGATTAAAGATTTACGCGTCAACCAATCTCATTATTTTCTTTCGCCTTCGACATATATAGCATAAGAAAAAGACTTACGAATTTTTTTTTTCTAAAAAGATTTTCTGAAAAAAAAAACTCTTTTTTTTATTTCTATTTTTTTAAAACCAAAGTCTTTTTAAAGGAAAAAAAAAT
This sequence comes from Argiope aurantia, assembly GCA_026543865.1. Taxonomy (NCBI): domain Eukaryota; kingdom Metazoa; phylum Arthropoda; class Arachnida; order Araneae; family Araneidae; genus Argiope; species Argiope aurantia. The sequence continues at coordinate 98,640 of JAPMOR010112290.1, forward strand.
GGCAGAGAAAATGTTCCCTGAAAATGACACGATTCGTTTTTTTGAAATCGCCAATGCTCCAACGCTCTAAAAAATCGCTCCAAACTTGCTTAATAAGCATAAAATCCACGCGACCAAGATCCTAAGTTTTCCTGAATAACAACAATACAAAGCAGAATCAAGGCTGGGGAAAAGTTTATACGTATTCATGACCCCGATGATTGATGTCGACTGTAATAAATGCACCCGGAGAAATCTTTGCGATAGCAGTGTGGCCGAGGAACAAAGATCTTGTGCTGAATCTCAAATGGTGAGATTTGGAAAACTGCTAGCAAGGAGCTATTCGGGAGATGTTAAAAAGAATATGACTCACGTAGCTTTGAAAAAGTATAAAGAATGAAATATTTCGCATATAAATTTCACCATAAGTAAATCAGTTGTTGCGTAAAGGTCATTCATTTTTCCGAAATAAAGCATTATTTTCCGTTTATTGCATAGATAACGAAAATGCTTAAATAGGCGAAATTGATTTATTCCGCATATGTATAAAAATAATAGTATATTTGAATTTTATTTGGAAACAGTATCAAAATTTATCAAAAATAAACCAGAGCTTTTACTTGATACATTTTGTTTAAATTAGAGTTTTTATTATATTGTCACGTAGATACTTTAGTATGAAACTCAATGGCACACACAAGAAGTAGAGCTAAACCAATTTATTAACTGAACTCAGAACACAGTGACTGACAAATCTTCTGCTTTTATACTAGCAGGAAAAGTTCAGAACACTTGTCTAGTAAACTAAAGAAATGCCCAGAATCTTCTGGAACATGAAATAAAGAAAAACATAAAATCAATTAATTAAATATTTACACAAACTTTGAATCGCGGGATTCGAACTCACAATCCCTTGATCATGAGATCAGTTCTATGACCATTCGGCAATGAGGAGTCGACTGATTCTTTTCAATGCGGCAATATGAACAAGAAAAAAACTTAACAGAACTTCTTACTTCTCACGAAAATTCTAACATTTTTTAAAATTTTATTTTATTTAAATGAATAAGGAAATAATATTTCAAATGTGAAACAGAAAAAGTAATTCCGCTGTAACGTAAAGTTGGTACAATTTCCAAAAATTACAAAATCTTTTGAATTGAATAGTATGTAATAAATAAATTTAAGCATAAAACCTATACAATTTAAAAAAATTCAGAATGTTTTTTTTATTTACTTAATACAAAATAATTAATCATTTAATGTAGAAAGTTATGACATAAAACTGATATACTTACAAAAAATTTCTAATTATTTTGTATTTATTAGATATTAAACAATAAATCAACGTAGAAAACTAGAAGCATAAAAGTGATAAAATTCACAAAAATTAAGTTTTTTTTATATTTACTGGATGTTAGATAATAAATCACTTAACGTAGGAAATTTTAGTTATTTCATACGGAAGTAAAAACAGAGAGTTAGTACAAATAGCTACTCAAAAATATAAAGAATGAAATATTGCTTATGGTTAAACCTAAGTAAATTAGCTGTGGAATAGAAATGATATATTTCCTAAAAATAATATAATCTTTTGCATTTTCTTTACAGATAATAAAATCATTTATCTCGTGAAGATAGGTTTAATATAAAAAAATAAAGCAAATATATTATAAACTTCATTAGAAAATGTTCTAGATTTAAAAAATGTATTATCCATAACAACATATTATCACTCCTTGTATTTTCGCTTACATTAGTAATCCTTTTTCTTTTTGTACTAGTAACATCAATTCCGCATAAAATGTATAATTCAGTCATTAAAAAGATCATTATATACTTTATTACTCATTTATTTAGACAGATAATTTTATATATTTTCATATATTATGTAGTAATAATGAATTCCATTAGTCCATGTATTAATCATCTCTTCAACTTATTGAAAAATGTTTATGATTATTTTTAATAAATACAAAAATATTGTATTATTACAAGGGAATCTTTAATCTGTACAGTAAACTCAAAAACCTTTATTTTTCAATTTTTAAAAACAGACTACTTAGCTAATCAGTCATCATATATAATTCACCCGAACTTAGGTAATTAAAGAGAAGCAAATTCAAATGTAAAATTTCTCCTCAGGATAAGAAAATAATATTTTTATATGTTTTCTCAGCAAACACAAAATAAAAATTTTGTATTATTAGAAGAAATAATAATCAATAAAGCAATTTTTTTCTCTAGTTTTAATGAACTATAGATGAAAGTAAGTTTGTGAAAGAATGTAATCTATTTCAGCATGGACAAAAAATTTTTACTTTTTTTAAGGTTTTATTTTGTTATTAATATAATTGATCAATCTGGATTTTATACGACATACAGTTTTCTATTTTTCGAAGCCTTCAAACCTTTTTTTTTTTACTTTACAAATCCATTTCAAAATGGTTTATTTGTAATATAAAAAATAGCTAGTTAATATGAACAACAATAAACAGTTTATATCAAATGTTCGAAGTTATAAAAATTTTCATTGTTTTGGCCGTGGATTAGGAAATCAGAAAACACAGTCTATACAATAAGCATTTTTGCTATAAACATATCATAAAGCAGTTATTTGGTTTCTCTTACTTTTGCTCTGAATAAAAAAAAAGCAAGAACAGTCTATAATTAGCGTTTTTATTGTAAGCGTAACATAGGACAAATATTGCAATGAGATGAAGACAATTATACGATTTCAACTGTTTTGGCTTTGAATGAAAAAATTAGTAAAGACAACCTATAATAAACGTTTTAGTTATAGGGACATTATAAAAAAAATCTCCTATTAAAAACATTTGAAAATATTGAAGAGAATTTATTTATATTATATCTATTTATTGACGAAAGGTGAAGAAATATGTAGATAATTGTGAGTTTTCTTCATACACTTTGTTTTGATATTGCTCATTCTGAAAATTAAAAAATCTGTATTTTCTCAAAACCTTCATTTATTCATTCTGTTTTATAAATATATCAGCAAAGATAAAAGGCTGAATAAGAGTGTTTATTTACATATTATCTAATATTTACTTTCGAAGCTCAAAATGGGATACATTGGTTAATTTTTCATGTACTTAATTAAGAGAATTGACTTTTATATCCATGAATTGAATTTTGAATGAAGAAAAAATGACAAGAATTATGTTTTAAATAATATGTAAATATTCTTTCAGTCATGTATTCAAATCTTTTATCAAAAAATGTAAATAATGTTAAATTTGTTTTGATAACATTTTGCCATAATTACGGAATTAATTACGAAATTTTAACATAAAATAACTCGTTGAATGTGTACTTTCGTATAAATCGCTGCAAAACACTATTCAAATATTTTGTATTTAATTTCCTTTTCTAATCAATGCATTATGAATGCGTCAATAATTATTTGTTTATTTCCTTCCTCAGAATTTCTGTTTAAATGAAAACAATGTTTGTTTTTAGCAGATTATCATGTTTCATGAAATCTTAAGCAAACAAATTTAGTATATTCTGCTCAAAAATAAGTAAAGTTAAAAATTTATAAATTAAAATAAACTGTTTTATTTAATAAGTAAACAAAGCAATCATTTTATGGCAGGAATTTTAATGCAAAATATTGAACTTAATGGAAACCAAGTAAACAATTTTCTGAGAATTCAGGCATAAATAAAAGTAATTGAACATTCACAGAGTTTTTAAAAAAGGCGGAAATAATTTTGGAGTTTATTAAAGACTAATTATCTTTTAAAAATGAAGCATTTTGAATATAAAGCTTTTATTCAGAATACTGAAAATTTATTAAAATATCTCGAATCGTTTAAAAGATGGAAGAAAAGAGAGCGTGTCTTTATCCTTTAATTATTATTATTATTACTGACTGCAAATAATAAAAAATAGCTTCACCATCTTGAAAATTCAAACCATGCATGATTTTAGAAAGCTTTTTTGTAATAAACACTTCTCTGAGTTGATTTTTTTTATTTTTGGTATGGGAGATTATATCTAATATTTTCAGTGCAGTATTAATTAAAAGCATGTTTATATTTTAGCTATATGAAATATTGCTATTGTTGTACAAGTAAGTTTAACTCCCACATAAATAAATAGAAAGACAATGACATTTAAGAAAACTGTGAAAGATTCTGTAATCATTGACATATCCTTGTTGACACTCAGATTTACAGTACTTTCAATCGTTATGAAGGCCAATTAAAAAGGACAAATTTAATAACGAATTTTAATGGAATAGAGGCAGAAAATTTGTGAAAACATGTAATTGATAGCAGTCCTAGATTATAATTCTCGGCTACACAAGTGCAGTAAAAGATTTCATCCATTACTTCTAATTGCTCTTCAGAAATTGTATACTCTGCTGTAACTGGCAATATATCGCCTTAGCTGAGCCTTTCCGCAATTTTCTAATTACCTTAAGTAGAATTCGAAGAAAATTAATGTGTTTTCATAAATTTCCAGTGAGTCTCAAATGTCTATGGATCTGAGATTTTTTGAAATAGCTATGCAAAACATGACGCAATAATAGCGAAAAAATAATAAATATATAGAATCGGAAAATAAATTTATTAAAAGAAATAAATATAGCATAACTTATTTAACATAACTATAAAGTAATTGAAATAATAAACAGGTTGTCCTAAAAATAATATGGAATTTTCAAGTATTTCTATTTAAATCCAAATTTTGTATCTAAATAATTCCTTTGAATAATTCTTTTGAGAATAAATAATAAAATAAAATGAAAGAGAAAAATAAATTGCAATAAAAATATCGTTTCGAAATAAATATGAGATATTTATGTTAAATTTAATAAATAATTCAGAATAATATACATGTCTTAATTTTAGAAAATAATACAAAAAATTGTAAGTAAAAATGCATTAATCAAACTATTAAATCATTTTTAGTTTAAAACTCTCTCTTAAAATGTTATAAGAACCCTTAAATTTCACAAAAGCGTGATTTGAGATCTTTGCATTTTTTCAAATTCTATAGTTTTTTTCCTTTCTAAAAATGTTATTTTTACCTTTAGTATAATTAGAAGCGTCATTTTTAATCTAATTGTCAACTGATGAGAACCCTTAGCATGGATTTTGCTCATGTAATGCTGACACGTTATACAACTGTAAGAAAGAAAAACTGTTTGGAGAGACTTTTCATCACAAAAACAATTTACCTTTAGCTGTTGTGGAAGTCACGCGACCCATTTTCAGGGATTTATCAACTCCAGAGTTTCTGAACAAATGTCTGCATGGCAGTACACAAAATCCAAACAAGAGTCTGAATAGTGTCAAATGATCTTGTGTTCCTAAGAAAACATTTGTTCAGATGGAAACAGTTTCTTTACAAACTTATAATGTTGTATGTATTTCTAATGTAGGAAATGTCACAAAATTACTCCATATTTTGAAAAAAAAGGACCATTGAGTATGAATACATCACGTAAGCAATGAAACGCCCTATAACGAGGATTTATCAGTGCAAGATATGTCAATTTGCAGAAAACAAAGGAAGCAAGAAAGGAAAAACGACTTAAAAGGAAGAGAGAGAGGATTGTGACCTTAAATATAATATGGATAAAATGGAATATGGATCAGGAATGTTCTGCCGAATAAGTACATTTACAATAAAATGTCTTTTTCTTAAAACGTTAATTTTTCATACTCGATGCATGTTTTTTTAAAAAACCATTTGTCCTATATTTGTAATTTCGTATGACATATTTACTATGTATCCTAATATATACAGAAATGAGCTTTTCCAAAAAAACTCAAACATTTGTTTTTCACAATTTTTTTTTGTGTCAAAAAGATATAAAAATTTACTCTATATAATAAAATATTTTATAATTTTACAAAAAATTAAAAATTTGCCGAAAACTCATTTCAGTATAATAAGAATTGTATATTTTATCTGTATTAAAAATTTCAAATGTATAGTTGTAACAGAGTTTGAGAAATGTTATATCGAAAAGGGGCAAATTAACATAGGCAGCATAGAGGATTCCAACTCCCCTTAAGAAGTCGGATCATGTTCATGCAAATAAGTTTAAGTTGCAAAAATAAATAAATTTATAAGTTTAACAATAATATGATGGTATCTTAATTAATGATGGTCAGACAATTCATTCATGAGAATAAAGTTATTAGACTTAATAATAAAAATTTACAATTTTCAAGATAAACAAAATGAAATTACTTTTATGTACTAACATTTACTAATCAAGTTTTTGTCACTTTTTATATAATGAGCTAATCCTTTGAAATAAATACATCAATTATTAGTCCGTCAGCTATCTTTCCACTAATAAAAATTGCAAACTCCATCGTATCTTTTAAAAGTGAAAGAAAAAAAATCAAAACCAATTCTAATATTTAAACTTATTTAAAAGACATCAGTTACAATGTAAATGATGTAACATCAATTCCTCTACTAATTATTATTAGTAATCTTCCTGCTACTTTTTGAGGCTATAGCTTTTGTTTCCAATTAAAAAAAGCACCTTTGCCACTTGGTCAACACGCCATTCATAAACTAAAGCTACAAAGACTGTAACTATTTTAGAAACAAGAATGAAAAAATCCGTAAAAATTCACAATTAATAGGAATAAAACAACAGTTCCAAAATATAAAAAGTAACAACTATGCAAACCTTAATATTCCTGTTACTGTTCATACGTTTAACTACTACTTTCCGACAAGTATCACTCTTTCATAAACAAATTAAAACACCACTTTCTTAAAGATGGGAAGGGAAGAAAATGAAAACCGAAATAACAACCAAACTCCACAAAAATCTAAATGTAGCAGCTCTAACGTATAAAAAGTAACAACAAATTTGTAACCGTTGATGTTTCTGTTACTTTTCATGGTTTTAGCCATTTCTTTCAACTAAATATGCCTCATTTCAAGTCGGTCAACATCCTTTCTATAAACTAAAACGCTGCAAACATTATTGTTTCCTTTGAAATGGGAAGGGAAAAAAATCACCTCCATCAGATATCCTTAGATTTGTTCCTTTTATCAGAACAAACTCATTCCCCGAATTTGTAATAGCTTGCATCTCCCCCCTCCCCCCATTCTTCTTTCGGAACGAGTTGCGCTTAAATTCGATTAATTTAATTGAGGCGTATTGAATTCTTTCAGCAAAATATCTTTAAAGCTGAAGGGCATACATCATCCGGAGTCTCTTGAACGGTGAGGCTAGCTGTTAGATTTACGACACTGGGTTTAGCCATTTTTCCAGGCATTACTAAAGATGGGAAATATACTACAAAGATGCTATTCTTCGGGCCAAATTTATCTTGCCACAGAACGGACCTAACACGATAGCCCTTGGAGTAATGGATAGTCGAAACAAGCTCTGTTGCATTATTTATATCTTGAAGATGCTGTGATCCTAGAATGCTTTCTTTGCTAAATGACAAATGCTTCTGGAAGATGTTGCAAATGATAGCCGAAGAAAATCATTTCTCCCACTGTAGATTGGTACAGAGAACGCCTGCAAGAAGCAGAGTACTGTAAAATTCGCGTCTCGCCTGGTCATTTGGATCTTTAATGGAAGACACTGAATGTCCAGGAAATTGTTCAGATGCTCATTTACTCTTGTGGTTGCGCTGGAAGATTCGATATTTCATCGTGTAGTATTTTGTAGATCTGTTTGAAGGAAGCGGAAGTTACGTTCGTTTATTCCGTTAGTGTGCGTGATTTATTTCAACATCCAACTCGGAAAATAAATAAACGTGAGAGGAGAATTAATATAGGAACTCAATTCTGGAGTTGGGTTATTATTTAACGAACAATAAGAAAAAATTCGCTCATGTTCAAATGGATTGCGTTTCATCACGTTCTTTCATGTTCTGTTTAAAAAACTAGAGAAAATAGTTGTTGTATTGATTATGATTTTCTTCTAATGATACAAAATTTTTAATTTATATATGCTGAAACCATATATAAAAATATTATTTTCAAATTTTGTGGAGTGGTTTTGTATATGGACTCATTTCTAGTGTTGAATTATTGTTTACTTAACACGTCCACACTTGTTTATTTTTTTCTTTACCCTCAGACAAAAATCAGTACAGTAAAACTTTATTCAATAATTTCATATGTTTAAAATCCAGCTGTTAGTTTTTAAAATTTAATCGACCACTATTGCAGTATAATATGCCTCTAATAATAACTTATTAAAGCTGGTTGATATTGATTTCCACATTCAGGCACAGAACAGTAAAAATCATATAAATAAAGAGTGGAAGCGGAAAGAAAGCATTTAATGTTTCCACAACTTCCGAAAGTTTTTGTCAACTATATGCACCCCACTTGAATAGACAAGGACGAACCAGAGGTCTTGATTTCCCTTGATTATCTTGAATATTTGAATAATTCCGCAAGCTTCAAGCTCAGACTCGTGATATCCAGAAGAAATAAAGTACGCAGTTTGACTTTCTTTTTATTCATTGACTGAATCGAACATTTTATTTGAATGTACATTAAGGAGTCACCATATTCCAATATCGTTTATCTAGACTGTTGATTTTTTTTAAACCATCGTGATTACAAATATATGTAGAAACAAGCAAACAGATAAGTTTTGGCGGGTTTAATCCGAAGTTAAACAAATAAATGCAATTTTTCTGTAAATACTGAATACTAAAAATCCCCAATCTAACATGTTATGTTTTAGAGTTCATGAATTCCCATGTACAAGAATAAATAGATCAACAGGTAGTCAAAATGTTGACAAATTTTGGCCAATAATTGGATATACATCTACAACTCTAGCCAAAAGAATGCCGAATTTTGCCTATATGGTTGATTGCCTCATTGAATTAAAATTGATCACATGCATTTATAGAGATATATATACAGATCTCATAGATGCGCCCTTGGACTTCGTCCAAAATTTCATAGTATTATATGATGTACATGTTATGACTACATACTAAATTTCATCTACATAGCTGATGGCATTTCAGTCCTATTTTGTTCACAAATGAACTGACAACCCGACTGATTGACAAGCATAAAGGCCAGCAGATATAATTCGGAAAATGATTTTTTTTTAATTCAGTGAGACCTAAAATGAGCAAAATCATTAAAATCTCGAAATCGATTATTTTGTGGATCACTATTTCTTTTTATGCATATTTTATGCATAAAACATATCCCTGTATTCGAGTATTAACAACCATTACGGGTGCTGAATGATTGAATGGGTGGGAAATTAGTATTGGGTAGGAAACGGGATAGAATGGATAGGAAAATCTTTATTTGTCATAAAAATATGAAATATTTTATAACATTCTTATTACACCTTTATTATGGATCATAAAAATATTAGAAATTTTCTTACAGCATCGCAAAAACTTTCTTATTAAAATTTTTCTTACTATTTAATACATTTATAATAAAAATATTACAAATTTCATTTCTTAGGAAATGCAGATGAAAAAAAAAAAATTCGGAATGGCTCTGTTGATTTTAGTAGTGACACTGGAACACATCAAAAATCTAAAGTGTATAAAATTATAAAATGAGAAAAAAAACCAAAATATAGAAAAATATGACTCTGAAACTTTTACACTGAAATACAATTAAGGTATATATTTTGTATTCTTGAAAGTAATAGTAAGAATAAACACGCAACAATAAGATAGACTCTATATAAAATGACATCAATAACAATTCCAAAAGAAAATACTTTGAAATATTGAGTTAATGTATTACTTTCTCCAAGTGTCGTCAAAGCAATCGAATTCCTTTAATGAACAGTCCTTCCCAAGGTATATGTTTCGGAAGTCAATCATTTACTGTTGCATTTGATGGACAAAGAGTGACTCAGTGTTGAACACACGAATTGCAATAAGAAGGGCTCCACTATGAGCAAGCAACAATAGCAACCCCCAAATGATTAAACATGATCAAATTTAAGCCTGAAGCCGTGTTCCATCATGCAGACGCGTTTACTAGCTCAGAATCAATTGATGTAATGCTTTTAGAGGAGAATCTATGATACTGCAGACAAAGCTAATGAAGTAACCTACAAAAGCCTATCAACAGCATTGTGCATTTCCCCCTTATAGGAGAATTTCAATTACACTGCTTCAAAATCTATTCCACGCGTAATTCGGAATTTGCAATTCTGAATTTCCCCCAAGAAGGGGTCAGGATAGATTCGAAATTGCATCTACTGGTAATTTCGAATCTACGAAAAACGTACGAGATTAGTAGACTTTCGATTTCTGTAGGGATTTTTTTTTTTTCAATTTAGTGTGCTTCCCTCCTCCTTGATTTTTTTTTGGCAGTTTATAAGATTTCAGGCAAAAGACAGGAATGAAATCAAATGTAATTTTTTTCGTTGGAATTATCAAAGCAATTTCAGTTCGAATGAGGCTTGATGATGCAAATTCTTTTAATTTATATTCTAATGCCATGAATGTTTTTCAAGCATTTATATTACTTCAAAGTATCATAGTTTATTATACATGCTTGTGAAGCTGTGAGCAGTATAGAAAAATCATTAATTTTTATATAATATATAAAACAAAGAAGTATACTATTTAACTAATTATCTTTATTTTAGTGCTCTTAAGTAGTTTTAATAATAAGCAAAGAAAAAATAAAAGCGCACAAACAATAGCGCTTACAATAGACTCAACGAATTAAAGTTAAAAATGTCTCAATAATCCTTGTCTCAGAATAATAAATATTAAAATTTTAAATAATGCTTATCTAAATATATTTAAAGCTGAATGTATATATTTAGCTGTATGATGGCCATAAAATAATGATAGGGATTTGGAGTTTGATTATAAGAGATTTTTCTATAAAATGTAGAATTTATATTATTTACTGTAAGAATAATCAAATTTGTTCACGCAATTGCTATTGAAACTGCTGATATTCAAAATACTAAAGTTGGCGTCATTATGGAGTTCCATATAGGTCGCAAATAAGATGTTTAATCATATAATATCTTATAGAGCTTCAAAGCACATTTTTATTTTCTTAAGCATATGAATACATATAATTGTCGCATATGAGACTCAGAGAATCGTCATGGATATCAAAACCTTGAAATACTCAAAAATTATCGTGTGATAAGATTCACGGTCTCTTTCATTCTGGTTCTGTATCTCTTCGGGAAAAAAAACACTGTGCGAATTGTGCAGTCGCTTGTTCTATTACTGCAAAGAAATAGAAATCAATACTTCTAAATTTTTTTATTTCATAGTTATAAAAGCATAAGTGCCTCCAATTACCATATTCATCTAAGTAAGAAAAGCTTTTTACATGGTTAAGTGTTCATCAAGTTTTATAGAAATATTTTACAGGCAGAATAATTAGACTTGGATTTGCTTGCTTCAGTTGCAATTTGTTATGCAAATTTCACAATTCTGAAGGTATACGTGTAATAATATTTTTGGACTATACATACCACAGATTCGAAAATAAAATTTTGGGCAGAAATTTTGATTTATATAATATTTTGACTAATTTACTAATTCAAATACATGCACAATGCCATATTGTAGATATATGTGAAAATTGCATTAACCAAATTTGGTTACATTTGAATTTTTACAATCGAATTCTAAGCAATTCACAATATTTGATTGCTATCCTGTATTTTCAAAAGCTATATTTCATTATAATAGAACATGTACTTTCTTATTTTGATTTCTCCCAAAGCCAGTTTTTGTAATTATATATATATATATATATATATATATATATATATATAATATATATATACTTTCTCGTATACGAAGTATAGAAACAAATCTGTCAAATGATTGCCCCTCTATCAGACTGTACATTAGCTTGCACGCAAATACAATAACTCAGAAACGCAGTGACCCAGAGAAATTGGGCTTGTAATTCTTGTGATAACACTTGTATTTCCGAGACAAATTTTAATATCAATCGATCGGAAAAAACACATCCAAAATACATATTCGAATGTTAATTACTATAAAAATATTAGATTCCTGTCCAAGATCTTTAATTTATTACAAATACACGCCAATGCCACGGAAGGCATTTAGAGTTTTACCCAAGGTCCATAATTTTATTGGACGAGGGATAAGATCTTTAATGGAGCGTATACGTGGAAGGAACTCCTGATGATTTTTTATGTCATGACATTTCCTCTTTTTTCAAGTTGAGAATCAATATTAGAAACTATTATACAAAATGTACTGAGGAAACTATTTTCTTTAAAGGCCTCCGTTGATAAAATTCATTGATTTAGATAATTTAGATAACTTAGATATAATTTTATTTTTTGTTTCTCAGTATAGTAAATATAATTATCAAACGAATTAGGACCAGCGTTTTGAAATCTCAAAAAGTATTTGCTTTTAATTAAAATCCTCCGAATAACTCAAAATAATATGTTGGATCAAAGAATTAAAGGGGGTAACTGTTTCACTAAAAATATGCATTTCTTCGAAATATTTCGGTATGGACGAATGTTCATATAGGAATTAAATATTGGATCTACGCCAAAGTAAAATCTTTTCAACATTTTAATTGAATCTTGGAAATATACTTGACATCTTTTACAAATTATATATATTTATACAATTTGGTGCATTAAACATGCAGGTTAAAGATGAAAATTGATGTTTGCTTTTAAATTCTCTATAAATCTATGAACGAAATTCTATTTCAATTGAAATTTTTCCTCCGACTAAATGCTTTTATAAAACTCAATAACCATATGATATTAAGAATTTTAATATACATGGTATCCCAAGAAATGTGGCACAGACGTTTATTTCCTTAAGTATTGCACCTAGACGTATACTTTCAATTACAAAGGTTTCATTAAATAAGGTTATAAGAAATGCGTGGATGCATTGTAAATACTGTGGAGGTTTATAATGAAAAGTTTTAAAAGACTAATTCTTTGTACGGCCTTAGTAGAGTGAAAATATTAATTAGTAAAATATATTTCTTACATTCATCTGTGAACCATTGTTACATTGCTGTTGTTACATTCATATGTGGAAAAATTTCACTCTTTTATTTACAAACTTCAGTCAGATATAAAAAGGCAAATTTATTCACTAAGACCACTTTTTCATTTCTCTAAATAATGTTCGATCAAGTACATTCCAGAAATAATGTACACGTATCAATGGATTATTAACCCTTTCGTGGCGGGAGGGGCACGCATGAGACGGAGAGTATGCAAAAGAAATCCTCCCACAGGATTTTGGTTTTTCGTTGCTAAGCCTAAGTTTGAAAAAACCACAAAAAGTTTAAGACCTAACATTGTCATTTTTTCTACTTTTAGGTTATTAGTTCATTCGTAATTTGAGTTATTAGTTCATTCTTCCTGCACAAATCACGTTTTCTTGCCATAATAAACCGAAACCATGGTTTTATGTAATAAAAAGAGAAGTACGCGAAATATATCCGAAAGTTACACAAAATAAACAGAACTGACGGTAAAACCCAAAAAGACTAGTTACAGTTATACAGCAATAACAAAAAAAGAAGAAAAGAATTCGGAGACAGATCAGAGACGCAAATGATTCTATCAAGTGGAATGTTACACAACTCAGCTCTGTTTATTTACATAACTCTTAAACCCCTCCTCCCCTGCAACAGCTGATGAGTGAAATACCAAACGCTGAATACGAGCAAATTGAAGGTAAGGATACTAAAACTGTATTTATTTCAAAAGTAATGGAAACACGGAGCTACCTAGTGGCATTTAAAAATTGTTCCTGTTTAGGATACATATATGCATCACCGTCCCATGAGTTCGATCTCCAGAAATACACGGACGCGAGGGCCCGGCTGTGAGAGACGTTCGCTGATGATGCATATGCGACACGCCCGTCGCGAAAGGGTAAAAAAGACTGAGTCCGGAAATAACACATTTATAAACTTTCGTTAAATATCAAAAAGGGTCACATGATACATAAAATTGTTTACAAAGCTTATTCAAACAGATCATTTTCGATATTTATGCAACTTCGTATTAGGATTATATAGAACATAAATTATCAGAATTTCAAAAAGTTTCCTTACTGAAATTTTTATTACTTTCTCATTACGTACTATTTACACGTGCAAGCTGCAAATTTCTTTCATTATTACTGAATTATTTACACAAATATTTGCTTATGACAATTTTTATGTATAGAAGAAATTTGCATTTCTGAAATAAATGTTTCCATCTAAATTTACAATTATATATATATATATATATATATATATATATATATATATATATAAGGGAATTTTGGAATACGAGCTTGAAATCTAGTGTGAAAATAGATAAATGCAAGAGAAACATTTTAGTAACCTACACTTTTGCCCTATCGAGGTCATATAAAAATTTAATTATTTTTATTTTTAACCACCACATCACTCAAATTATTTTCATATAATTGTGCATTTTGTTTAATAAAACTTATATGTTTACTTACAATATTTATGGAAATAAACTACTGTTTTCTTTTTTTAAACATTCGGTATATTTATGAAGATTATTACTTTCTTTGACGATATTAAATTCTATGAATGAGGAGCACTCTCTCACATTTACTGAGCTACTGTCATTTGAAGCATTTAGGAATATCTAGAAGTAGTTTGTTTCCTTTGCATCACCTGCAATGGGATATTTACTGATTTGGAACTTCAAGTCTCCACCTGATATTAAATTCTATTGAATATGTAGAAGAAGATATTTCATTTGAATAAGTAAAAGCAGATAGTTTTGAATACTGCTAGTAAAGGGTAAAAAATAAAAGGATAAGTGAAATTCTAAATGCATAAAAGTTCCATTCTTAATTTCCTATTTCTTTGCTTACCTAACAATAAAGCACTGCGGGTTTTTTTTCATAATATACGGTTTAAAGATAGTCAGTACTTTTATTTTACGCAGATATTATGAAATATCACAGGATTCACAATATATTTGATAATTCTTTTAATATTTTATAACATAAAATATTGTATAATATCGTATAAAAGTTTAATATCCAGCAATATTGGGCAGTGTCATTTAATAATGTATAATATCGAACAATGCTGTATAATTTCATAGAGTATACTGTTCTGCTTAGAGTATTAATGCTTCAATGTTTTACCTGAAATGAATTTTAAGGTATCAAATAAATTACTGTTGCCTTTTAAATTTTTACACAAAATTTGAAAATGTATCATTGCTTCGAATTGTAACAAATTGTTATTTTTAATGAGACAATTTTTCAGATACTTATAATAAATTATTTTATTCAGCATATGCGTATACTCTCAACAATTCTTTGCAAAATCGTATTGTTCTAAATGTTAAATAGTTTCTTATAATTAAAGAAGGATGAACTGTTATTACTTTAACTAAAGATTAAAACAAAACAAGGAATCATTTTAGATTTCTTCATAATAATTAAAAGATTTCATTTGTTACTTAAAATCCAAACAACTGTAAAAATTTGTATGGTCTCTTTAACGTTTATATATTAAAAATATTATTATAAAGGAAGAAGATTAGCCAAATGATAAATAAGTTTGAATACCTAAAGCAATGACAACTTCTTTTGAAATAGTTAGTAAGCTTGTTATTAAAATGTAATTAATAATTTTGAAAAGTGTTAACATTTTTTTCTGAATCAGTATATGAAATATTTTTTTGGAAGAAACAAAAAAAGGAAAAGATTTTTATTATAAAATTTCAAAAAAAAAACAAAAAAACCCAAGTTTATTAATTTCCCGAGTTTTTTCTTAAATTAAATATATATATATATATATATATATATATATATATATATATATATGGAACTTTTTTCACAGCGTGTCACATAAAAAGAAAACAGTTTTCTTTATAACATTATAAGAAATAAACATTTTTTCATCAACGAAAGTTTAGAAAATATCATATTTTGTCGCTAATAATGTTCTAGAAAGAGATTTTAAAAACTAATGTCTAGAAAACTAATTAAAAGAAAATTTACTTTTTTTTCATGATTTAAATATTTTTGGTAGTTTCGATCGGTGTACAATTATCAACATTGCGGAAAATATAAGCTGTTGCAAATTTCTACTAATATTTGTTCCTCAAAAAAATCTATGTTTCCCATGTTTTTTCTACTTATGTTTCATTTATTTTTTTAAAGTCCTATTAAATAAATTGTTTATACAGTTTTTATATATCTGTCTGACTATAATAAATATTAGTATATATCAGAAAAACATACTTTCAATAAATTAGTAAGCAGATTTTTCCAAGCAGCTTTTTCAGTCATTCTATTTCATATTTATCAAATTATCTACCAAATCAAAATCTTATAAAAAATATAAGATTCTTATAATATTTCAGCTGTTGTATATTTCAGTAAGACAAAGCTATGATTCACTTCTAATTTATACTACTTAAAGTCAATTCTATTTAATAGAAAAAGTTCTTGGTGTGCAAACAAACAATCTGTAGCAAGACGTTCTCAAGATTTTTTAAAAATAAATTGTTTTATTTAGGCATTTCAGTACATTTTTGAAACATTAAAAAGGGAGGATAATGTAACGTCATAAGAATATTCTGTACCATTGGGCATAAAAGTTGTTGTAAATAATATTTATAGCAAAATAACTAACATTCATATATGTATCACTTTTTTTGAAATATATAGAAACAAATAATATGTATTTCGAATATTATTTTTCTCGGAATCTGTTATATCTGTGAAAATTAACAATTAACTGTTTTTCTTAATAAGTTTGGGAGAATTTAGAGAACTTTGTGTCATTAAAAAAGCACCAAATAGGTTAAAAAATATTCGAAAATTCAAAATTTAACATGAAATATTTTCATATTAATATGAAATCATTTGAAATTATTATCAAATGGATAAAGGTATTCGGTTTCTCAGTTCGGTATTGCAGTTTTTTTTCCTTACTAATGTTTAAAATTGAAGAATTTTTCTTATTTTCACAGGTACCTTTGCGGCTTCTAAAACTAATTTTAAAAACTTTAAAAAGGTCGAAATCGTGTCATTTTTAGGATTCATGCAAACAAGATAAAAATATTTCAGATTTAGCCAGAAAAAAGAAGGAAGTAATGCTTCCTGTCTTAAAAATAGAAACTGAAATGTAAACATTTTTAATCTTTAAATCATGTCAAGATGAAATTTTAAAATGTCCTTTTAAATCAAGGACCCTACCAGAACTCTGAGAAAGTGCTCATTTTCAAATCATTGGAAGATAAGAATTTTTGTCCTTTTCGACTGTTTGAGTAGTTATTTTCTTTTACTAATAATAAATCGAGCCATCACGTGCGAACGGATTAAATAATTTTGAGGTGAAAAACAATTTTCAACACGATTAGAGAGTATGCAGAATATTTCCACCTGAAAGAGGGAGGAAAGGACAAACAAATGTGCTTATGGTACGATATATGTACGAGCCTGTAAGCAAAGGGAAACTAAGAATGGTGTAGTATTTATACTTACTACAGCCAAATATAAATATTGTGTTAATAATTCTGAATATTTTTATGGGAAGGAAATCTTCCATTCGTACAATATAACCATCTCTCGTATGAAAAAGTAAATTTATACTAGTGCCTTGTAAATCTTGTATTCAGAAAACAGATTTTACTGGATGCAGTCTGCACCACTCCAAATGGAAAATTCTTTTATTTTACACCATACACCACATATATTTATATACACTACATGCAAGAAAAAGACTGGAATTTTCCAATTATTGAATTTATTTATCTGAGTGTTGAGTAGTTACGAAATTAAATTAAGATAAAAGTAAATAACCAGATGAGTTTGTTTTTTTTTCGTTGTAGAGATAAACAGTAAAATATAATACTAGTCACAGCAGGAAGTATATTTTATACAGTTTTCTAAAGCATTATTATATGTGATTTCAGGTTCATAATACAACTGACTCATATTATAACTCTTCTATTCAGCTTCATAAATTCTAAAAATATGTTTAGAGTCTCACTCAGTTATTTATATGTTTCCTTAATTTCGGATGCTAAAAAAAACTTCAAAGTTGATCTTATTTCTCAATTTAATTTCCCTTTCATTAAGGGAATAGAGGAATATAATATTTTTAAAAAGAAAAGGAGACAAAAGAATATATTTCAAAGGAATAAATTAATCTTCAGACACAGATGCTGGCAGATGATAGTATTTCTGCAAAATATTTGAAATTGAACAATATTTAGCATTCGATAATGCAGATGTCCCAAATGGGAAATAAATAGCAAAGGTGCACAATAGAACTAAAAAACGATTCAATTTAAAAGTAAATGCAAAAAACTCCTTAAAATCAAATTTGCTCTCATAAAATGATTGCCGTTCTCCCTTTCAATTCATTAAAACCGAAAAAGAAGTGTTTACATCCTTTGATTGAAATAAATAATTCCCTGATTATTTTTCTTGGATTTATGACAGAAGAAAATGCTTAAAAAATTTCTAGCAATATTTTAATGGAATAAGTGAAGAATGATCAGCAAATAAAAAAGCACTTGAGTTTTAATAGATTTTGCTTCTTTGAATATGGCTTTAGGTTGCGAGCAATTTCTTAAATATTAAATGTTTTTCCTGCTTTCCTGGAAATTATTCTTTAATTAAAGCATTATTCGCTATTCAAATTTATTTTTAATCATTTCCATTCCTAATTCTATTGAATATGCGAAAATAATCTGTAGATCTTGTGCGCAATGCATAAATACAAATTCAAGTTAATGAGTTAATTCTCAGAAAATCAGAGGCACATTTAAAAAAAAGACATTTAAGAAATCGTTTATGAAATTTTTTCATGAACTAGCTTTAGGATGGAGGTGAAATTTTGAGATGCTCTTTAACATTCTTGAGTTAATCAATGCTTTTATAAAATATAATTTGAATGCGAAGATATCGGAGAATAAAAGTTCACACATATATATATATATATTTTTTTTTTTTTTTGCAATTCCATTCAACAAAAGATCTCCATTTTTCGGTTTAGAAATTTATTTAATAAATTAATTTTCAATCAATTGTTGTAGGACAATGAATTTTTTTTTATAATAGAAATTAATTGCATGTGAAAAACAAGATGAACTCAATATAAAATTTTCAATGATCCTTAATTTTAAGATTCCATTATTTTTCTCTGCACATACCGAAAATTTTATCTTTATAAAATTTTTATTTGATAATTGAAGATGGAAAGTACGTGGTAAATAATGTGAAACTACATTACTTTGAAGCTGTAAATATGTAAATAAACTTTATCAATTTTCAGCTATTTATGCTAAATCTAACCATCATCTATAAAGTTTTCAATTTATTGCTCCCTTAGTCTTAGGCTTAAGTGCAAAATGTTAAATCTAGCGCAAGGCTTCAATAATGTTTATCTACATATATATTCTCCTTTTGATTTTGCCTCTTAAATTGTTTAAGACTTGTATAGTCTGATGTAAAAATATTCCTCTAAATAAAATGAAATCTTGAAATAAACAAAGTGAATGAGCAGGAGGTAGAAAAGAGTCTGGTTTTGTTTACAGAAGTTTTAGTCGATTTACAACAGGAAACAAAGCGTGAAACTTACCAACCTCTAAGACAATTCTGAGTTCCTAAGAATTATATTTAGTGAATGGCAACGTTAAGAGCCTATTGCCGAGATAATATATTATACGTAATTGACATAATTCTGAGCGCCAGTGAATAGTATACACTGAAGGAATTAATCAATATAACAGGACCTATGGTTTGAACTCCATGTTTCCTAAGTTTAAATCCACTATATTTTTTTTCATCTGAAAGCATATTAAGTATTTGATGAACTATACACTTCAAGGTTCTCGTTTATTCCTCAAATAGATAATCAACATGTAAGAATGTCATTTCTTTTTTTCAACCATTGTAAGTTCTCTTTCAGATTAAGAAAGAACTTATTCACTTGTATTATGTAGAACTTATTGACTCTCATTTATTGACTTGTAATATACGGTTTTAACAATAATCCATGGACACTTCTGTTCGCTTTGAATGGTGAGTGAACGTGTCCAGACTTCTCATCTATCGTCCGGGCTATCCAAACAACTAACAGGCTTTCGACCACCTTGCTTCTGTAATAAATTAAATGCATCTTGCCATGGTTTTTTGTTGCAAGAGCTCAACAATATGCTGTTTGGTTCTGAAGCGTATATTTTTAATATTCATCTCAAAATTACTTCTATAGTTATTTGTTCTGTATTGTTGTTATTTATTTATTTAATTTTCTGGTCCAGTTTTCATTCATTTCTTGCTTTACTGAAATATTCTAATAACGACAATTTGTGCGTTCTTGGTAATACGCTACTATGATATTTTCAGAACTTAATTGACATTTATATTAATTTAATTGAATTTTGATCTCATGCAAATGGAGTCTCCTGGTACGAATTTTAGAAAAAATAATTATCGAATTACATCATACTTATAATAATGAACTGTAAATTAAACACAGTAAAATTAGTAAAAAAATTCAAATAATTATTTTTTCAAAATATTGAATAAACGAATAAAGAAAATATTTTTATTGAATTTATTTTTAACTTGATGGTTTTCAGGTGTTTTTGATAGAGGAATTTTTTTTAAAAAAATACAACATTTTAATGTAAATATTTTCAGATTTTATTGGTTTTACATCTATCAAAGCAAAAATTTGTTTTCGCTACAAAATAATGCATTTTGTAGCCTCTAAAAATTATATATATTTTATCGATTCTGTTTTCATCATTTCTTAACGAAGTATTCTTTTTCTACAATACAGTAATTAATCAAATAGAATCGCATCTCTTGTCGTATCTATAAGTAGTAAAAAAGTGAAATGCATCTTTTATGTCTACCGTTTACCGTAAATGAAGCTGGGATATTTATCATATTACTGATATTTATTTTTTACCTTATCAGCAGCTTACAAAACTAAATATTTTTTTTTATGAATTAGCTGAAGGAAAAAGTTTTTAAACGAGACTTTTTTTTTATTGAAACATTTTTCGTTTTCTTTAGCAAAATTCTAATGTTTCATTTATCATTTGCAGCACATGTCAAATTAAAAACACCAGGTAGGAGAAACCAATTTATTTATCAGACAGTGTTTTAAAGAAAGAAGAGAAAAAAACTGAGGCTGGAATCTCATATCTCTTATTTTTCCTTTTACGGATCTCTTCACGTATAATTTTTTGGGAAGACCTGATGAAAATTAATTAATATTATAAAAGACACATTCATTGGCTTCTCAAATTAGCGCACTTGCATATCTGACTTTTATTCTATCAATTAATTCTTTTCTCCCCCTTTCAGGGTTAAATTTTTATCAAAGACTAATTTCCAATGACTTACTTTCGTCAGTGAATGAAGAATTAGGGACTAAAAGCATTAAACGTAGTAAATTAAAAAATGCAAATGTTGGTAAATCGCAAAATCTTTTCGAACAAATCATAAAGTCGTCACATTAGGGACAGGCACTTTGTGAAATACCTTTCACAGTTTTTTTAACTACTTTTTTAACTACTAACCAAACGATTTTCACCTTTACCTCATAATAACACATTCGTCATTTGACACTTAAAGGTGATAAAAGGAGTTTTTGTCTTTTTTAACATTTACACCATTTGCCACTTTCAGTCTTTAGAACTTAATTTAATGCCTAGATTTTCTCAAATTCTTTAAATTTATCTTCATATTTTTTGAAATTTCATTTATAAAATCTTTAATAGTGACTCTCTTTCAAAGAGGAAAAGAAGAAAAGGAAAGAAAACGAGACCTCATCTTCATATAAATATTTTGCTTGTTATCCTAAAACTGAAAAATAAATATGAACTTAATATTAACCTTAATATTAATCAAAAGGATATTGATTCTTATATATTAGCAAATCTAAATCTATTATATCTAGCAAATATCAAATGCAGTGTTTTAACCCTTTAAAGGGCCATTTTTTTCTAGTCATATTAAATTTAAATATTTTTAGGCTTGAAATTAGAATAAGAAAAGGTATTCATTTAGTTTATTAGATTAATTAATTAATTTGGTTAATTAATTATTAAGTAACAAATCAAGACACATTATTTTGTGTGAGATAAAGAACTAAAGCATCTAAGTTTCTGTCTTTCTAAAAAAAATTGTCAGAACTTATGCCAACCTGCATAATTTCATACAAATATTGATAAATTTGGTGGGAAGCTTACTTCTCATGGACCTAGAAAGGGTTAAATCAACATGAGTGTCATTTAAGAAGATGACGATTTTTTTTCAGAAATAATGAAAATTAGATAAAAAAAATAAAATATGTAAAGTTATAAATATATTAGTAACTTTCGAAGCTTATTTTAGATCCCGATTCTGAATAGTACTTTGATTTAAAAATAGAATTTTAGGAAATGCACACGTACACGAAGAAAATGCTACTTCGTAGCACCAACTTTAACTAACTACATAAATGAAAATAAACAAACTAGATAAATGTAGATAAACAAGCAAGCTAAATAAATGAAGATAAACAAACAAACTAGATAAATGAAGATAAATGTTCCGAAATTTCGACACTGAAATTGCAAATCCCTGTAGAATTTTACATGCAGTCAGTCAACGGAAAGAGGTGGAATATGCATACCCATTTCTTTTCACTATACATCAAAACTAAAAACAAAAACTTAAAAGAAATTTAAAAGGTTTGAATATTTAGTTCAAAATATCATATCGTTATGACATTTCAGAACTATTGTTTCTATCTTTACATTATTTTTTACTGCTCAAACAAGTATTATTATCTATAACGTGTACCAGAAAATTGTACCCTGTGTCATCCAGGAGGTGTAAACCAAAGCAATTGCTAAAACTTTGAATGGATTATAGAATATACTTTAAAAAATTAAGATGTGGGTGTGGTCTCACCAAAACTTTCTCGTATACACTTTAATAAAGTGTTTTTGTATAATTAATTGCATGTCATTAACGATCTAAAATGAAGAAAGAGACTCTTAGCTTGGGACCTTATGCGATTTCTTCTTTTATGGCGATTAATCGCTGGAATGCAATTAATATACAAATAACAAAAAATGCAATGCATATTTTGCACGCCATTATTTCATAAGATCGAAGCCTAAATTAGAAACAGAATAATGAATGTAGTCATAAAATCACACATCCCATTTCTTATGTTTAATTTATTGCATTTTCGTATAATCGCGTTTGAACTCTCATGAAAGTAGACGACGACGGTCAGTTTCTTAACGGATTTGGTTTTGAAGTCAATACCTACACTTTAGATGGTAAATATGTGAATCAAATTTTATGTATCTACCTCTCTTTGTTTTTTAATTATAGTGTTAATTTACATTTGAGTAACCAGACATAAAAAAATAGTACAAATATACAATTGATTAAACACAATCAAATGAAAATTAAGTAGAAATCTACAATTGATCAAATACAACCAAATGAAAATTAAGTAGAAATCTTCAATTGATCAAATACAATCTAATGAAAATTAAGTAGAAATCTACAATTGATCAAATACAATCAAATGAAAATTAAGTAGAAATCTACTATTGATGAAATACAATCTAATGAAAATTAAGTAGAAATCTACAATTGATCAAATACAATAAAATGAAAATTAAGTAGAAATCTACATTTGATCAAAACAATCAAATCACGATTTGATAAAAATCTACAAATTTGGCATAAAAACAATATTTGGCAAACACCAGAAACGATTTTGAGTTATCGTGTTCACGGACTGAAAGACAGACATGAATTTCAAAATATGTTTTTTGTTTCTTGTACTCATGGAGGTCTAAAACGTGAAGATTCGTCAAAAACGAGAATTCGAATTTTTTGACGATTACAATACCTTCTTGCATATTATGTATTATAAGAAATTAAAATTTCTCATAATATTAAATTATATGGAAAAGTTTAAGTCAGAAATCAAATAACAATGTAATCTTTTTTTATAATTTTATCATTTAACAATATACACCGCAGCTTTTTTATTTCATATTTACATTCTTGGATTTTTAAAATGTGTATGAATAACATAATTATTTAAACTGAAAAATATTTAACTTGTTTAACTACATCTGAGAAAAATATTTGTAAAGATGTTTTAAGTAAGTTATTGTAATTTTCAGCTAACTAATTTTAATAAAAGACTTTCCACCAAATAAAATTTTAACTACTTTTTTTGCATATTTCTCCCGTTAAACATAAAATTCACTCAACAACCGATACTGAAAAGTGCAATGTGAAAAAAATAAACCTTTTCATTTTAAAATTAATAAATTTGATCTGATTTAATGATATTTTCAACTAAAGTCGTTTAAAAGGGTAGTAAAAAACTAAAAATTTAGCAAAAGAGGAATAAAGATGCCTATATTGTCTAGCCATTATTAGATGAATATTCTATAAATGTAACATTTGTAATTTAGGAAACTAAATGCAGAGAGCAGAATTTTGTTGTTTTTCCTGTTAAATTTAATTCTCTTTAGTTTTTAAATATTTAAGAATCTTCATTTTATCAATTTTTTTCATTTTTTACAGTTGCTACCCAAAAAATAAACTACAAAAGATACATATAGACTTTTTAAAAAAATACTTGTTTGTTCGATTAAAATTGATAAAAAAAAATCAATATGTGGTTTTTCCAGGCGTTTCAAAAGTTGAAGATGGAAATATTGGCTAAAATAGGAGCATGTACATAAAAAACGTTTTCTTATTGCAAGGAATATTACTTTTTCTGATACAAATTATTTTTGAGTTGGAATTAAATTATTAATTTTATTTAGTTTTATTGAGCTCATAATTATGATGAATAAACTAAGAGTTTAATTTATAAGATAAACCCTCACTTTAGGGGCTACACGAGGGATATTTGGGAAAGCACATTGCAAGTTTCTACTGACGAAGACTACGAATGAGCGGGCACCTCACTTTTCAAACTTTTCTAAAATTCCAACATATCTTGATAATTTTGATACTCGCGTTAGATCTCTTGGTAGGTAGATTCACGGTAGATTCAGATATGTAAACAATAAATCCTGAATCCTTATGTGAGACTAACAGCCGCCAAGTTATCGAAGTTAACATGATTTAGTAGTTAAGGATCCCATTGAGGATTTTTTTAATTATTCAGACGCAATGATCGCAAATAGGTCCAGACACTATCGAAAAAACATAATCTTTGTTGTCTACAATTTGTAATAAAATATGAAGCTATTTTAGTAAAAAGTAAGCATTCGTGTCTAGAAAAACAGAATGCCGGATAAAATAGAATAATGTACTGGAGTGTTTTGACGTAGGAGCCATATTTTTTATAGTGCTTCAAACATATGGCAGAAGAGCAGAATACAATCAAAAATAGATTAACTAACAACCCTTGTGTATCTTATATATCCTTGGAATATCGAACCGGAAATTAAATCGTCTGTGGAAAAACTTATAAAAAATCGATTATTGGAGTTCAGACCACCAAACGGTATCTAAAGAAATCCTTTTTCATGTGCAAAAGAGACAAAAGGTTATCTCATCTTCTTGTCTCTTGAAAGTGCTATATACAGTATAGAAAAAAAAATGACTGTAATTATTTTCTGATGATGATGAGCTTTCTTTCGCGATCATGATTCGCCATAGGTGAAATATTAATGATATTTATTAGTGGAGAATCAGAATCAATTGTGATTTCGCTATTTTCCAACGGATTCAAAAGTGAAGTATCTTTATTTGAAAATGCACATGAATTTGGCAAACTTTCTGATAATATAAATTAAAAGAATATTTTATACATAAAATTCTAATTTTAATTATTCATTTCTTTTCCACTAATTTCAATAATAACCAAAAAATAAAGCAGTCATAATTGATTCCAATGAAAAAGGAAAGGGCTATCTCATCTGATGAAATATTAATGATGTTTATAGGTATGAATATTATTTTCCAGTGTATTCATAAATGAAGCATATTTATTTTCAGTTCAAAATGAATTATTCAATTTACAGATAATAAAAATTAAAAGAATAATTTTAAATATAAATTATTGGTGTTTAAAATTTATTCTTCCTTCTCTAGATGCAATAATTACTAGAAAATAGCGAAATCACGATCGATTCGAATGAGAAAGAAATGAGCAATAACATCGAAGTATTTATTTCCACACATTGATAAAATAAATAACTTGTTCTCAAAAGAATCTCATTCTAAAAATAAATGTAAATTGAATAACAGAAGAACGAAAACGTTAATTGAATTAATTAGTCATTTAATTGCATTTATTCCTAAAAACTCCAGAAATAAGAATGTTGAGCATTAATTTCCCCAGTTGGAGTAATTCTCATTTGCCTTTCATGACAAGTATATTTGCACTTTTGTTTTATTCATCTTTTCTCTCTTCTCATTCGGAAGCAATTGAACTAGTTTCTTCCCTCGATTTTGAACATTTTATTTGGTATTTTTGAATTATCCCCCTTTTTTACTTATTAATGACCTTGATTGACCTATATATTTTAAGATATATACCTCAAATAATATTAATTGCTTTTCAAATGAAATACCATTAAAGAACTATTTAAAAATATGGCAAGATATTATTCATTTCCTGTTATGCCATTTCCCATACTCAGTTAATTCTGATTACTTGAATAATATTGCTTTCATTATGAATTTGCCATTTTGAAATAACATTTAAACATGTTAATAGGGGTTGTTTTTTATTAGAAATAGAATCAATCAATATCTATAATATTCTTATTCATATTTTTCTTAAATCTAATTGAAACAATATTTATCTTTTTATTTTAATGCAGTGTCTTCTTGGTAAAATAGTCGCTTCAACGAGATTTAATTCGGTGAAACAAAAATGTAGGATATGTGCGGGCCCAATGTTCAGCAGCCCCGTTATTTATCATTACTTTCCAAAACTGGAACTTCGATTTACAGAAGTTTTGGCATTTAAACCTGTAATACAATCAAAATATAAATTAAATGAATCGATAAAAATCCCTAGAAACGCTCAAGTGTCCTTAATACACTTTATGTTCTTATATAGATAGAAATTATTGTAAATAACTGAAATTGGATGTGTCCTTTAATTAGAGTGTCCTTAAATCCTTAGGCCAAGGTATTGAATAGATAGTTGTCAAAGGTCTTACTGCATTTTTGAAGTTTGGTCAAGATAGTATCCACTCGATGCATGACAAGATTTTAAAATTACGAAATTTGTCCTAATAAAGCAAATTTTGCTTTCAAATAACATGTTTCGGTGGGAATCGTTGCTTTGATTGAAGATTATAGTTCGTTCTTGTCGCCAAATTCACGGAACGTTAAATTATTTTAAATTGCTGTCAAAATCGCCTTCATATTAGGTACCAGCGGAAATCAAAATTTCGTTTGAGAAACAAACAATTTTAATTTTGTAGGGTAGAAATTTTGTGTTTTGCTAGTTTGACAACTCGTCGAGTGAAAAAAAACTATACCGTGCAATTGTGTGTATTTATTAGACATTGCGATTGCTGCCAATATGATATTTTTATTAAAATTACATCATCATAATGCTAGTTGAAGCTTTTTAAAAATTTTATGGATACATGCATTTAAAATAACTAAACAAAACTTTGAATTTTTGACCTATCACATTTAAAATAATTAAATCTAAAACTGAGAAAAACGGAAAGAAATTTGGAGCTTCAACAAGTACTTATAACTTTGCATTGAGCAAATGTCTTAATTTTCTATTATAAAGGGATTGATAAAATTCACAAGTCAATTATAGTATTTGACTGCAACATGGCTACTTGGTTGTTCTAGATTTTTTAAATTTTCTTTTTCCCAAAAGGAACTTTACTATTTTAGAAAAAACACTGAGAAGATTCTACAATAGCGCTCAAAGCAGAATAGTTCAGTAATCTTTCCAATGAAAGCAGAAAAGTGCGTTTGCTTTCCTTCCGATGCGATTGTTGTCATTTTAATCTCGTAAGTTTGTAGTTTATTCGTATAATTATGGAATTGAAAAAATGTAATGTGATATTGTATTTAACTGAATTTTTAATGTTCTTTAACAATCTGCAAGGAATTGCCTCAGAGCAATTATATTTCTTACAAAATTCATAAAATAATTCATAAACCTAGCAAAAAAATAAAGTCACTAGTAGCTGTAATACATGTAAGATGGTATTATTTTTTCTTTCAAATACAAGAATTTTTTTTAGTCGAACTTCTTTTACTGTCTGCTATTTCAATAGTTTCAAAATTTTAACTATTTGGGTTTTTGACCGTATTTAGTAAAGATTTTGATTATCGTTAATTATTTTCACTAAGATTCAAATTATTTCAAATAGAAATAAATAAGTGCCTTTATAAAAAGAAAGTTGTATCCTTTTACCATTGCATTAAGTTATCATTGAAATAAAACTCTCTTTAAATGATTTTATTAATAAAAATAGTAAAGATGTGAATAGCATTCATTTACCATATAACCTACAACAAAGGTTTTATTAAATTTTAAAATGAAAATTAAATCAAAGGTACTTTTAAAAACTGAAAAACGACACATGACACTAATTACTAGATTTTTTAAAGCCACTATCATAATTATCATAACTTTAGTTTGAAATAATAGTGACCCTATTAGTTTCATGAATCTTGCATTTATAGAAAGAAAAAGAAAAATTAATATTTGAAGATAGTCCAAAATTTGGTCTATTTAAGAGTATTAGACCAAATTTATGTAATCGTACAGCTCGATTTGTCAACTTCAATTTATCATGAGATTGCTCTTCCCTGGAATTATTTATAGATTTAATATCAAAAATTTGCGTAACTCGGTTTCTAGTATACAGGCTCTATTATTCCATATATTTGAGTGGACTATGTTATAATAGAATGATTTAAGTGAATTATATTGCATTATAATACCTCTGAATTATGTTATACTGATGTATTGTTGCATATAAATATTAAATTGTTCCTTTGCAAAAGCTGCTTTGATTTAATCATAGCATTACATCTAAATAGATATTGAAATTAGTTTGAAGTCTGAGGGTTAACTCTGCATCAACTAGTAAAAGGTAAGTGGCAGAAAATGATATAGCGACAATTCCCCGACGTAAAACAATATGAAATGAATACCTTTTTCTTTTGTATGCAAATAGAAAAAAAATGTGATGTCAGAAATTTAATTTTCTATATAAAGTATTTCATCTGTAGATTTAATCGCTTAGTTCCATGTTTGCCTTTAAAACAGTTAACTCTTCAAAAGCTAGGCAATTTGAGAGAGATAAAATTGACAGAAAATGTTCAAACAAAAATTCCCCTCTCCTCTTCCCTAAAAAAGATAATGAAATGACTCTTTGTAACATTATTACAAATTTAATTTTCATCGCAATGATTTATTAATTAAAGTCATTTCGTCTCCTTTTTTAATATGACGCGATTTCTTAATCTTCGAAATATGAAAAAAAAATCATGTGATATGGAAGTTTCATGAAGAAGATTAAGTTCAAAGGAAAAATAACTGAGTTTCATTCCTTATCGTGCACAAGAAATCAAAAAAACATTAAAAAAATATTTTTCAATATAATTTTTACACTTTTTGAATATGTTAATGCAATCCTTAGATAATTTTTTACAAGAGGTATAAAGATCAAACAAATTGTAACTAAAGCACTGGTGAAAATCTAAAAATAAATGAAACGTGAAGAAACTAAATCAGGGAAATTGGATCTACCTTTAAATATAATCCTCCTTCAAAACATCATACAGTTATTCTTCTTCTCCATGTTGTAAAACTCAATCAATTTATATGTGTATTTGCACAAAGACATAATCTTGAATGTCTTGCTCAGTTTGCTATTAATTTTATACGAGCAACAGAAAATGGTCCAAATAGAATTTCCTTCTAGCACTTAAAATATCTTCTAATGCATCTGGATAAAAATAACTCGAGAATGGAACAGAGAATGGAATATAATACTAAAAAAATTTGCTTCATAACTAGCTAAAGTCCTACTTCAAAAATCAGGGAATTAATCTTATCACTCTTCCAAATGTTAGCAAATATTATTTTCAATAACCTATAGGCATCGTTGCAAATCTTTTGCTTTAGACAACAAACAAGCATATGTGCCGTCACTAGCTAGTTTGATACAAGTGTCAGAAAATATCCAAGCAAGAACCCCCTCCGTAAAAGACTGAGTATCTTCTAGCGAATGTAGATAAAGATGGCTTCCAGCATTAGGGAATCGGCATCATCCATCAGTTCTTAGAATATAAGACTATGGATAAGACGAAGACATCATAGATCATGGACCGAAGAAAACACCCTCTAAGTCTGATGACAGATGCCACTTTACTTCTCGTAGTCATTCCCAAAACTAGGATGGATGCTTTCTTCACAGTAGTCTTGGATTCCCTAATGTCGCTAGAATCCATTTTATCTCGCTTTTGCAGGCTGCAAATTGGCCCGTAGTGAACATATAGAGAGAAATGGTTCCATTGGTGTATTTGGAAGGGTAGGGAATTTTTTGCTGCAGGTTTGGAGGAATTCATTTGTGCGCCTGCATCGTGTAATATTGCCCTGATGCTCAGTGGATACAGCAGATCAAAGAATAATGTAAGATCATGAATAAAGAAGATATCCTGCTGTAGATGCTTTTGATATCAAATTAATAAAGAAAGAATGAAGCTAACAGTATGGTAGTTGAAAATTGTTTGTTGCAAATAAGCCATAAATGAAAATTTAAATTAAACTGTAATTAAAAAAATTAATTCATAAATGCATATTAATTCATAGGTTTAGTAAAGAAATTTAAAGGGGAATTAAAGTTAACTTTATGCAACTGAAAACTGCAAATAAATAAATAATTTTATTTTAGTTGATTTAAAAGTAAATAAATTAAGAAAATCTATTAAAAAAGAGGCATGGGAATTGATTGATATACAATTGGTTTCATAAATAAGAATGATTTAATAGATATAACTATAAAATAAGATAGGAACGAATAAAATCCAATCGCATGTATGTCACTAATAAATGTCTGTCATGTCACTCACTATATGTCAAATATGTCACTTATAAAATCTAAGAAATGAGTGTTTGGTCGACTGAGATATAATATAAGAAACAATTCCTATACAGATGTGCCTTTTGTTATGGAACCTATTGGGAAATTGAAGGTTGTATAAAAATAAAAAATAACATTTAGAGTAAAGCGTTGTAAATAAATCGATAATGATTCTGTGTAAAGAAATATTGAGAATTTACTATGATATAGAAAAGAAATGTTTTTCTGTAATAATGAATGAACTATAATTAAAAAATAAAAAGGGAAAGAGCAAAGCCAACTGTGTGCGCAAGGAAAATTACTTGGTGCAAATAAGTTCCTAATGAATATAAGCATGGAGTCTTCTAAGTTGACTAAGACATAACACACAAAAAAATTGATTCTTGAATGGATATGAGAAATAGCTTTGTTAAAATATCCAACGGATAACTGAAGATAAATCTAAACACCTAGAAAATTGCATATTGAGAATAAATCAATAAAGGAAGCCTATATAAATGAATCTTGAGATTTGATTGAAAAAGAAATTTAATCAAGAAAATTTGATCTCTAACAAATATCTAGTAAATATATAAAAAAATATTGCGCATTCTGATGACTATTGCATTATATAATGATTGTTCATATTTTATGATGCATTTTTATCATAAACATTTTCACATCAAAACATTTCACCTGAAAAGTAGGATAGAAAATGTTATAAGTGTTTAAGACGGTTGTAGAAGATTATAATAAAGGGGTTATTGCAAAAATGAATGGGACAAAGGAAAGGTGAAAATTGATTAAATCTTGTAGGTCCATTAAAATAGTGGCTAAACGATTTGTAGAGAGAGATCAGAGTTTTATCTATTGTAAAGATAAATAAAACCTTTTCAATGATATAAATGTAATATTTCATAGACTATGAAATAACTCATAAAATTTCATACATATTTAAAGATGTTATCAAACATATAAATTTCATTGAAGAAATA
This sequence comes from Argiope aurantia, assembly GCA_026543865.1. NCBI lineage: Eukaryota > Metazoa > Arthropoda > Arachnida > Araneae > Araneidae > Argiope > Argiope aurantia. The sequence goes on from JAPMOR010112290.1 coordinate 130,695, forward strand.
AACAACTACATAAAAAACGTAATTAGATTCGAGAAATTATGATTCACATTTATTGAAATGGGAAAAATTCCTTTGTTAGGTATGCACATTTCTTTGCTCTCTCTCCACGCTTCCTCACCTACTTACTCATGCCCAAATTAAATATTATTTTTTAAGCTTCATGCAATGCTTCACTAAGGTTAGCTTTACTTTATTACTCATCTGCTTTCTTTAATCTCCAAACTATATTAGTTTTAAGACTGATATATTTTTTTCATCAAATAACGTAAATAATCTAATAATACAACTCATTTTTAAGTTTCATGAAATACTTCAATATATTTTTCCTGGCTTTACCACCTACGTGCGTTGCTTGAATTTCTAGAATTTATTGAATGCATGATTGATGTAATTTCTTTATCAAATAACAGAAACAATTCAAAATATAAATCATAATTTAATGAAATTTCTCAAAATCCAGTTTGAATTTGAATAAATATTACTTGAAGCCAAGCCCAAAAGTCTGAGACAATTGTTACTCTCAGTAGATTGATGTTGCACTCCGTTTGTATCCGAATACTGGATAGTGCAGTGTTTTGATATCACTCCGAGCAACTCTTTGAACTGAATGGATTGCTTAAGGTATTCAGACTTTCATTTTCTTCCTTTGATTAAGCGTCGATCCTTTCTCGTCATGTTTATTCAAAAATACTTTACAAGCGAACAGTCCTTCCGTTTCTCATTTTCATAATTTCTTATTACTAAAGGCCCCTGATATTACATAAACTCGCAAATGTTGCTGAGAAGACATATCCACAGGGGTTTCTATTAAAGTAGTTCAAAGTAATTTTTCTCAGAAACATCAGTAATAATGTCTGAGAAATTTCTTGAATAATGAAAGGAGAGAGAAAAGTTCGCAGAACTTTTGATTTGGTTCTTCCATGAGAGCTAATTTATCAGTATTTTCAAACTGCATTTCATTTTTCAGATGATTTTCTTTAAAAGCTTTATTTCATTTTTGTTAATAATCAATAAATGCGTTTTGTGTTAAGATTTCTTTCAATAAAATAAAAGAAATCTGATAAAACTACATAAACTAAAATATAATAGATTAATTATTATCTTAATACTATTAAATTAAATTATAAAATTAATAAAAATTTACTACCACTAAAGTCTTGTACACTTTAAAGAATGTCGAGGAATTTTAATTTTAGAAACGTATTTAATGAACATTTCGTTAACAAATACCATATTGATGAAGAGCTATGCTCACATAAAGATTAGGTTATTAACTTTTTCGCAATTTGAGCTTCTAAAACGCATAGGTATATCTTTCTGAAAAATCTGTAAAAGATAAGCCTTGTAAATTCATAGACTTCTATAAATTAAACCTATTACTTTTTATACGATTTATAATTCTTTGTTGATTCAAACGTAGATAAATTCATGGAAAAAAGTATCCAAATCGAGAAATTCTTCAAGTTTTATTTTCATTTTTTTTCTCTTGTTTGGTATAATGTTCTTAATAAATTTATCAGATTCTATATTAAATCTAAATATCTTTTTACTGTTTCCTTAAATAATATCTATATTCATATATTTTATCTATGTTTATATGAAATATTTTTTTATAATATTTATATATAGTATTATATTTATATTATAAAGATTTTCTGTTATTTATTTTTATATCTATCTTATTATAGTTTTTTGCATTAAATCTATATTTATATGTTTTCTTGTTTTCTTATATCTTTTCATTTTACTGTTGTTTGGTGTTAAATTCTTAATGAATTTATATATAAGGTATACATTATTTATTTATTTATTTTTATGATAATGTGTCATCATATTGTAAGATGTGCCGATAATCTTAAAATCCAGAAAATGCTTATACTTTTTTTGAATTGTTAAAAAACTATTTTTATGGCACCAAAATGCCATAAAATTAAAAGCCTGAAATCCCCCATCAGTCGGAAAATTTTAATCGTTTATGAAACCCGAGCTGTTCGAGAGAGCTTTAATATCACATAACTATGTAAGAATGTTAAACAATGGGTAGTAAAAAAATCCCGAAATCTGGTGTATAATTTTTCAATTTAAGTTCTTAATTTCTTTCGTGGTGATTTATTGCCCACACTGAATAGCGACAAATCATTACCCATTATTCCCAGCTGCGCGTCATTCTAGTTAGTGCCGACAGTTCTATAAATCCCGATATTTTACGTGGTACTTATACATCTGACTCATCAATAATCCTCGAAAAATACATAGGCCGCCTGAAAAACAGCTGATGAGGGAGGCTGTAAAACCTATCTTCATGAGAAGACGTCCCCTACTTTATTAGCTTTGGGAATGCTATTGTGTACCCGTCTATATGGCATCATGTCCCATTCTGTTAAAGTTATGTGTCAGCTATAAAATGACAAACCCTGTATTGTTAGCTTTTCCAATAGGGTTCTTCTTGTGGTCTTTATATGTCTAGTTGTATTTTCCTCTATCTTTTGTGAGCAGTCCCATTAAAGTTTTTAACCATCACTTATTCGGACTTTTGACATTATATTTTGTTGTATATGATTTGATCATGTATTTTGTTCATTTTTTTCTCTAAATGGATACTAAATGTATAAGATTGTTAAAAAAAATAATTTCGTGGTTTTTATAATTTGCGTTGTTTGGCTTCTAAGTGATTTAACCAGTTTTTATTTATATGGGTTTTTTGACTTAGTTAAATTATGTTTACGACCCGTTATCAGGCAACGTAATAGTTAATTTTATATGAGTTATTGTTATTGAATAATAAAACTAAAATAGATTTTATTTCAGATTTTATAGAATGTTATTACTTATTTTAGCTCCTGCTCATAATGAGTAAACTTATGAACAGTTAAAAAATAATATTTGACTAAATGTCATCATTAGAATGTATTTTCATTCTTATATTTATAACAATAATTTGACAAAATAAACTATTTAATCCAAGCAAAAACTGAGAAATTAATAATGTTTAATCATATTCTTCATAAAAAGTAATGAAATCGAAACATTCGCATGTAATATATAAATATCACTTGGTTCAATTTAATTTTAGAATCCACTGTGCATTAAAATTGCACAAAAGAGTTCGTATTATGCGAAGTTGGATATTAAATGATACGTTCAGTGACATTTCTCATATGATTCCGACATCACTAGCCTTTGTTAGAAGATATTTAATTTGAAATAAAATTTTTCCAAATCCTTTTTTTTTAAATTTTTTTCTTTGTTTTCTCTACATGATGTTTGATATTTTTTTACGATTTCTATCATGTCATTGTTGATAGTTATTTTCATTCTTTGAAGCGTGAAAAAAGGATTGCCTTTTAATCTCCTCTGCTTATAAATTCTTGCGGTCTTTATATGTCTAATTCAATTTTTTTAAATTCTCTAATAGAAATTCTATTATAATTTTAATCAGCACATCTTTAGATTTTTTGTTAACTTTTTTGTTTTATTTTTTCTTTGAAATGATTTTTGAATGTATCGGAATATTGGAAATTTTTGACTTGTTCTTACGAATCTGTTGTTTTTAAGAGTTAACTATTTGCACTCAAATTGCTCTCCTCGGGCACCATTCAATATGATGCATCATTTCATTTGTTTGTCTTTTCATTTTGATTGTTAAAAATACCTAAAGAGTGGTAACTTGATGTAGATTATATTATTTTCAACTTACAACAATAAAATATATTTATTTTCATGAGCAATAAACAAGTCCTTATATTAAATTAATATTTATGCATCGAATTACTTTTCCCATTGCAAATGGTTAAACTTCCCAAGAATTGAAAGTCAATGTTTTCTTGATTCGACCAACATATTTCATGGACTCTTACTATCTGTAAAATATATTTTGTTTTTATGGGGTAGCATATAAATAACAGGTTGTTCCATTTAAAAAATATTTAATCTAATTTGCAAATACTGCACCTAAAGAATGAAATGAAAAATCGGTGTTTAGAGGGTTATTAACTATGAGTTTTATGTTACTAAATTACCTTGATTTCAATAATTGTTTCGGCAGAAAACAAATTTTTAAATTGAGATATTACATATATAATATGTAACAAGAAGGCTGCAGAAATACAAATAGAAATCAATAGAATCATATTGTAAAATTTCATTTTTTTTATTTATATATAATAAAGTTGCAGAATGAATTTTAAGTGGAAAGAAAAGAAGGCAAAATTTATTAAAATTACTAATAAAAATAAAGAATATAAGAGAAAAGTAAAGAGTGAAGGAAAGAAATCAAAAACAAACACAGCAGATATGCAGAGCAACATTATAACATAAAAATTTCTTTAAACACTGCTGCATAAAACATCACTACTTAAAAAAAAATAACTCTAGACAGTAAAAATAAACATTCAAAAGGGAAATGTTAAGGAATTAAGGAATTATTAAGGAAATGTTAAGGAATTAGCTCAGTTACAAAAAAAGACCTGAGCTGCCAAATACGATGTTATTTTGTATGCATGTTATTTAGATATGGGGAATCAATTTACGAAAAGGGGGGAATACGTCGCATCTTCATCACTATCCTTAAATATGTCGGTAGAATCGGCATAAAAACTAAAAAAAAAAAGTAACGTTTTATGACGTTCACTAAACTTTAACGGACATTTTAGCACAGAGATAATTATGAGTAGCTTCACTTCATTCTTAACTTTAAACTAAATTTTTAGACATTTGCAATTTATTGTTAAATTTACAATTCAGAGCTTATATTCACAACTTTTCTGCTTTATTTTATGATTTAGTTTACAAAATATATTCAATATGTCTCCTTTGAACATGTTTTATTATTAAAATGTATGTTACTCTGATGTGCAATGTTATATTATTTGTTAACAATTTAAAGGGAAATTTTGCTAAATGTTGAAGAATGATAAGAATCGATGCACTGTTTAATTGGAAACATAGACATTTCTTTTAAGTTATACGATTTCATTTCATATTTATTATCAATTTTAATTTTTCCAAGAATATATTAAATTTGTCTCGGTATAATTTTGTTAAGTGCTATAAGGTGTAATATTGCAGCTTTTGAGTGAGCCATATAGCTGTCTTGTTTATTTCGGAACTTCTTATATTTTTTTTTATTTAATTTGAGGCCTTCCAAGGATCTGTTAAAGTTTTCTACAAATAATTTCCTTTTATGGTTCTACTTTATTCTTCAAAGAGTAGGCTTGAAACAGATTATTATACTAGTTATCGTAAGGATTTGTTTTTATGCAAGGTACTTATATTTTATAAAGTTCTGTATTTCAGCTTTTTCCCTCCATAAGTAACTTTCTTCTGGTAAATATCAAGTGTTTAAAGTAATTCTAGTTACTTATCTACTCATATATAAAATTAGTGATTGTTATATCAAAATATTTTTACTGCGTTTTATACGGACTATCTCTGCACTATTAATAACAATTTTTTCAAAGGTTTTACAACATAAGAGCATATATTTTATTGTTATGATATTACACTGAAGTGCACTTTAGACCTGTAATCAAATTTCTTCGTTTCACGATTAAAACTTGTTTAGTTTAGTCAAGTTATATTTACATCCCGTGTCGAAGCAGCATCAGGTTTCTTTTGGAATTGACCTCATGAAGTAATCTATGTGACCTCGTGAAGTGATCTATGTTCAAGTGATAGGATATGCTCAAGTGATAGCAGTTCAAGATACCACTTGAACTGCTATCCCTCTTTTCACATTTTCACGCCAGCCCAACAGGAGGACATTTGGTCCTGTGTGACCTGCATCAGACCTTTTTAGATGTCAGCACTTCAGTGAAATATGGTCTCAAACCTATAAGCTTCAAATCCCGAAGCCGAGATATCAGGACCAGGCCACCGCGGATATATCGTATTCCTATTTTTTCAGTTTTGAAATAATAAACATTACATATCATCTTTTCTATTCATATACTAACTTTCGTTACTGGGTCCATTTATCTTTGAATTAAACGGGGACCAACATAAGCCTGTAAAGTATTTACTAATTGGACTATAAATATACATGTAATTTAAATTTAACATGCTTACGTTTTAATACCTTCTTATTATTTAATATTTTTCTCAAACTTTCCAAAGGATATTATATATGCAAAAAATTATCATTACTTTTTTTTGCTCCGAAAATTGAATTTCTTATATTTTCTTGTGTGTTTTTTTCAAAAAAAGTCTCCTATTTTTATATAAACAATCAATAGATTAAGTATTGTTTTAAATTTCCTCTACTATATAACGTTCTTTAAATGCTTTTTTGTTCACTTTTCAAATTCATTGTAAAGAAGTAAATCTTGAGTTATGCTTTCATGGCGGCGTGGTGTGAACTGTACTCCATTGTTGAATAACGATCTGTAAGCACCTGTTTCTACTGTCTGTTGGCACTCACATATAGAATGCTGACGGAAGACAGATTGTCCTTCAATGGAAACTGTATTACCTTAGCTTCTATTCAATCCACTGAACTAGATAACAATTTATTTGAATGCAGCTATTGTAAATTATAATATTCTGTATCTTAGATACGAAGGTGGTTATTTGTAATGTTGATTATACATTTAAAAAAGAATGAAAAATTAAAATAGTTATCAAGAATAGGAAAATAATTATGTGCAGAGTTAATGCATAGTGGAAAAATGAAATTTAAATAAATTATATTTTAATTGCCCCGGACAAATCCTATGCTTCTTCCTACGTGAATGCGTATCCTCAGTAACAATAAGATGGGTTACATGTGTGACGATGATTAATTACAGGGATCATTAAACGTTGAAAAAAAAGAATAAAAAATAATATTACCAAAAAAGAACGGGAAATAATTATCTGACAAATGTATAGATAAAGAACTGAAATTCAATAAATTACGATTTAATTGTCTCTAGATTTTGCTTCGCGTCTTCCTTTCTGATTAGTAACATTGAATCAGCTCTACAGACATATTTGTCGTGATATATTAATCTTTCGCTTTCAGCTAAAAATGTATTAAATGTCGTAGTTTCGTCAACTGGATAAGGATTATTTAAAATATCTTCAGCTATATACCTTAAGCAGTTAAATATTTTTGACTCGTCATGAAAAAATTACAACATTTTGCATTATGAAGAATTTATTCGTCAGGAGTAATAAGTAGTGATATCGCTTAATTTTTTGCTGCACAATTTATACACGCACTTTCCGAAGAGGTTGAAACAGTTAACTGGTTAAATAACCCGTCTTTATGAGATAACACAAAGTATCATAGAACTGCCAATGACTTTGCAAAGATATATGTTGGGCATTTAAATTTAAATCATAAAATTTAAAAGTGGAATGAGCTATTTCCTGGATTGCTAAGAATAAAGGGGGTGGAGAAGAGGCTGAAATAGTTCTAGATTGATCAAATATTTCAGGTATGGAGGGTATTCTTTTAATATATATATATATATATATATATATATATACAGATCGCACTGAATTGTATAAAATTTGCAAAAATGTAAATAAATTATCGTTAATTCTTCAACTAAAGCTTTTGTGCATAAGGTTTAAATGCCTTGAAAGACATAAGAAGGAGATTTTGGAAAAACATTAACAAATGTTTGGGCTTTCGTGAAGAGGTGATTAATGCTGATATCGAGTTTTATAATCCCAGAACTTGAACAACGGCGATGGAAACAGGATGTAGCATTCATATAAAAGGATGCATTTCACTACGTACGGCATTTGTTACCAATGTTTTTCACAGGCGAACGGATCATCAACGGTGACGCTTGCAACAGCTTGGTCTGTTTCTTAACTTGCTCTCAAATCATGTGAATACTGGTTATGATACTTTTTTAAAAACTAAGTTTATAGTAAAAAAAAACTGTTTTGTATTTAAAACATTGTTTTTTTTAATTGTCTTAAATGTAATGTAATTTCCTTGTAATAAATAATAAGCGTATCATTTGAAATGCTTGATTTTTCAAATTTCGTATCATTTGGTTAAAAGAATGTCTTCGTTAACCCTTTGAATTGAAGAAGACTAATTTGAACTATCTTGTACGTATAATGAAGATTGTTTAAGGATGTTTATTAGTTAAACTTTCTGAATTTTACTAAATGTGTTTTCATATGTTTTTACATTCTATTTTAAATCTACATTTTGTTAGGCTAAATAATAAAATGTGACAGTTGTTTCAAAAATGCATTTGATAACAGTTATAGTAAGGTATTTACCGTTAAAATGGAGTTAATACGCATATTTTGATATTTAAATTGCAACTAATATCACGGAGCATTTCTAAAGACTTACAATACTCTCTTGTTTCGAAACTTCAAAAAAATATTTGGTCCTTCTCGAAATATCCATAATTCTGAATTATAGGCCCCAAAATGGTAAGTACTTTATTTTAAATTCTTATCTAATTCAACTATTTCGTTTATGAATGTGAAAAAATCATTTGGTTTACACAATATCAGCAAATCTCTATTATAGCAAAAGCAAGGTGATTCTTCCTTCGAATACCAAGCTGAAAATAACTGAGAGTTATGTTCTTCAAGGCAATGAAAAGTAAATTTATTTCGAAAGAAAAATTAGTTTCAAGAACATGAAATTGTCAAGAACAAAATTGTACATATTCGACTAAAATTGTTACAGTTTTTTTTAAAGCCAAGCAAAATTCTACAGATTTATATTCCTCAATAGAATGTAAAATGTTTTAGACATAATTTAAAATGTTTTACTAGAGAAAAGTACTACTACAAGCAAACTTTTGCTTCTGAGCTCCAAACTAAATTTGTATTCTTGGTATCCATAATTCTAAATTAGACCTAAAAGCAAGCAGGGAGTGCAATTTCTAAAAATGTCTCTACTGCATTCCTTGATCGATCGCATGTCCGAAACAAGAGCAGATATTCAATCACTTGGAAAAATGCGGTGTTTCTATTTTTAAATTCATTCCTGGAATCTTTCTATTGCAATCACACCTTTGGTATTAATATTGCTTGGATAAGTGATCGACCTTGCAAAGACAAAAAGCAATGCCGACATTGAGAAACCTGAACTCAAAATTTTGATGGATGTGGCCGTCGAAACGTCGTAGAAATAAAGCATTTCCTTTCCCAGCCCATCCTTCTTCTGAGGCTCGTCCTTCAAAATATTCTTCGGTACAAATGCTTCCTCAACTGTTCTCAAATATCATGCATCTTGATTTTATTCAAGATGCGTAAGCATCCTATATCTTAAGAAGTCGACGTGCATGACAAATATTTTAAAAGTGGATTCATCAGATATTGTTTACAAACGCAACGTGCATGCAAAACTCTCTTTTGAGAGGATGAGTTGAAGAGATTGTCGTAGAAAAAGATGCGTGTAAACTGCGCTTTTTAACTTGATTTCAAATTTGTACATATGATATGCATTTACATACGTTTATAATGAATAACTGAATTGATTTGGAAATATGTATAAAAAATAATATTGTAAAAATAAATATATGAACTTCAAAAATTTCAGTTTAAACTTTAAAATAATGTGACTTCTAATAATAAGCTACTAATGAGCCTGTAGTAATAAGCTATAATGTTTTCTCAATAAAATTATTAAAAATGGCATTTGACATTTTAATTTATTTGATGCTTTTGTTTATTAATGTTATATTTAACTCGCAGGCCTCAACCAATATAGAATCCACATCTGAGTTATTCTATGCTAATGGCGCTTATGAATAAGTTTGTATATAAATAGCACTATACTTGGCCTTAAAAGAATTAAGAATTATTCGCAAAAACTGGATAGTCGATTATACTGTACAGAAAACATAAAGATTCGTCTGAGGAATAATATATACTAAATATAGCTGCCCGTTATGAAATTCAGCTGAGGGTTAATATTTTAGCAACTGACTAAAATTATATAATAATACATATATAAAGAAAGGGAATTCAAATTGCAGACAGTTTGCAAGCAAAGTGTTCTTATTTATACCTACATAAAATCCTCGCTGTTTAGCATGTCTGTAAAGACATTTTTATACATTATAAAGGTATTGTTAAAAATAAAAATAAAATAAATAATAATATTAGCAATACAATTATCAATATTTGTATACATACATCCTTTTCACGTGTTGATTGCTGCTTGACGAATTGATGGTTCACACATACTGTCTATTAGATGACCCCTTTCTCTACTCAAGTGATACCAAAGAAAGGGTCATCTAATTAGATAGAATGCCCGAATTTCAAGCAAAAATCGTAGGTAGTGAACATATTAAAATTTTATAATGGAGTAGGAAATATAATAGAGTTAATAGTCTTTTTCAAGCATTTATTTGAAAACACTTAATATGATTATTGATAATTTTATTTACATTAATTTATAACTAAGTTTTAACCATTTATTTACTGTATGTAACCACTTTATGAACATAAAAATAAATTTTTGAGAAAATATGCTTCGAGAAATAAAAAATGTAATGCAATGAAATTTATTGCAATCTGATTTCCTTGATTTGTGCATAGCTTTCTTGAATATACGCAAAACATATTAATAAACATTACTAATTCATAAGAATAATGATGAATTATTATGTAGAAATATGCATAAATACTATTAAATTTAATTTTTGCGAAAAAATTTTAGAATAATCTTAAAATAATATTTTAAATCTATTGCTAATTTAATAATAGATAATAGATTTAAATAATAGATTTTAAAAATTTAATAATAGATTGAAAAAATTTAATTTTCTGTCGAAAAGGTGCTATTCAATAAGTTATTTTGCTAATGAAAAATTAATTCATTTGATTGGATGCCTCTATATAGTAATTCATTCCTTAATATAAATAAAATAAACTAAAAACTAATTATTTTCATTATTACTTCCGTAATGAATATTAAAATCAAGAGAAGTTAGGTAGTGTGATCTTAACCAAAATGCAATTAGCATTATTTTAAATGTTTATTATTTATAAATATTTTTGTATAAATTTTACTAAATTTTAATTACACATTGGTCATGAAGGGTTAACTTAATTTTGTGAAATTAGTTCGAGCTTCGCTATATTGAATTGCCATAGCCACTTTAATTTATAAACAACTGAAATCTTTTATAAGTAAGGTTTATAGAAAATGATTGTAGGTGCTTTCAGCGAAAAACGGGATCTCCTTCGAAAATAGTCTTTCAACGCATTTTCAAATGAACTTTTTTTTCTTGCAACTTTTTGCCTTCTATCTATCTACCACTACTACATTTTTTACTTCTATATTGAAATATCAAGTCACATTTTTTAAAGATTGTGTAGTTTAATAAGCCATTAAACAAAATGTTATTTAAAAATTACGTACATACCATATAAATGTATTATGTTAATAATTAAACTGAGCATTATGATATATATGTAATGATTATATAACAAAAATAATAAAAATTCTATCAATTATTGCTTGGATGATATTTTAGTTCATGGTGATTTAACCGGGTTTTATTAATATGAGACATACAACTTAAAATCGCATTATGTCAAAGAAAAAAATAAGGAAGAGACTATTTAATCCTTCTGAAGTATCTCAAAAGTTTAAATAAATTGAATTTTCTTAAAATATTTTTATGTGATCTTAAAAATTTTCAATCCTGACCAATGTTTGGAAAATTCCTCCGAATAATCTTATTTATTATTCGCTGATGGTATCTAATCAGCAAAATCATTCCTGCATTACAAGAACACTAATGTTTTATGTTTTAGAAATAGAATATATTTTTATTGAAAAACAATTTTTAAAAAATCACTTTGGGAGAATTGGTCACAGGTTTTTGAGGCAATAAGTACTAGTTTCATTACAAATATATTCCTATCAAATCCTTTCGTTACTGCGAAGAGAACCCAGCGTTTCCAGTTACTCCATATTTTCTAGGATAACTGGAACATACCTGATTAGTTATGAATGCTGCCGTAATTAAAATTAATTAATAAATAATATAATTTTGAAACAAAAGGCATTATTGAAAGAGCCCACCAGAACATGACTAATAGGCTGCTTTTCTTTCTGATAAGAATAATCTAAGAAAATACCAAACTCAGAAAAATTTTACTCAATTATACTAACTAGTCCTAAACAGTTGTCAATTACTCGTCAAAGAATCTTCTGTGTTATGCTGATTTATGAAACTTTTTAAATACCTGATAATAAATTTAGAAATTGAGTTATTAATACAAAAAGAGTAGAGTAATGATTTTGTCAGATGAAGCATTTCAGCAAATAAAAATATTCTTATATAGATAAATTTAATTTGCTAAATATATTTTTATATACCTCAATTTTTTTACTCCTAGTTACATTTCACTCATTTTTCTTAATTATAATTTTTTACTTATCGTTGAATTAATCACTAAAATTTGCATATGAATAAAGTTTTGCACTGTGGTAAAAAAGACCTACATACCCTCGAGTTAATTTATTGCAGTAAATAATGATACATTAAAATTTTTTGACACAAACCTAAAGCAATATGCATTTCTAATTTGATTTAAAAATAAATAAGATATTTACCAATTATTTCTCAGAAAACCGTTACAATTCAAATGCATTTTTCATAACAAGATATTCAAAAAAGAAATTTTTGTCGAAAACAAAACTTAAAGACAGCTTCCATCAAGGTGAAAATTTTCAGAAACATGCAAAAAAATAGTAATTGGGCTTTCCTAAAATATGCTATCATACAAACTTTCACTCCTTGATATGCATTGAGAATTATTAAATGTTTTCTATTTGTTGTAGGAATCGAGTCAATAGAACTCAGATCGGAATACGCTTCCATTAATAGTTATTAATTGATTTGGAACGAAATTCTTTTCAGCTATATATTGCTAAAAGTCATCAATACTAGATTGAGGTGATGCTTTAAGGGTTTGAAGTTTTTCATCAATTGCCAAAGTACTGGAGGCAAAATAATAAATTTCCTTTTAGAAAATAATCTACATTATGTTGATTTTAAAATCTTTAGTAAATATAACTTTTCCCTTACATCCTTAGCAAACAACTAAGCAGGAATCTTAGATTATCAAATCGATATATTGCAGACAAACAATTTGCACCATCTTAAAATACTGCAAGATAAAAAAAATTAATTGGCTTTTCTTAAAATGTGCTTCCAAGTAAAAATACAAATCTACAGTCTTAGTTATGATTCGAAAATTTTCATTACTATTTTTTCTTTATCTGCCGAAGCAACCTAATCAATAAAGTACTATTTTCTTTTCTCTTTTCTTTATAAATAGCAACCCAATTTCAAATAAATTCATTTCAGCAACTATATAGTGCTAATAATTATCAATACAAGACGGAAAAGATTGGCAAAGGTTTCTACATTTGGCTCCAATTATCAGCAAACAAAGAAAAAAAAAGGAAAAATTCCTTTCAGAAAGTATTCTGATAATGTTGATTTAGACAGTTTTAGTAAATATAAGACATCCAGCCAAAAATTTTAGTTTGTCAAAAACAAAAATAATACAGAGAGACAATTTCCATCATCTTGAAGAACTTCAAAATAAAAAAAAATGAAAAAAAAAAATAAATTGGATTTTCTTAAAATATGCTCTCATATAAACATACGAATCTTCACTCCTGGCCATGTCTCGGGAATTCTCCTTCATTATTGTTTTTTTTTATTTGCCGAAGGAATCTAGTCAATAAAGTTTGAATAGGAATCCGCTTTTCATAAAATGAGGAAACCAGAATTCGTTTGCAACGGCGCAAGCGGTTTCCAATTTCTTCACTTTTCCGTTTCCGAATCGATAGCTGAAGAAGGAAGAGAAAAAGAGAGAAAAAAAAGAAAAAAAGGAAGAAAAAGAAAGGCACTGTCGTTGTCTCTACTCCTCCCTTTCTTCCTCTTCTCTCTTCTTAACAGTTATTGCCTTCACCGAGATGCTAAAAAATAAATTCTTCAAACTATCCTTTTCAAAAGCTAAAAATTCTCAGTTTCCTCCCTCCCAAAGTTGAAATAAGACAATAATTCTCTCGTAAGTCAAAAACTTAGATTTTTTTTCTTTCATTTTTTTCCATGAAAGACTGCAGGATTGCATTCCTCTTTCTAAGTTGAGTTATCGGTTTAACGTTTTGAATCGATCTCGGTCACCATAAGTGTCAGTTTGGTAATAAAGTAATACTGCGGTTAGTCATTATCTCTTTATTTCCTCTATCAGAACTTATCGATTTTTTGGGAAATTCTCTCGATTAAGTTCTTTCTTGCACTCTCGGGTCATCTATTTCCTTTATTCAATGTTAAACACTCGACATTACCTTATCACACACGACTGAAGCGAGATTTTCATTTTGATAAGAGTATAGAATCTCAAAAAATGGCGGTGGAATTTTGACTGCAACATTACCATAATTGTTATCGGTTTTGAATTCAACACAAATATCGTCCGGTCAAAATGACTGTCTCAAATCTTTTTGAATAGTTTGTTATTATTATTTTTCTAAGGTTTTCCGGTCATTGGGGTTATTTTTATCTTAAGCAAATAATAAAATGTTAAAATACTTTAATTCAATCGTGCAATTTTCTTAAATGTCCCGAGAAAAATAAATTTTTGAAAGCCATAACAAATTGGTCAGTTTGAATTTCATTATGATAATTTTTCCGTTTTTCTCGCCATATTTTTATGAATATTATTATTTTTATATTGTAAGAATACAATGAAATGTCAATATTTTTTTTCGTATGTTTAAAATTCTTTCAAATAAATCAGACATGCATAAGAATAACAATGCCAAATTTAATTTCTATGGCTTAGTGATCATTTATAGATTGCTTATAATCAATGAAAAATGACCAAGATTGCAAAAACTATAAAAAACAACCTGATTTTTTTCGATTGTATGTAAATTATGTTTCTCTAAATATGTTTAAGTAATTAGAACCACATGATAATTTTTACCTATTTTTCTGACTTTTAGTTATCTTTCAAATTATTTTTATGAGCGTTTATAAATTTAGTCATAGCTAAGCCATATATGTCATTGCTTCATTCTTCTTTTCTAATTTAACCCCAGTACATGAAATTCAATGCAATAGTGAGTCTCTATATTATAACAATATCTCTAAACATATTTCTTCATATTATCTAATGAAATAACATGCAAATTATACCTAAATCAATTGTGTCAAATTCTAAACCCTTCAATAATATATCAACATTCTAGTAAGTGATGAAAAATAAGTTTTATAAACGATTTAACTATTTTAAACTTTTAAAACGACTTAAAATGTTTTTCTAAATTTCTTCTTTCTTTTTTTTAATATTAAGCGTCACTATTAACATTAAATCCATTTATTGCTACACTGAAAAATCTCGCCCTTCAAGGATAACCAACAGCATGCTTCTATGCTTTAGAATTTCACTTACATACTAGTTTGGATAAATCAAACATGTTAATAAATGCCTCCAGAACACATTCACTTATTTTCTTTTTCAGTATATTGTCTCCATCGAGTACAGCTTCCGTTTATCTTTTCCTGCATTTAATCTGTCGTAGAGCTGAAAGTGTAAAAGTTTGGCAATTGTTACAATTATAAGTTTTGATCATTTTTGCAATTTTTACTTAACAAATTCCTCTAAATTTGCATTCACATAGTTAAAGATTCATATTTTTAAATATAACACCCAGGTGGATTGCAAATATTATTTCTTTTTTATTAAAAGCCTCGTTCTGAAATTAGAATTCGTATCTTTAGATGCGATTTGTTTATATTTATTATTATTTGTATCTAATAAAATGGTATCAAATATAGAACTTTCCATCAAATGTAATAAAATTGCATAAAACGGAAAACATCCAAAGCAAAATTTGTATATATTAATAATCTTTATATAATCAATTTAATGTTATAATATTTTATTAAATTAATTACATCGTTTATCTAAATACAGCGCATGTATTTAAAAATATTCATTTGAAATGGAATATTAATAGAAGTATTGTATACGGTCGTCCAACAGCAATTTTAATAAATGCTTACAAACGACAATGAATTAGAAGAATTTTTGTCTCATTTAGAATTAAAGAAATCTATCTGAAAATTAATTCCACCTTGAAGCCTTCAGACTGGAATTCCCAGTTTGATGTTAGAAATTCTTAGCAAATTAATTTATAAATATTTTGGATATTTGAGGTCCAAACGATTTTCATTCTCAGAAATAAATTCGGATCAACCAAATAATATTTTCCTTTAGATAAAGCCTGTGGTAGTATTAACTTATTTTGATTCATATATAATATTATAAATCTTTCTACATCAAATGCAGGCTTTTCTGCTTAGCCTTAAAGCAAACAAATATGAGAGCATGTGATTGTGAACATGTTGTAAATCCTGAAAGATTTCAATTTAATCTACTTATTTATTCTAAATGAAATTGAAATATTTTTTTACATTTAAAACTTACATATTCTTATCTGCTCATACTTTCTCAATAATTTGATAAATAACAAACTGTTTTAAATACTCGAATAATTTTAAATATTTAAAATATAAAGACATTTTTACCTAAATGCTTCTCTATAAGATAACGCGAAGTTGAAAATCCACTTAAAGAAGGGAATTTATTTTTAAAATAATCTCCTTGTATGAAATTTGAAATAGGCATTTAATATAACTTCTTCTTCAGAACTCATTTTAAGAAATAAAATCCTAAAACTATAGAGAAGAATAATTAAGTTATTTCTTTTAATTTTATGTTCTTTTCGATAGTTTTAGCATTCCAACTCCCAAAATGAAATATTTTAATCAAAAACGTTTGTTTAGTGGAAAAATATATCTGCTTATGTTGACATTTTTCATCGTATATTATTTTTCATTTGAAATATGAAAAACAGGAAAAATTCAAGTTCATTAAATATTAATGATTATCCTTTTAATATGCTTATATTTCTTATATCGAATAATAACAAATTAATAATTCAATTTTTATTGAAATTTAATTTTTTGAATACCATAAATAATTCTAATGGAGGTGTCCAATGGATATTCTTTCCTTTTTCTTTGTTCGAGCTTCTATGCACATACTATTCATTAAAAATATTTTATTCAATTTTTTTTTATTTTTAGCATTATTATCAATGTTTCATAAGTATATGTAGAGACGTAAAGCGATGTAACCACTGCATTTTAATACAGATTATTAAATGTGATTATTATATTTCTGAGGGAAAATTTCCTATAACATTGTCAAAATATTTTATGCTTTAATGACAAAGTAATTGAATTTGAATATGTATTGGAAAGTTTTGAATCAATTTACATCATTAAATAAAAAGCATTATCAAATTATAATATTAAAATAACCAACTGAATGAAATTTTGATACCTTTTTAATCGTCTTGAGATTTTTCTGCTATTTTGAATTAATTATTTAATGCAGGTATCCCCATTTGTGCACATATATCTGAAACCTGCAAAAAAAATTAAAAACCATTCAATAAAATTTGCTATTTATCTCTTCTTACACAGTCATTCTGCATATATTTATTTTCACCTTAATTTTTAGTATACTTATTTATATTTTAGATATATTTACCAGTATTGACTTCAGTGTAAAAGTACTTCTGAATTGTGAAATATAAACATTCTCCGAAAATTTTGCAAGAAAAACAAATATAAGCTGATAACCAAAATGTTAAAAATGTTGGCAATTAATTATCACCCGTTTTAATATATGATTTAATCTCTCTCAATGTCCAATTAACTTAATCTAGTACTTTTAAGATCCAATTGTTTGCATTAAATCAATCTTATGAATATCTTTTTCAATGTTAAGAAAATGAGCGTCTAAATAGGAATAATCAATTTTTGAAATTACTATAAAAATGCAAGAGGCTTGGATGGTTCATTTTCTTCAGAATTGTGAAATCCGTAATTACAGACTAAATTTTCTATGCAAATATTAAATAAAAAATTAATTTTGCTCAGATCTGTTTAAAATATTTTCAAAAGAATATTTGAAAAATATCTTGGAAACTATTTCCCACTATGTTACTTATATCTCTCAAAATTCATTTAATTTTTATAGATAGTTTTTAAAGAAGGCACTCAGTATCAAATTTGAATTTATTTTAAATAAAAAAGGCATCATAAAACTTAATGGACATAATAACACCATTGAAAATGGAAAGCATCATCTTCAAATAACCAAAAATTCCATTTGCAGAATAAGACTGCAGGTTAATGAAAGACGCCGTGTTAATGAAAAAAGAATCTAAAATATTGAATTCTTTTCAATGACATAAAGTGATTATTTAACGTTAGACTTCCAACTGAAAGTCATTTCAAGATTAGAGATAAGTTAAAAAATCAAACTGAGAAGGCTGTTTGATGAAGTGTTGCTTAATTCGTAGATTTAAGCAAAAATTTTTAACCACTTAATTTCGTATCAAGAAAGTTCAAACAAAGAATGACCAAAACGTACATCGAAAGCCGATAATCTTTATTTTCAGCCATATACATAAAGAATTAGAAATTATATATCAGTTCAACTTAGATCTTGCGGCATTTCTAAAAGATCGTGTCAATACCTACTCTGTGTAGAAGACTTTATGAAAGCAGTCAGTTTGCAAAGTGAGCTAGTCTTTAGATGCTGCTCACGTTGCACACCAGAAAAAACTGTTGGGGCACGTTAGCAAATCAACTGGATCTAAGATCAATCTGTGGCTGCTCTGCTGTGGTTTAGCATGGAAAGCAATAAAGATACTGCTTGATTTCGAATGAACCTCAAATATTTTATCATCAGTCAGAATATGTGAAAGAGTTTCATATATATCTGTGTGTATTCAATTACGTGGGAATCAAATGCTAGTTTCATCCTAAAAAAACGACATCATGAAACTACATGCGATTCACAACATGGAAGATTATCTTTAGCTACAAAGAATTTAATGTATGGAGTGGTCGGCTCGATCTTCGTACCTGACTCCCATCGAATATTTTTTGGGGGCTCTTGGGAAATATCTTATCTTTCTCAGTCCCCTTTCCCCAAGTTCCTTGCCTCATTTTGAGCTGCTTTGCATTAGTAATGCTCTTTTCTGCCTTCTGATATAAACTACTTATCCAGTAGCATCACACAGTGCTGCTTGATACTACTCAACATAACCACTTGCTGTATAAAGCTGTACAAAGGATACACTTTCTTTGCCAACAAGGACATTCATTTTGTTCATTCATACGTTTACTATTTCCTAAAACAATCCAATTATATGGTAATTTGTTTGTATGTTATTTAACTATTTCCAGTGGAGAGTAATAATAATTTCCTCATAACAATTTCCTTAGATGCAGTGTATAACTTTAGAGGTAATTGCTGCTTTGCTTCGCTTTAATTCTTGCTCCGTTGCAGTATTTGTTTTAGAAAATTTTTTGCTTCCATTAACGATGTTATATACAAATTTCTTTCAATTTAGGGCATATTACTATTAAGATATTCAACAAAGTAATTTTATGTGTTGTAATGTATTTTATTATAAAAACAAGCAATGCATTTTTATATTTAAAGAAACTCAGAATTATGGACAATGTTTTTCTTCAATCATATTTGAAAAAAGAAATATCGTGAAAAAAAAAGAAAAAAAAAAACTTCGTATCTTATTTCCTGATCCCACTTTTTATTTAATTATTTTTAGCATGCACTCTAGAAATCTGATGACTTAAGCATCTTCTCAAGTTCCAAGCGAAGGGGAAAAAATCCCTATTTCTTATAACACTCTTTTAAAGATACCTAAGATTTCCTTTCCTAAATCTACATGTGTCAAAAAATCCATATCAAAATCTCGCAGTAAAATCACTGAAGAGAAAAATGTCTGTCTCTTTTTCTCATGTGTAGCGATGTAGACTGACGCATCTCTTATCGCCTCCCGGAGTAAAATAAAAGAAGTTCAAATTTCAAAAGTTCCATCTTTTCGACTACGCACTGTTAAAATATGCTTACATGTATATACCTAAATTATTAAAGTATTTTAATATATAAAATATTATTGAATTACTGTAATATTACAAAATAATACAGTATTTTAATATGCAATACAAATGCTATAGATAAAATAATTGTTTTACGCACATTTATATGAATTCTCGCTTCTCAAGTGAAAGAAGAAAGAATATACCTTCCTCTGATCTATCATTTTATATCAAAGATGTCACCTTTTCGTAGATTAATTTCTATTCTTCTCCCATAGTAAACAATAAAGTATTAAATAGGTATGACTGTTATAAGCTTGTTTTATAGTAAAAGCCCTAATATATTATTGGAAATATTCCCATTAAAATATCTCCGAATTTTGCTGATCTGCCATTCTTTAAAATGTTCTTAGTACTCATTTTCAAAGCAATCGAATGCATCGCTAAAAATACGAAATAAAAAATTCATTTTAATGGCCATGCATATATATCACAAGATAATCTTAACACTTTTAAAACAAAGAACACTTTTTTTTATACTTTATAAAACATAAATAACGCTGAAATGGAAAGATATAGAGCACTTTTATCCTTAAAAAATCTGACCAAAGTAATCTCTAATCATATTCGGAAAGAAAAAATCTGTATGATGCCATATCCATTCCAGAATACCCCCCTGAGCGAATGAGCCTTTCTTCCACTGATTGCGCGTACATCTATTAATTTTTAAATCGTATTGAATGCTTTCACCAAAATATCACATTATCTTCGAAAAGTAATGCAAAGTGCTTAATCCCTGCTCATAAAAAGCAACTCTATTTCTAAAATATAAAATATTCCTCCTAAACCAAAGTTATCATATTAAACTTCACTTGCTAAGTACGAGGAGAGAGAGCGAAATGTT
The DNA here is from genome assembly GCA_026543865.1 of Argiope aurantia. NCBI lineage: Eukaryota > Metazoa > Arthropoda > Arachnida > Araneae > Araneidae > Argiope > Argiope aurantia. Next base: position 151,536 of record JAPMOR010112290.1, read on the forward strand.
TCGAATTTAAAACAAAGCCCTTCCTATATTTGCTGCCTCGCTGCCTTATTTAGCTATCCTATTACCGATAATACCCATGAAAACGCATTTTTTATACATCTTTCCTTCATCGGGTTAAAGTACTTTGGAAATTCATTACAGAAGTAGCTTTCGAAGTAAGGATTATTCATTGACAGCGCCCTATTTCCATTTTATCGGTCTTATTTCAAAAGATGATGTTTCGGCATAAAAATGGAATTTTTCTCCCTGCACGTAATACGAAAGCACAGCGAACAAAAAGAATAATAAAAAAAACAAGTATTTGTTCCTTTTCTCGAGTAAAGCCATCGATTTCAATTGGAACTTTTCTCGGGAAAATAACGGGATATTGGAATTTGTAGTTCATTTGATTTATTTTTTTCGGAATGAAAAGGGCGTCACTTTACCAATTTAGAAAGTATCCCTCCATCCATTTTTTCCTCTTTTTTTTACGAATTCACTAAGCCTGAATCGCTGAAAAGAGTATTAGGAATATTTCTCTTCCTTCAATTTATTGTGGTGTGGCCAGCAGACAATGCCCTCATAAGGACGCATAATTAAAAATGGAGAGTCAGCTTGCATCCAATGAAAAATAATTCATTGGATGTTTTTATTCCATTCTATACATTTTAGATAACCGAGTTGATGATCCTTTTTTTTTAATTTTCTGAATTAATGGGCTTTATTCCCTGTTGTAAATCGGCCTTTAAATTCATTCGCTTAGCAAAGTACAATTAATGTAAAAGAATTCATAAGTAAACTCTATGAATTTGCCCGTGTAGCACATTCAAGGAATTAAATTACAGTAAACCTTTTCTTAATGATTTATTTGGAAAAATAAGTGAATATTAGAAATTGTAGTAGAGTTAACGTTTTCTTTCCGCAATGAAAAGAGCATCACTTAATTTATAAAGTATTTCTGCCACACACACAGATATTTTTTCCTTCTTTTTTTTTTTTTTTTCATAGTTCGTTAAGCTTGATTCTCCGAAAAGAGCATTGGAGAGGTGAGATCAGGGCAATTAAAACCAGATAAGCATTTTTCACTCATCAAATTTCTAATTTCGATTGCTTTACATCCACATAAGTCATTTTTTTCTAAAAAGTATCCCAAAATTAGCACAAGATTTGAATTTACCTCCATTCGTGCTGTAAAGTGTTGGCAATCCTATTAAAAAACCATCTGGCAGCTGATAATTTCGGGTTAGTAAAAATGGAGGTTACATGATAGAACAACGTGTTAAGCAAGATCTGAATTATATAAAAAACATAGGTTGGCCTCCAGGGCTTTGCTGGCACATACATACTATTTTGTCGAAATTTTCCATGAACATTTTGCACAAATGTGGCCTCATTTCTTTGATGCAGCGTTGATTTTCCTCTTTCAATGCATGCGCAGATCTTTGACTTCAAATAGCACCATAAAAAGAAATCAAATGATTTGATCTCTTGGCCAATTCTCAAATTTTCGAATTGTGGCCGCCAGACTTATATTGTTTTTAAAATGTTGTTCAAAAATGAAAACACATTGTTCTATCATGTAACTCTCCATTTTTACTAACTCTAAACTATCAGTTGCCAAATGTTTTTAATAGGGTTCCTAACACTTTTTTGCATGAATGGCGCAAATTCAAATCTTCGTTAATTTTGGGACATGCTTTATTTTGAAGAGAAATCAAAGGATGTATTATTGGTCTTCGAATTTTAAAATGTATACTTTGTTAATCCGTCCTGTAGAAAGCATTGGTGGGGATCCTTAGCTGCTTTGTATTGTTGAGTTGTATATCTCATGTTGCACAGAATGCTTGTCAGTTATCTATCTCCCATTTCGTTCTTAGGTGATTTCCACTCATCATCCTGATTTTAGCTCAAGGTGTTTTGCCTACCTGTCATTCTCTGAAATGCCAAGTCACTCTTGCACAAGAAAATTAAAAATATATATTGTTTCAGCCTTTCAGAATCAGCACTGGAATCAGCCTTTCTGAAACCCATTATTTAAAGTATTCCAAATCATTTAAATTTTTAATTTTTCTCTAAACAGAAAAAAAGCAAAGTTTACGGAAGTCTGCATTTGGGAAAACTTTTTAACTGTGAATTTTTTTATAATGACAGCGCATGAGCTGCTAGAACAAATTAAAATTTGAATGAGTAGTATTCTTAATATTTTAATAATTCAGTGTAATTAAAATGAAGCGTTGGGATCGTTCATTAAAGGATAAGATAATTTATTAGATGTGTTTGATCTATTCTACATAATTTCGATGACTAGATAAGTTGATATTTCTTTTTATATAATTTCGATGATATTACCTATAATTCTATATTGAATCTCTTAGGTATTGGTTGTTATTCTATATTAGATACCTTATGTAGCCAATTTTAAGTTTTAAGTGAATTCTTTCATTCTTCATGTATTTGCAAAGAGCTCCAAAAAATTCACTTTGACTTGCTTATATTTCTAAATCGCTAACTTTTGAATGAAATCAATTAAAATTACTAATATTTTAAATTATTTAACATTTTTTATGGTCAAAATGAGATGTTAAATATTTATCACGATTTTCCTTAATCTTAGATTTAATGTTTTGTTTTTCTGTCTATAGTGAGATAAAAAAAATTGTTTCTAAAATTTATTAAAATTAATGTGAAGAAATTTTATGCATGTAGCCATTCTGAAACTTAAATTTCAATTACATAAAATAGCAAACTATAACTATAACAGTTAAAGAAAAATATTACCTGAAGCAACAGGATATTTTTAACTGATGTGCAGAACCCAGCTTATCGATACAATAGTTGAAATTACATTTAAATAACTTATTAACAGATTTTGCAAAATATATCATATATTGTTATACTTTTAGTCTTCCTAATCAGCGAGATTCCCTAGTATAAATAAATATTCCATAAAAAATTCTGAACTCTAAACCCTAATAAAACATCCGAGAAGATGAAGTTCATTATCTTTGTCTGATATTGATGATTATTTGATTAAAATTCCAATTGATAACAATCAATACTTTTATTTGATTAATAATCAATGTTAATTTTAATTAATATTGATTAATTATATACTTTAAATAATATTTTTCACAAACTTAATCTAGATGTATTTTTCAGGATGAGGAAAGAGTTTAATCTCTTCACATATGCTTAATATTTGCGAATTTAACTTTACATTGAACATTTCTTTCAGTCAGTGTCGTATAAATTGTTGGGAAATAATCAAAGAGTTAGAAAAATTAATTTTAAAAATTAGCTTTGAATCTATTTTTTAATTTATTAAAAAATCGATAACTTCTTCAAAATACATTTATTACGAATTTCTTTGACTATAAGACATAAATGTAATAAATAAAATGTTTTTGAAATGAATTATTATATTTTTCTAAAATGATTAAAAACACAATTATGCATTATTTTACTGTGCAGCGTTGAATATAACACATAGTATTAAATTTCTGAAATTAATGAAATCAGATTTTCAAAACACGGTGTTATTATAGTACTAATTAATAATAAAATGCGAATATTAATAATAAGTAGAAATTATCTTAATAATTTTCTACATTTTTGTCCTTAATTTTTAATTTATTAAAATAAATATTATAACGCCGTAAAAAAATTCATAAATTCAATACAAATGGTGTAACACGTGTAAAATCAAAATTTTTATCAAATTACTTGATTAATTGATAATTAAGTTTTGAAAATATCAAACAGTCCTTTGTTTCTTATCACTACTTATTTAGTATAAGACAAATTATGCAACAGAACTGCATATCTGGTTGGAAGCAACAAATATATCAGAAGCAAAGTGAAACTTTGTTGATCTAAAATTAATAAAAATAAAAGAAAAGTTTTTGACAAAGTTTCAAGTGACATTAAGTCTTCGCAGATACTCTCTGACCAATTAAGTAGTGGACTTTTAAAGAGCCACTAACCACGAGAAAGTCGAGCATCCGACCTCTCTCCAAATCAACCGGCGTTGGGAATCGCTTGTTTCATCCAGTAACATCACGGAAAGAGAACGTTTCGGTGGTCCTGGAGTTGTCGTCTGGGGAGGCATTATGATGAACGGGCGGACTGAGCTCCACGTTTTCGACAGATGTTCTGTAACTGGAGATCGCTATTGTCAGGAGGGGATCCTTCCCCATGTGCGTCTGTTCCGTGGTGCCATTGGATCAGACTTCGTTTTTATGGATGACAATGCACGGCCACACAGGACTCATGCTGTTGAGGAGCTCCTGGAAAGTGAAGATATCACTCGAAGGGATTGGCCGGCGTGCTCCCCTTATTTAAATCCGATAGAACATGTGTGGGATGCTTTGGGGAAACGCCTTGCGGCACGATTAATTCCTCCTAGTAACACCCGACAACTTAAACAGATGCTGATAGAGGAATGGGCACTCTTACCTCAAAATCTGTTGGACAATCTGGTGCTGAGTATGGGGAGACGGTGCGAAGCAACCATTGCAGTAAGGGGAGGGCATATCTCATACTAAGGAACATCTGATTGCTGTTCTTCTCCTTGGACAGACAATCATGTGTAACGATACTATGAGTTCAATAAAGCCTTTTTTTGTTTGATTCCATACTGTATGCATTGTATTCATTTCTGCGCAACTATGCTTTCGTCATTCTTTCAGAATAAAATGCTGTATTTCATTTCTGAATTGCATGTCTCTCAGATGATTTCTCGTGAAGTTATGGCAAAAAACATACCTGTTGCTTAAGTTTTGCACACCAGTGTAGTATAAAATATCATTGGTGTGAACGTCCTAACGAGCTATGGCAGCCTTTTTGCAATTTCTCAAAATTTTCACCTTTGGCATTTGCAACACTTACCGCTTTTAGTCCTGATATTGCTGTATTTATAATTTATTAAAAACATATTCTAAATATATCTTATAGACTTTTTATGTCACTAATATCATTCTGAACACTTAAAAATGTACACCAACTGCTTATTTCCTGCTTATATAAAACAACGCATCGCTCTTTTTGAGATACTTTATATACTTTTAAAGCTTCTGAAAATCTTTTTGAATTATCTGTTCATACTTTCAATAAAAGCATTATATTTTTCGGCCCTGTAATGTATCTTACTTTTACGGATGAAACCTAGGACAGGAATCTATCCAAATTCAAAGCCATGATCATAAGTAATTCAGAATTCGAATGAAATATCCTGATTGATTTTCCAAGTCCCCCGTCCATGATCCGATCTTCTCTAATATTTCTTCGGAGATCAAGAAGATAAATATGGAAGGGATTTAGTTTGACATTTAGATTGGGTTTGTGTACTATATTATCTTTTGAGCATATGAAAGTTCGCCATAATTCTTTCCACTTTTTATATATGTTGAATTTCAAATACTGGAGATTTCATAGTTCCAAATAAATTTTTTATCAACCGTCATATTCTCAACATGATATAGATGCTAATGGACGGAATTATATTTTGAGGCAATAAATTTAGTTTCAATTACTTTGTAAAACTTATTAACTTTAGCATTTTGCTGATTTCATTTTATAAACTATTTCTAAAACTGAGGCCTCTAACAAAATATTGGGAAATGATATTGATACAAATCACGATAACAATAATGATGATATGCATACAATTATACAAATCACGATAACAATGATGATGATATGCATACAATTATACAAATCACGATAACAATGATGATGATATGTATGCATTTATACAAATCACGATAACAATGATGATGATATGTATACATTTATACAAATCACGATAACAATGATGATGATATGCATACATTTATACAAATCACGATAACAATGATGATGATATGCATACATTTATACAAATCACGATAACAATGATGATGATGATATGCATACATTTATACAAATCACGATAACAATGATGATGATGATATGCATACATTTATACAAAGTGTTCTCGGTAATCGTGATAATGAGCGTGACCGCGATTTAAATGAACACTTTATAGTGATTCAATATCTAAGTTCTAAACCATTAGAGATAGACATACACTTCTTGACAGAAAAATTCGTTATCTGATGTAAAAAATAACGCTGTTTCAGTCAATAAATGAACTGCCGAAAGCATTATAAAGTCATCACATTTAATACAGTATTCTTGACATCCTAACATTTTATACAAAAACAAAGTTCATTTTGGAATGACCCAAGCAGACCGAGTTATGTAGATTTTCATATCGTTATTTTAAGCCAATCAATGGCTATCGCTTCTTTGAGGTGTCCGTTGATTGGTGGTACTTCTTCCAGGTAGGAGTTTAAAATTGACATAGTATTGATATTCAGAACTTAAAATCTCGGTCAATTTTCGTGACAAAAAAATTTAACTTTTTTGTTTAATTGTTAATAAAAATTGACATTATATATTTAAAAATTTATCAGCTTATTTCAAGAGCTGGAGATAGCTAGAACATAAGTTGGTCTCTGAGGCAATTCACTGCACCCGCGTCTTGGCTTGGGAGTAGTGTGTCTTCCCAGTGGTTTGGGCGTCCCGGGTTCGAGCCCCAAATGGGGCATGGTTGTTCTTCTGTGTTCTATCTGTGAGGTGCATGAATGTGCCCCCTGTAAAAAGAGGTTGTGCAAGCGAATGTGACGCATGAAAGTCGTACTCTTGGCCCTAGTTGGCGTTACTGAAAAAACAAGAGACCCTCACTCGGCTTAAATCGCTGATAGATAACTGACAGCGGGATTGCAAAGTGCCATAAGTCACAACAGCAGTTCCCTGCCAATATAAAGTAGTTTTTCAAAAACAATTTACGGCAGCTTTGTTAATAAATTTTGAGGTCATTATATATTACTTTTCGATTACATATGCTAGAAGGCTCACCAGGTGCATCAATTGTTTATTTTTTAAAAATTGCAAATTGCTATAATTAAATATAGAATCCCAAATTAGAAATCCGTACACCATAACTAATTTTAATAAATATTTGTAGAGAAGAAGCCTGTGTTTCATCGGTAGGTTACTACATTTAATAGTAAAGCTGATGTGTTTAATGTAATAATAGTTTTGGAGACAGTCTTTTTGATATAACTACTTAAAGATCAGAATAAATTTATAAATACGTGATACTACTCAGAGGATGGGTTGATCAAATATTTGTAATTGAGTTAGAGTGAACATTATAGCTCTTCTAGTAAAAACGAAATATTTATTCCCATTTTGTAGGGTCAGCACTAATTAGTGATGTACTACTTTGTAGGCGTTAATTACCTTACATTTTTTCCTGGGATTGCGTACGAGATGAAATGTATCAAAAAGGTCTTGTATTACTCTACAGGCCTTAACAGCCTATCGTGTTATTTGAATATTCTACTCACTACCAAGATTATATCATAACGAAATTCATTAACTTTAGTTGTTTTATTGTAATTTACAAAAATTTTGTTTGTATATATTCCTTAGTTTTAAAAGATTCTATAGTATGTCTAAGACTTTCCGAACACCCTGTAAATAAATCTGTATATGAAAGAATTTTAATGAAGGAATATTGCTCTTGTTTAATTTCTTTGTTAACAAATACGCCAACACTTTAAAATGCACACATGGAATAAAAGAAATGCACCTATTTCCGTGTTTCCATTATAGGGTGACAGTAATGCCGTTTTTCTTTCTTTAATTAAAAACCTCCTAATTCTGCTTGGATCGTTGAAATATGGAAATCCAATTTAATTCATATTTTTTGTTTATTTCGAATTTTAAACTTTTATAGTAATAATGTTTTAAATATATGTTACCTATATATTCTCGTAACAAGCACTTAATCCTAACATAGTTATATAATTAAGTGTGATAAATTGTTTCACGCTAATAATTACTAATTACATATTAACGTAAAAGCAGCAGAAATAGATTAAAATAATTAGTTAGTAATTATAAAGGGATCTTTTAATTATAAAGTGAATTAGAGAAACAAGTTTTCGATTCATATTCCAAGAGGAGATTACTATCAATAATAAATAAAAACAGGCGAATTCTTTTATTCTTAATCTACTTAACTATTAAAAATCTTATAAAATAATGCAAATTCGCTTCTCCTTCTTTAACTATATTTCCTTAATATTTTTATTGTGAGTTTTAAAAATAAATTTTTAAAAAAGCTAAAATTAATTTCTTAAGTGCTTATAAATTAAGAAGTTTAGTAAAAGAAGATGAAATTTTATAAATTAATTTTTTTCTGAGCTTTCTGATTAATAATTTTTAATAATAAGAGATAAAAAAGGCAGTTTTTAATTATACTATTATAAACAAAGAAACTTCTCGTTAAAGAATAAGGTATATTTTAATAGGATATTTTTTTTAATTTATTCTTAAAAAGATGGGAATCACTTCAAGTATAAAATAAATTAATTAAAGCGTTTGAATACTAGGTAGTTTATTCCAAATTTCTATAATGAAAATAGTTAAAATTACAGTTAGAAAGAGCAGAAAAAATTTATGTATTTTTATACCAATTATTATATAGGTAGAAGTATTTCAATAATGTTGAAGGAATCAATTATCTTTGGATAATTTCTGGTCGTGTACTACAGTCAATTTTATGTTGAAATTTAAATAGTTAGATACTGCTAGGAAGAAAATCCCTTGCAAAATGTTCTCTTCCAGGAAAATTATAGTTTTGTTTAACGTAATTTGACTCTAATAAAAAGCATAAGGAACTCCTTCTAAAGCATAAAGAACGAGACACTCTGTTAGTCTGCTGTCTACCAGAAAATGTATGTTTCGAAATCAGAATAAACGATTCCGTAGTTTCGAAAATTTCGAAAGATTACTTCTTAGTAAATTAGTAGGGAGAAAATTAAATTACAAATTGTGTTTAAATATTCAATTTAGCAGAGTGAAGTAAAAGGACCTAAAAAAGGCTATAACCAAATTTTAATACAGTTCATATAACAAAGATAAAACAAATTTAAATTGAAAAATTTTTTGCTTTTATTTTTCATTTGCTTCGCGATTTTTCTCGAAATTTCAATTTCACCATTAATTAAATTTCTCTTACATTTAAATAGAATCAGAAGTTACCTTAACTTAAAATAACTTTTTTTAAAAACATTAAATCACCAGAAAAAAGGAATCTATGCATTTTTTTTCCTTATAACATATAATGACATCTATTATAGTTAAAAATGTTTTCAGTTGTGTTCATACGTAAAACTAAATTTATTTCATATGCATGTCTTTGCGGTTCAGATGGTTTTATTCGTAATTAGTTATCCGTAACATTTGTAATAAAAAATTATCATCCAAATGGTAAAAAATTTTGCTTTCTCATATACGAAGTATACAAAGAAAAAGTATTATATTCGTCAAAACTTTTAACTCGAGATTTTGTTGAATCTTCACGTTTCAGAGCTCCTTGAGTCTAAAAAATTAATTTTTGAAATTGTATTTCTCTGCCCGTCTATCTGTCACTAAACACGATAAATTTAAAACATTTTAGAGCTAGATGGATGTAATTTGTATACAGTCTTTACTCCAAACTGGAAGATTTCTGTCAAATTTTGAACGAACTCCATTCAGAGTAAATATACCTGTACAGCTGCCTGAATATAAGTTATTAAGTTTTATATAACTTATAAAACT